>OX104064.1:54316292-54529735 GCA_944474145.2 Dicrocoelium dendriticum | reverse complement strand
TCCCTGCAACTCTATCTGTCTTCTAGAATCGCTCTCTGCGCTCCCGGGATAGGCAACCCTCTAAATTGGTGACCCCGAATCCGGATCAACCTCCGCGCCGGATATTTGGAACTTTTCTCTGGTGAGCTCGTTCCATTTATTTTTCATATTTTCCGGTTTTATTTTTGCATATGGTAGCCTATTTTTTGCCTCATTGTTTAAGCCATGGGTTCTGTAGAACCTAAGGTAGCGTCTATGCTTAGCGTTGTATCTCTCCCAGCTCCACCTTTTTGGGAAATGGATGCTGTTTTGTGGTTCGCTCATCTGGAGGCTGAGTTTTATAACCACAGAATCACTTCCGACTACGCGAAGTATTGCAAGCTCCTGTCCTATCTCCCCAAGGAGATATCAACGCAGGTTCGTGACGTTATCATTTCTCAGACCGATAACCGCTATGAGGCTGTGAAGGAGGCCACGATTAAGTGTGTTATGCCCTCTGAGAAAGTTCGCCTGCAGCAGCTTTTCAGGGATCTGCAATTGGGCGACAAACTGCCCTCAACACTGCTACGCGAGATGCAGCAACTCCTTGGTTCATCAACCATGGACGAGACTTTACTTCGCGAACTATGGCTACAGCGGCTACCGGAAAACACACAAGCGATTCTCGCTACAGTGAGCTCCGTTCCGCTCACTCAACTAGCAGACTTAACGGATCGAGTTATTGAACGATCACAGCCACAAGCCGGCGCCAGCAAGATGAATGCCGTCGCGTCCCAGGGCACTTCTATCACTGACTTACAGTCAACTATAGAAGCCCTGCAAGCACAAGTTGCGACACTTAGTCGCCAGGTGCAACAGCTTACTATGACCCGTCGTCGTCCTAGCAGCTCAAAATCGCCCTTCAAACTTTCTCAGTCTAGCAACAGGCAAGCTAGCTGTTGGTATCATCAGCGCTTTGGTACCGCAGCTCGTAAATGCGTCAAACCTTGCAACTTTGCCGAGAAGCAGGGTAACCTCGGCCAGTCTGTAACGGCGACGGACGCGACCGGCCAACACCAAAGTCGCCTCATCCGCGTTAGGGATTTAACTTCCGGCACCGAGTTTCTAGTAGACACTGGGGCCGAAGTTAGCGTTATACCCCGTAGCTCAGATGAGGTCGTCTCACCATCGCCGACCAAGCTGCGTGCCGCCAATGGCGCACCAATCGCAACTTTCGGCGAAAAGCTGCTAACGCTCAACTTAGGCCTCCGGCGAACCTTTCGCTGGCCTTTCATTATTGCTGCTGTGCCTTTCGCCATCATAGGCATAGACTTTCTTCAACGTTTCGACCTCATCGTCGACGCCAAAAGGAAGAAGCTTATCTACTCTAGGACACAGCTCAGTGTTATCGGGACTAGCGCCAACGTGGCTGCTATCTCTCCCATTCGTGTCCTACCTCAAGCTTCACAGCCTTTTCTAGAACTTTTCAGCAAGCACCCTAAACTCGTTCGCGTCCTGAACGACTTGCCTCCTGTGACGTCAAACGTCATGCATTACATTTGCACTAAGGGCCCACCTGTTTCGGCCCACCCTCGCCGATTAGCCCCGGACAAGCTCAAAGCTGATAAGGCGGAATTCGAGCAAATGCTCGAACTGGGAATCATCCGCCCGTCCAAAAGTCCATGGGCACCACCATTACACATGGTGCCGAAGAACTCCGGTGACTGGCGCCCTTGTGGTGACTACAGAGCACTTAACAAAGTTATCGTCCCGGATAAATACCCTATCCAGCACATGCACGACTTGACCTCAGCTCTAGCTGGCAAGTCTATCTTCAGCAAAGTCGACTTAGTTCGCGCCTACCATCAGATACCTGTAGCGCCAGACGACATTGCTAAAACTGCAGTCATTACGCCATTCGGCCTGTTCGAGCACCTCAGAATGCCTTTCGGCCTCAGCAACGCTGCCCAAACTTTTCAGCGTTTCATTCATGAGGTAACGCGAGGACTCGAAGGCGTTTATCCTTATTTAGATGACATTCTCATCGCGAGCTCTTCCGACGAAGAACATCTTCGTCACCTCGACGCACTCTTCCAACGCTTAACCCAGCATGGGGTTACCGTCAACCCCGATAAATGCGAGCTTGGCCAAAGTTCCATCGACTTTCTTGGCCACCGCATATCTGCCTCTGGTATTGAAGCCCTGCCAGACAAAATCCTGGCACTGAAGGACTATCCTGCTCCCAGTTCCTTCAAGCAGTTACGCCGATTCCTTAGCCTGGCCAACTATTATAGACGCTTTATACCTAACTGCGCGAGCATTGTCCAACCAATGACTGAATTGCTCCGCGGTAAACAACGGTCTTTTCATTCTACAGATGACGCAAGACTGTCTTTCGAGAAGCTCAAAGACGCTATCTCCAACATAGCGCTTCTCGCCCATCCAGACACGTCTGTACCACTCTCCCTGATGACTGACGCTTCCGACACTGCCGTCGGTGCAGTTCTTCAGCAACTCATCGACCATCGATGGATACCTCTAGGTTTCTTCTCGAAACGTTTACAACCTGCCGAATCGCGTTACAGCACCTTCGGTAGGGAACTGTTAGCTATCTACCTAGGTATCCGACATTTCCGTCACTACCTCGAAGGTCGACATTTCACCGTCTTCACCGACCACAAGCCATTGATCTACGCAATCAATGGCGCAACAGACAAGTACTCGCCGCGGGAAACTAGACACCTAGACTACGTTTCTCAGTTTACGCCAGACGTACGTCATGTCTCAGGTGCTCTCAATCCCGTCGCGGATGCGCTTTCACGCATTCAGCAGATCAGCTTATCGCCTGGCGCCACCATTGATCTAGCCGCCATGGCTGCTGCCCAACAAGCTGATCCCGACGTAAGCAAGCCACGACGCAACACCACTGAGACGATCACCATTGCTCGACTCAAGCCAGCATTCTTCGACAAGTCTGACTCGCCGGTGCAACAAGCACCTTCACAGCCTGTGCCATCACAGCTAGCACCGCAACCTCAGACGAGTCAGTCCGCTCCAGCAGAACCGACAACCACAACCGACAGCACTCCTACCCGCCCTACTCTCAATCAACGCGGTAGGAAGCTCAAACCTAAGGTTCGTTTTTCGGACTCCGTTCGCACTTACTTTTTTACGTAGAACGTGCCTTCGAAATTTTCTGCTCTTACTAAACGTTTTTGAAAATCCACAAAAAAAGACCAAAACGTTTTGAAACTACCAAAAAAGAGCAAAACCTTTTGAAAAACCCAAAAACAGCTTTGCACGTTTTTCGCTTTACACTCTTTTGTGTATGGCTATGCACTTACGCTGCTTTTCATTTTGCTTTCCATATACACCGTCGGTTGGTTGCACCTCGGTTTCACTTTCCGCTGGATCCTCGCACGTCAACTGCAAGTGGAACGAACTTCCTGCTCAACTGCCTACGTGAACTTTATTAACTGTCCCCCCCACAAACAGTTTTTTTACCGTTTCGACACCGTAGGGAGGACACGGGTGGGAGCCCGCTAGGGTCCGATTGCATGGTTCTCCCCCAGCAGCTGCATCGGGTTTCACAACCTGGTCTCGCAGAAGGCTGGCCCGCGACGGACAGTCCTCACGTAGATCGAAGGACTGCTTACACAGTCCCTTCTGGGAGAGGGCTATGTAGCAGTCTGGAGATTCCCCGGTTTGCCTGTGTAAAATTCTAACCAAAATTCTATAATTGTACACTTAGGCAACCGGTGTGGTTTGTTGAACTGCTTGCTGAGTTCGAATGCTTTACTTGCTCATCGCCATTTTTGCTTGGTGCTCGCTTCGGTTGCAACGCGCGACTGCTCTGTGTGCTGTGTTTGCTCCGTTTCCCTAGCTAGAGCGTCCACGGTGTCGTTCGTTTATAGCTAGCTAACAGGGAATCTTTTGCTGAACCAATAAAAGTTTCCCTGCAACTCTATCTGTCTTCTGGAATCGCTCTCTGGGCTCCCGGAATAGGCAACCCTCTAAACCATGCGCTATGCGTAATGGCGGGTGAACGACCAGCTCCCACTGGTTTTTGTTACTATTCTACTCCTGATTTACCTTATCGCTCTTTGCTTAGGGTGCTAGAACAGCTCTTGCCAGGAAAATCACAAAAGAAATAGTCGGTGTGACATTAGAGTACCAGTTAACATTGCCAACTGGATGAACACCGCCGGCACTATCTTCGGAACTTAAAAATGGAGAGAAATAAAGCGAAATTCATCAAAGAGCTGCACAATAGTGTGCATCTACACATGAGGCATAACAATACCTCAAGTATGAGCAAGCTCAACCACCAGAAGTAGAGTTGTTAAAGCCCAACCAATGTAGACCAAAACGGATTTCACGCCCAAATGCAATTAGCTAAATTTTACTAAATTTTCCCATGCTTATTTCTTTATTATTGGTGGCAGGCTCCTATAGCTCACTGACGTTAGAGACAGAGCCACATGAATATAGAAAATCGGCTCTAAGGGATAAATCTTGTGATGTTTAGCTAAGTAATGTGTGTATTTTGTAGGCCGAAATCTGTTAACGGATCTGAAAGATCCCCAGGGTTACTCAGGTAGACCTGGCTCATGCGGGCTTGTTGTAAGCTTTAGAAAAGCTTAGAGGCTTAAAAAATGCTAAACTCTATTTTACTGGTTGTTTATGTGGCTCAGTATCCACTGAAAATGGTATGCTGTGGCCTTCTAACCGTGAGTTAATTACAGGCTCCCCTAAATTCCAATGTAGATATAATATTCCTTGCTGGATTTCTAGCGTTTTCGCGCAAGATCATCCCTTATCTGCTTATATTTGTCATGTATGCCTGCAAAGTTTACTTTTCGGCCACCTGCGCAGTCCGTAGTTGTCGCAGGGTTTTACGGGCTAATTAGAGCATTTCTGGATAGCTATGCCTATCTAGAACATACGCCGCTTCCCTACTTTTTATATTTTCTTTTCCTTTTTCTGCTATCTGCTTGCAAAGCAGAAAGCCATTTTTAGCGAAAAATAAAAATGGCCTTATTCGTAGACCATCATTTAATTGCGAATAACACGCAAACTACTGCACGTATTGTGTTGCTTTTACGTTCAACCTATTTAGGCGCTAAAGCTGGTCCAGACCAGTGTAATTTTGTGCCACTGTAAGATGTATTCTAACTGTAGAAAGGCTTTTTCTTTTAACTGAGAATAACGCAGATTGAAATTTTGCGCCGGAGAGCAATATCAGCGTATGAAAAGTAGGGCTGTATTCTTTTGTTAATTGGTATTTTTCTACTGAAGCACGCAGCTTTATTTTCTCTTTTAACAGTTTGTTTCTATTTTTGTCCGCATTTATCGGAATTGTTTTCAACTTTTCGTATGCCTTACAATCCCTTCACTCATTTCTTCCATGTGCGCACAATTGGGGCAACTGAGTGGCCAATTAATGTGCGATCAATTTAAAGTGCACTTTCGGCGAATTGGATTCTGTTCCAAGGAGAAAAGGCACAACTACACCTCCGCGAAGTTTTCACAAAAGAACAAGGAGTTCAATATCACCCGCAGGAACCAGAAACATGTCAAGGTGGGCGCCTGCGACCCAGTAGCTGTATATCAAACAATGCCAATGCATTTGTAATTGCTGACGATGAACATATACTTATATTTTACCTAATTCCATGCAAGAGCATCGGATTTATGTAAGTATTGATCTGAACCCTTTAGGGTGCAGCCTCTAGCAGGTCTAGAAATATACCTATTTATTTATTTATTTATTTATTTATTTAAAACGAGTGGTCCATCCGGACTTGATGTACAGTGTCCACCAAGTTTGGCAAAACGGAACCATTGATAGATTTCACCGTGCCTTTTCGTAAGGACGCAGGACAACGTTCAGCAATTCTTTTGCAAAAACTCCTGGTCGTATATCCAAGGTACCTAGCAACACAGGTGCAGGTACACTGCTATAAGATAAACGAGTCGGACGGGACTGGGAGTTTGTCCTTTAAGCGCTGAAGCATCAATGGTCTTCTTTTGGCTAGTGGTTTTAGCTTGGCGGCTGGAAATGTCTTGGCCAAGGCGGGCGAGATTTTTCTATTCAACAGTTGGAATGCGACGTCACCTTTAAAGGGAACTGTAAGGAATACGTCCTTTTGGGCACTCTAGCGAAACATTTAACGGTCCCAAGCTGTTTGGCGTGCTGCTTGCTGACAAGTACGGGTATCCATTTGCTTACAGTGTGTTAAAAATAAGCTTGGTTTTGCTTTCCAGCGTCTCTAGACTGCAGGTTGCTATGGCACGATTTCAATTTTAGCACCACGCCTGATGGACCATACTACGACGCCCCAGGGCTTACTGCGATGCTTTCAGTCCTTATGGTGCCGAATCAAAGATCAATGCATCATCAGACATACTAACACTTATCATGCTGCATAACAAGGAAAGCCTATGCACCGTGGAAGTCACTATAGCGAAAAGCACTGGGCAGGTATCTCGCTTATGCTCCTTAACGTGCGCAGGCTCGGGTCGGAGCTACCTTGTTTAATAAAAAGCAGTGGTAGTGCCTTCCTTCTGCCTTCTCACAACGTCTTTACACTCGTTTAAAAACGGAGGATACCCTACTCAATGGAAGACCTCTGTCGTTATCCAGCGACATAAAAATGGCGCTGTCCACAAGGTTAAATATTTTCTTCACATCAATCACACACCCATCGTAGCTAGGATAATGGAATAGATGATATAGATGAACTATTTGTGTGCGTGAACAAGGTTAACCTCATTAGCAGTTTGCAACACAGCTTCATACAAGGTAGTTCCTGCGCAACATGCCAGACAACGGCTGCCATAGACAACGCAAACAATGTTCTAATCCTTTTCCTGGATATACAAACGTTTTTGATGGAGTGCCTCAAGGAAGGTTACTAAATGACTCGAAGCTTATAGACATTAGAGAACGGATGGTTTCTTGGCGGGCATATTTAATTGGTAGACAGCGGGTGGTGCGCATCGGGGACCATTTATCGAAACCGAAAATATCCACCAATGGAGTGATTCGAGGTATGGTTTTGGTCCTCTGCTTTCTCTAGTATATACCAAAGATACGTTTCAGAAAATAAGAAATGATATTACATTTATCATTACTGATGATATTAAAGTCGTCTACTCACAACCAGTTGCAACTACCCAAGAAGCCGTACTTCTCATTCAGGAGGACCTATCGGCCCTTGACTCTGGTGCCAACTGTAGCAGATGTCATTTGCCGCGGACAAAGATAGTATATTATCGTACAAAGGCCAAGTTCCGGCAGACAGCTTAGTACTACAAAGGGCATGTAGCCTCAATGCAGCGGGGATCGCGACTGCGGCGTGCGATATCCAATGACGTTTAACTTTTCGGAACATTGTGACTTTCAATTATCAAAAGCCATGAAGACCATCAGTTACATCTGCCAAACATTTACCTAAGGCAATCTTGCCTTCCGCTTTATAAAAGTTTTGTATTGCCCTGTAGGGACTGCTGTTCAGTGGTCCAGATTAATCTGCGGAACTCTGACCAGCATGCTCTTAAGAGGGTCTAGAGACGCTTCAGGAAAATGTTATGTGGATATTCCTCAAAGTTGACACAAAGAGAGCGAAGTGATAAACTTGGATTTGACACCGTTTAGTTTCGGAGAATAAAGCCGAACGTATGTTTTGTTCACAGAATCATAAACTGTAAACTTCGCGGTCTTGATAACGGTGTTCACCTATCTTTAAATCGCAGGTATCCAACCCGTAACAAAGAGATAAAAGTCATAACACTAAAATTTACTATGAGAATCCGAGGTTTCTTTCTAACCCACTACTCAAAGATCGGTAACAAACTTCTAAGTGCTATCAGGAAACGCTATATACTTTAAGATTTTAAGCTAGCAATTAGTAAGCAGTTAAACTTCTAATACGTGGATAAACTGTGCGGGACGTCGTAGTTCCTAGGTAACGCTTTCAACATTGGTATCAATGGTGCCTGAATAAATTTTCGAAATACATACACATAACATTTCGGGCAACAGCTCCTCACATTGCATTTCATATATTCTCGGCCAAAACAACTATCGCGTGATTGTGAGGGATACCAGTTCGATGGAAGGAAAAAGATAGCAGAACGATGCTGGTTACTTTCTTTTACTAAATTTAAAATTGCGTCCATGTTTATTTCTGAAAACCCACTCAGCACAGCGAACCGTTTTCACTATGAATGAATCACGATCACACACGATTCGGACTCCAGAGTGAGCGGTTGCGAAATAGTGGACGTTGGACGGGCCGTGGCCCGAGCAAGTGAGACGAGCTTCGGACCAATCAATGTCCGACCCCCAAATGCGCAACCTTGGAGCAGCTGATACATAGTAACCAATGAAGTTTTCCCGCTAGGGTGGTCCACAGCAGGGACCCTATGCACGCTACCACCCTTTGTAACACGTCACCTAATGCTGTATCTTACTCAGCGGATACTAACCGCACTCACCACCGTAAGCAATTGCCGGTGCAACGAAATTGGGAAGGTGCGCGCTAATGGCGCAGCTCCTAACTCCTACCTGGCATCCTTGGTGTCCGCACTGCAATGACGACCCGGTGCCTTTCTTTAGAGGAACGGCAGAGGACACAAGCTGAAGAAAGGATGTTATAAGTATACTAGTGTACGAAGTGTACAACATTTAGATTTTCAAATTCACGATCACTTCGGGAGTGTTGGTAGCTACATACAATGAAATCGTAAAACAACTTTTAGGTGTGATAGTACATCGCGTTGTTGCAATAACTGCCTCCGTAACCTACCAGTTGCAGAGCGATGGCGCACGTTAGGCATCCAGCTTTTAACGCCTTTCGTCACGTCACTGGACGTGACGCCTGTGCCGTGAAACTTCCTAAATAATATGTCTATTTAAGGGGTACTTTCCTATGCGTGCACTCACCATGCATGGCCTAGTAACTCGTAGTTGTTCGGATCGCCAGCAAGTTTCCGGCACCTCAGAAATTCACCTGCTGTGCGACTGCGCGTGTGAATATGCGCGCACACATGTTTCTTGTACATTCGGTGAGCTTTGATCCTTCTATTGCTTGCAAACATGACACCTGATAGATATGAACCAAGTGGACGCAAGTTTGTGTTCACGTGAAGCGAGATACGAATTTGCTATGTGTCTCTTGGTCGGTAAGTGAAGCTTCGAAGTCCTATACGCTTTTCACTGTGGTGAAAGGGATGTGGATGCCAGTTGGGGCTTGTGCAATGGCCCGCCTCACGGCAAGCCTATTGAAGTGATCACAGTACCCAATGCGTTCAAGGTGCGGAGGACGAACTGCAACACGTCTTAAAACAAGCAAACCGGTGGTCAAACGTCATACGGTTACCGTTCAGAGATTTACCAGCCAATTGCATTTCTGTGGCAACCGTCGTTTGCGCACGACGGCATGTGGAGCAGTAGGCTGCATTCCATTAAGCAATGCAACATACCTACTTTCCGATTCGTCTGTTTTCGGTTTCAGTTGAGGTATAAATTGGGGAACATTCTCAGAAAAATTGCTCATATTACATAAAGCGCAATCGCAGCCTACCCGTTTACCGTAGGATAGCAAGGCGTGAGACCGGAGCATGGTTTGGAAAGGTAGCTACGGAGTCCTGGGAGGATGAAGCAGTGCATGTTCCACCCACCTGTACCCTCCACTGGCACTGCACTTGATTCCTCTGATTTGGAGATCGATGTTGATGGGGCCGACCTATTGAAGAGATTGCTGAGCGCAGGCTCAGCTTAAAAAGCAGCTGAAAGCCATCCTTTTTCATCTTCGGAAGGCTGCCTTCATCCTCCGTATTCAGTCGTTTTATGCGGTGGCTGTGCAACAGTATGATCATGTAGACTGGAAACTTACGCGAAAAGATTTGGCAAAATTCCCAATAAAATTGCTTCATCCGTGTTTTTGTTATCCGTTTGACTTTAGTTTGCTCGTTCTAGAAAGCAAGCATAACAAAGTCAACTGCGTATTGCATGTCACAATGAACCATACGGGTAGTGTGGACAATCCTGACTCTTCGTTTCTTGTCCGAGGTGCCTATGAACCCTTTGGCACACTTGGAAGAAGTGCCGTCACGCCTTTCGTTTGCAACCACGTGCTGCTGAGAACGCTCGCCTCACTGACAGCGTTGTGTGTAAGGCGAACCACGTGATAGGCTGGTCCTGACATGACACCTCAACTGTAAGCTGCTCTCAATGGAAAGCGATAAATGTGAGTAAATGTAACAGCGGACGAACTGCATATTGTCAGCGGGTACGGCAAACTTACTCATTATATAAAAGTAGCTCACAGTCCTACGACACACAGATAGCTCATTCCCGCGGGTATACAGCACGTACTGCACATTAGGATGATTCACACCGCACGCCACTGTGGGTGTTCAGACTGTGGTGCAAACGTATATTAAACTAACTAAATAAATCAGTAAATAGTTTATTCTCGTCATTGTGAGGTACACCATCAGTGGCGTGCTCATGGTAATAATGACATGTATGATCGGCAATTGAACAGCTTAGTACATGTTGACAAATAGCACAGGAATGTAGTGTGTTGAAATGTCTATGTCTGTATTTGGAAGTAGCCATGTTGTGTGAGTAGGCAAATGTCTCTGTGTGTTTTTGTTCGTTGGGTTCGCCATCAAAGGGGTAATCAACGGAACACTTCGATTCAGATGACCCTCGTGGTGTGTGAATGAGCCTCTGGAAAAGGGAAGAGGCAGTGACATTATTTAGTGGCGATTCACATCCGCCACGTCACAGTGTTGTTAAACGGATACTTGTGGTTTTTATAGGCGGAACGCTTGCCAGGCGAAATCCCACCGCATCCTTGAACACAGCCGCCAAACCATTTGATGGAACAGGACGTACCCAAACCACTCAGCTGACGCCACTGGGAGGATGTTCGGCTATCCAGCCAGACATCAGTTGTCCACGAATGTGTGTAACAGGAGGACAGTTACAGTGCCGTCGCTGGCATTAAACATAACCCATGTACAGGTTACGTCCGCTGTGGAATAGGTGATCTAGTGGGTGCCCAATCCCTCTGCACAGAATATACCCACAGCACTGGACCGAATTTTGTGCACTAAAAGTCCGTTATTCCCGCAACTGCCTGACACGTTATGAATCCTGTGTTCACCGCCCCTTTGCGTATGACAAATGGATAGCAATGAAACATTGACCACGTTGTCCGGAGACTTAGAGGAATAGAAACCTCCATCGATGGCAAATGTAAGTTGGCGCTTAATAAACACGAAATCTACACCGTCAGCATATGGGACCGGTTTAAGATGACATAATGACAGGTTTAATCACTCCATACAATGTCATGTTATTTGTGCAGTTGAAGTTACGGCGTTGCACAACATACTTTATAGCAAATAGGTATGCGACTCAAGCGAAAAAGCAGCGAAATTGTCCAAAGATCCGTGGTTACGAACATTATGCGCTAAATGCGTCAGCGTGAAACTTAAACGTCATTTCATCCGCGCCATACAAGTGGAAGTAGCCCTCAACGAGAACCTGCAACGCTGACTCAGCGAAGTCACACTGAGTGCGGTGAAGCTACGGAGGCCATAGTAAATAGATGCCCATGTGTAGATCGATCAGGTTCTTGTACTAGGCATCCGGCGATACATTTCGTAGCACCGCTGGTCCAGCGTAAAATATGAATTTTCTAAATTCCATATCCTTACAGTACCGAAACCACCGAACACCTCTACAAGGTCTGGTAAAGTCACGTGGCCAGCGCGATGCACTAGCCTCCATCAATTCCTGCAATTGCCTGAGTTTCCGTCGAGGAAGGCGGCACTTCTTCTTAGCATAGGCCAATATCCACAAGGTCATCATCCTACGCATTGCACAGAGGCATACTGAATGCATAGAATCAATTGGAAACGCGCTTATCCTATAAACTAAAAATAAAAGTAAATATTTTATTCTCGACAAGCGAGGCAAGTCGTTTGGGCATGAGAATATAGTACAACGTTGTACATGATAGCGTACTAAGCAGGACCAAGCGTGGGAGTACTACAGTTGTAGTCAGTAATGTAGGCCTAAATGCCCCAAAGGCTGTATGTACTCGATATTTGCAGTGTGCGAGATATAAAGCTAAGAATTTTAGTGATCATTTGAGTGAAGTATGTTGATTTGGAACTGGTCCGAGGAGTTTTTGTACACAGTGCGGGTCACATGAGTGAATCATGAGAAAAATGCTGTGGACGTTTTAGAAATAGTGACATGCCACTGAGCAAAATGGTTGACATGATCTTATGTGAGCAGATATATGACCAGAACGTTTAAAATGCGGAATCGGTCAACTTGCCAATGCGTGGTTGGGGCAGTGACTATAGCAAGTGACGAGTCACAGCCGCCGCGTTACAGTGTTGCTAAACAGATAGTTATGGCCTTCTGTAGGGAGAAAGCTTGACAGGCAAAATCCCCGACACCCCTTTGAACACTGCCGACCGGTGCTGTGACATTGACAAGGTTGCACTGGCTGTGTGGTTGAATTCTCCAGAGTAGACTGCTATAGATTGGAGCTGGTGAGGTCAAACAACTCGGGTGACTTGTATTCATTAGATTAGCTTTCCGGATTCCTTTATTGTGTTAGGATTGCGAGATGCGGAGGATTTCATTGACATGCGTTGATTCAGTGGCCAGGTGGGCGACATTGGTATGTTCTCGGAAGTGTTTCATCTAGCTAACGATATCATATAGAAGAGAGGGGAAAAGGAACCTGAGACGAGCAAACATGCACCTGTATACACGGCTGAGAACCGTATAGGTAAGGCTGCGAAAGGTAGTGGCTCGTTGTGGCTAGCACGCCGATGCGTTTCATCTGTACGAAGTTGGCATTTAGTTCGTTGAAATTTGACCCGGTGGTTTACATACTTACCACACTGACAGCACTTGTCACAACTGCTGTATCCGGACTTTCCTTTGATTCCCTTCACGAATGCCCGCGCAGTGGCATCGCATACTATACCGGATACACATAGGTTCGCTGCAAATGAGTTAGCAGGTAATTCCACCCCGACCTCATGCAATAAGATGAGCTCTTTCATAAAGGTAGCCAAAAATCGACACACATCCGAGGGTTTAATGGACTGTGGTATAACCCCACGGCAAAGGGGTTGAAACGAACGGTGAAATGATTTTACACATAATTGATCACACTTGCAGTCAAGACTAACTGAAAGGAGTGAATCCGTCTATATGCAGTTAGATTTTGGCCTCCTGTGCTGGGCTAACATTTTGGCACTGACATGCTGTCATCAAACCACGGGGTACCCCAAGTTGCCTGAATGTCCCGGCTTCCATGCTGGTGCTTTCCGTTTCGCGCGGAGGCTTCATCAGGGTTTCACAGTTCTTCGGCAACTCGGGGATATAGCCGTAAAATAGACAGTAACTCATTACCAGTGACACCAATACACGACAACTTATAATCTACTGCCGCAGGTAGTTGTGCAGTGTTTCGTCCTTTATGTCAGATACTCAGGAGACAACCACTAGGTCCACACTTAAACATTCGGTATACGCAGTTTAGTAGAACTCTTCACAAAGTATCCCTATTGCCTACTCATTATAAGATAAGTGGTGGTGACTTCAACCTGCCACAAGTGGCCTGGCAAACGCAATCTGCGCCACCCGAATATCTTGCCTATGTGGACACCCCATATGCATTTGGGTGGACTCAACACGTGCATGCACTCACTAGGCCCAATAACACTTTAGAGTTACTTTTACAAACGGAGTTGCGCATGCATCTGCTAGCGTGATTGACAATCTCTCTGGATGCGATCATAAAATAGTAAAGCTCTCTTTCCAACTACCCATCACTCGTCCCCCAGTGGACAGACCAGCGTGTTCTGTTCGGCCCTTCAAACGCATTAACTGGACAAACTTTGCTCTACTTCTGAGATCCATCAGCTGGGATGTATTCTTTCTGGCTACAGATGCGGGCACTGCCTCTTCTGTACTATATAGAAATAGCAATTACTGCCCGGATATACTTGCACCTATAACGAAACAAAAAGCAATGCAGCCACCGCAGGATGCAGCTCCCCTCGCAAACTACTCGTCAAGCTCAAAAAGCTACGTTCAAAGTACAGCAGGACCCAAGAATTCTTCCTCCTTATTCGCATCGATGAAGTCCCGTTGGAGTGGAGAAATTCTCTAACTACGGCATATCTGTCCGAAGAACACACTGCCCTAAACTCTATCAACCGTATCAAAGCCCTCAATTCTCTGATGAGGCGCAGAAGCAACCCCGCCTCGATTTCGATTAACTCGATTATTCGTCCAGAAAACTCGGTTACCGGTAACAAAGCTTAAATATGTGAGGTCATGAACCACTGCTTCTGCGACTCTTTCGCCTCTGCTAACCTGACGGTGATTCTTAATACTCCTAGTTGCATCCATGATACTTTACGCGCAGAGCCATTTGACCTGCGTGCCATTACTCGGGAAATTCAAGCCCTCAAATTATCTTTCCATGGCCTCCCATCGGCTCTGTTATTTCTAGGTAGCCTGGAAATCGCCGTTCTCCTTCTTAACATTTTACCCATTCCATGAAATATAGAGCCTTTCCCGCTGTTTGGAAACATTCAGTCGTCATGCCAAGACATAAAATGGGAAGCCGTCAAAACGTTGAAACTATCGAACCATTAGTTACACACCATGCGCTTCACAAGTGCTTGCGGGGATCGTCAAGGAAGAGCTACGGTTCTTGGCTCATCGTAATCTCATTAACAAATCCTAAGCTGGACTTCTCCCGTCTAAATCCTGTCAAACACGCCAGCTGGATTTCCTGAACAACTTTACCGCCATGGTTGATTGCAGGAAAGCACTGATCATCATTTTCTTGGATTTGAAAAAAGCGTTCGACCGAGTCCCTCATAATGGACTGCTAACTAAATTGGCTTCTTACGGCATATCGGACCAGTTGCACTATTTGTTCACTTCCTATCTCATGTCGAACACAGTAGAGGAGACTAGGAGACTTCGAATCCTCACCGAAACCGGTTACGAGTGTTGTGTTCCAGGGCAGTGTACTGGGCCCCATACTCTTCCTATTTACATCAACGACGTATTTCAAGTCTTTGAATATGGAAAGGCGTACCTGTTCGCCGACGTCATCAAAGTCGTACTCTCCTTTGATGCGGGTAAGCTAAGCAGCGGTTTCCTCTATATTCAACACGACCTTAAAGCATTGGACTCTTGGTGTAGCACATGGAAGCTTGACTTCTCTCCTGCAAATTGCTGCGCCCTGTCGTATAGATGGACTTTACCGCCTAGTGCGCTAACCCTGAATGGCGTCTCACCAGCCAACTGTCAAACCATAAGGGATCGGCGTACACTATACAAGCTCACTAAAGTTCTCGGAACAAGTTAGCTATAGTGTAGCGAAAGCCAGATTCCTCCTTGGTCATAGTTGCAAGAGAATGCTCGCAACCGATTCCAGACTCACTCTATACAAGGTAAGCGCCAGACCACTTTTGGAATACTGCTCTATAATATTTACCAACTCCAGAGTGACCGAAAAGCAACTGAGAAAGCACAACGCTCATTTACAAAGCGCCTGCTTCGCTCTTCTACTCTCAACTACCGTGAGCACTGTAAACTTCTTGGTCTTGAACCTCTATGGTTACGAAGAATGAGACTCAACCTCACCTTCCTATTCCAGAAGATAAACACCCCAAATACGAAACTAGCAGGACTTATTTATTGAAACGGTGACTCACGGTATACACTCCGCCATAGACTTTTAACCATGACCTTACCTACGGCCTGCAACAACGTGCGTAACAACTTCCTTCCCTACGGATTCGCGCGTCCGGAACAGGCTACCATTACAAGTTAGGGCAGCCGAGAATGCTGCACAGTTCTGATCATCTCTACATAAACACCTTGCTACCCTGCCTACATGCGAGCCCTTTAACACCAATATACCGGAGGATGAACTTTGGGAACATGGCCCAGCGCACCTCTAAATCCGAACACCCAACATATCGGAGGCAGGCCCCACCAATCAACTCTCCTTTACTCTCTGGGACTGTCTGCATCACATACGTTTGCTGTTTGTTGACTTATCATGGGACACTGTAGGTATCCACTAGCAACTAGAAGGCTTCACCCAAATGCCATTGATAGCCGTCGATACTCTCTCTCCCCTAGTACCATTGCCAGTACTTCGTATTACCTACGTCACCATAACTCAGCTACAGTGAGTCATTGTAGGTAGCATACATTATTGCGTTAGGAGCCACTCCTTATCTCTCCAACTCTTACTATCTTGGATTATTTGCATCACATCCTTTCACTGGTTTGTTGACTTATTCTGTCACTGTAGGTATCCACTGGTAATTAGAAGGATAATCCGAATGCCTTTGCTGGCCACCGATACTCTCCCTCCTAGCGCCATTATATGTCGTTCGTTTTGTCTCATTTATCATTTTTTGCAGCGATTCGTTGTAGACTCCACATATCTCTGCACATGTCTGGCGCTAGCTAGGATTCACTCCTCGTCTCTCCATCACGCATTCTCCTGGAACGTTCGTATCGCTCACTTTCGCTGGCTTGTTGATGCATTCTGTGACCCTGTAGGCAAACAAGAGTGACCCAGCGTTTTATTGGAATTGCTACATCTGGCCACTGGTAATTTTTCTTAGCAACACCATCTGTCGATTGTCTTAAATTCGGTCTTTGTTTAGAAACGACTAGTGGTCGTAGGCCCTATGCATCTCTGTGCATATCCGGAGCTTCCTGAGCCACCTTTTATTTCTCAAACATTTATTATCTGGGATTGTCTGTGTCAAACACATTTACTGGTTGTTGACTTATGCTGGGACACTGTAGGTATCCACTAGCAACTAGAAGGCTTCATCCAAATGTTATTGCTAACCATCGATACTCTCTTTATTAATACCACATGCAGTTCTTCGTATTACCTACGTCACCACTTTTCAGCTGCAACGAGTCATTGTAGGTAGCATACATCTGCGCCATGAGCCACTCCTTATCTCTCCAACTTTTATTCTCGTGGGTTGTTTGCATCACATGTCTTCGCTACTTTGTTGACTTGTTCTGTCACTGTAAGTAGCCACTAATCACTAGAAGGCTTAATGCGAATTCCGTTGCTGTCCACTAGTTCCGTCTCTTAACACCATCATCTTTCCTTCCTCTTATCTTCATCACGTTTTCTGCAGCGATTCGTTGTAGGCTCCATACATCTTTACGCATATCGGGAGCTACTCGGTGACATCCTTTTTCTCCATCCTGTATTCTTTTAGAATGTCAGTATCACTTACCTTCATTGGCTTATTGATGTCTTCTGTGACAATGTAGGCATCCACTAGTGACCAAACTGCTGAATGGAATGGTTACATCTGGCGACCGAAAGATTTTCATAGCGGCATTATGTCGACCACTTAACCTCAGCACCTCTGTTTCACAGCAATCAGTAGTCTTAGACTCCACGCATTTCTGCGCATATCCGGAGCTTCCTGATCCACCCTTTATTTCTTCAACACTTATCATCTGGGACTGTCTGCGTCAATCACATTTGCTGTTTGTTGACTTATTTTGGGACACTGTAGGTATACACTATTAACTAAAAACCTCATACAAACGTCTTTGCTGCTCACTGATACTCTCACTCCTAGCACCCTTATCTGTTCTTCGTCTTACCTGTGGTACCTCTGTTTAGCAGCGGCCATTCTTCGTAGGCTCCAACCATCTCTGCGCATATCCGTAGCCTACTAAGAGCAACTCTAATATTCCTCCAAACTTTACTCTCGGGAACTGTTTGCATCATATACATTTGCTGTTTGTTGACTTAATCTGGGACGCTATAGGTAGCCACTAGCAACTAGAAGGCTTCACCCAAATGCCATTGATAACCGTCGATACTCTCTCTTCCTTAGTACCACCATCAGTTCTTCGTATTACATACGTCACCGCTTTTCAGCTGCAGTGAGTCACTGTAGGTAGCATGCACCTTTGAGCTAGGAGCCACTCCTTATCTCTCCAACTCTTACTCTCCTGGGTTATTTGCATCACATACCTTGGCTGCTTTGTTGACGTATTCTGTCACTGTAGGTATCCACGGGTAATTAGAAGGCTAATCCAAATGCATTTGCTGGCCACTGATACTCTATCCACTAGCGCCGCTACCTGTCGCTTTTCTTATCTTCTTCACCACAGCAGCGATTCGTACTAGGCTCCATGCCCCTTCTGCGCAGACGCTGAGCTTGCTAGGATACACTGGTTGTTGCTCCACCATACATTCTCCTGAAATGTCTGTATCACTTACTTTCGCTGGCTTTTTGATGCATTCTATGACCCTGTAGGCATACACTGGTTACCAAGAGTCGTATTGGAATGGCTACATCTGGCCACTGGTAATCCTATCTAGCGCGACCATCTGTCGATCGTCTTATATTCGGCACCTATGTTTAGCAGCAGCTGGTGGTCGTAGGCTCCATGCAGCTGCGAGTATACGGAGCTTGTTAGGAGCCACTCCTTAACTCAATAACTTTATTTTCTTGGAATGTCTGCATCCAATCTTTCGCTGCCTTATCACCAAACGACCTTTAGATCTCTCTCGCGGCGCACTATTTATCTTTAACATACTTATTCTGCGCTCCCTATCGTATTAGGCTGCCTACTTGTTGTCCATGCACCATGTAATCGCCACCAGTCTTCTAACTTTCTTTCCTCTCTCCCCAAGCACTTTTCGCCTCATACTAAACTGATAGTTCGTGAATTACTTACTGGTACAACGCTCTTGCCTCTGCGCAGAAGTTAGTAACCCCCTATACGGCTATTCATTCCATAGGACATTTAAAAGACACTTCAGCATAACCATCGTTGCAAAGTGTACATGATTTTGTCTCAACTCCAAAGGTTGTAACATAAGACTTTAGCAATGCTTAACTCCACGCCTGTGCTTGCGGTCTTCTCTCGGTTGTCCCTCACTTTCCATTTTCGCCGCGGACCGGAACATCTTGGAGATCTGGGATTGGACTGAGGAACGGATTTCGCCCAAGCTCGACGTAATAACCGACAAGGACCTACAGGGAGCATGGTTGTATACCAAAGGGACTCCACTACAATCACCACCACAGCCGTTGTCCAGTATGGAGAGCTGGACAGGTCTTCACCCTCCCGAAAATTATACATCTGAAAAATCCAGAAGAAAAAAGTTTGAAACGTTGCTCACCTGGACGCAAAACACGACAACTACTCGTGATGTTCCCATCCTCAAACGGTCGCAACAATTATGGCTGCCCCAATCAAACTATCCGTCCAGCCAAATACGGAAATTGGCAGCCATTTGACAGAAAATAACCGAATATGAAATCAGTCGTCAATCGGCTTTGCCAGTTATACATCAGTGTTCAAAATGCTTTACGGCAGTGTTGCAGTAAGTGGTAGGTTTTCGCTTGGCAAGCGTTCACACCGTAAAAAGCCACACATGTCTGTTTAACAACACTGTGACTTGGCGGATGTGACTCGCCACTGAATAAAGTCACTGCCCAAAACTACATACTGGCAAGTCGACTAGACTCATATTTTAACCTCCCAACACGTGCAAGAAAATGTACTCTCCTATTACATGTACCGTTTCACAGCACTTATAGTGTCTTGACCGCTTACACTACGCAGGACTGAACCCAACGTATCGCTGTGATACACAGCTGCCTGTAAACCTTGAGCTGCCTGATTTGGTGTGTCTCTATAAATTTGAGAATAAACTATTTGTTTATTTATGTTGCGTAACAAACACTTTGCACACTCCGTATCCGTAGTAATTGTAGTCGCAATATCACCTAGAACGATACGACTGCATCGGTTCCTTTCTGTGTTTTCTGAGATTTGTTCGGCATCCTGAGCAAGCGTACTACGCTGGTCTAAACATTTCATTAGCACAAGCAAATATATAACCGGAGGCCGTCGGAAGCACTGTTACACCACTGGTGCCAAGGGGTATGTTGCGCACATCGCCAACGGCTTGTGTATATACAGGCTGCAGCGATTCCCTCTCCTTACGCCATTTGTATTATGTAACCCGGCTAGGTATAGAGTATGAGCGCAAGCGATAATTTCTCCTCATGTCAAGCGCCTAGTACTCGTGTTGTAACATTACATGATTTAAAATGGGTAAATCACTTATGAAATACCAACAACTAAATCTCAAAGTATGCAACCAAGTAGAGAGCAGTCAAAGCGACGGCAATCAACAACGCGCCCAAAGTGGTGATGGTCGACAGCTATGCATTCTAACAAATGAATGTTAGTTCTTTACTTACTAGTATTATCATTGATAACAATTTGTTTAATTCACTTCACTTTGAATAAAAGCATGGCAAGGTTTTTTATTCACAACTGCTTTAGACGCCCTTTTATTACGATTCACCAAAGCGTGGCGGATCCACGATTACGCAATGAAAAAAAACGATTTTTCTTGGCGCTGTGTTGAGTGGGAAAGCATTAATGCGATGTCATGGTAAGGTTGTACCATTATTAAATCTGTTCCTTCTAGGGAACAGCGTCTCACAGCGTCGAGCAACATATAATTTATTTATTTATTTAGCTGAACAACCCGTGGTGTTAGCTGAGTGGTACTGGTTCAACCCGTTCCAGCAAATAGATCGGTGATAGTGTTCCAGGACGTAGTAGGTTTTCGCCGGACAAGCCTCCTCCCTATAGAAGCCACAAATGTCTGCTAAACAACAATTTGACGTGGCGGTTGTGACTCGCCACAAAATAATGCCACTGCCCAAGCTTACGAAGACAAGCTTAACAAATACACAGACGTCAAACATCTCTTCAGACACGGGCGACGCAACCGAGCTCATCCAGAAGAACAGAAAGACATTCACAAAAACAAGCAACACACTTACCTACGTATCTGCATTTATAGAGCTACATATATGAAAATCGTACTATACCATTGTATATTTCTTGCTCAGTTGCTATAATATTATTATGATCACGCCTATAATGGCGTGCCTCGCGTAACCGAGAATAGAATTTTATATCTTTATTTAAGCCGCTGAAAATTCGTGAAATCGTGCTCAACGACACCGGGTAAAACCGCTGGGAGTGCATACCGAAAGCATTGCCTAAATTCCGCAAGTATCCAATAACGGAACAATTTGACACTGCTTGTTTGTTGAAAGTTACGGCGCGTGACCACAGAAAAAGACTCAGGTATCATTGTACAAGAAAGTCTGGGGAATTCGCTCCAATGTTCCAAAGCAGCGAACGTGGCGAACATGAACTTGAGACTTCTGAGGCGAGCTTTTGGTGTTTTTGAACGACGGTTGGTACCCAAGCTTGTCAACTCCTATATCCGTCCCCACGTCGAATATGCCGTCCAGGCTTGGTGCCCATGGTTAAAACGGGACATTCATCTCTTAGAGCAGCCCCAACGAAGTGCTACCAAGGCAACACGCGGATTATCTGGTCTCAATTATGAAGTGCGTCTCAGTTTAATCGGAATGTTTTCCTCCGAATACCGACGACTACGCGCAGATCTCATTCTCGCATACCGGATATTAACGGAAAGCGATCACCCGTGCAAATCGCTGCTCACCCTAGCCTCATATAAGCGATCGAGAGGTCATAACCTCAAGCTGATAATCCAACACTCCCGATTAGACCGTAGAAAATTTTTTACTCTCTTAGAATCTGTTCACAATGGAATGACTTGCCAACGCATGTGGTAAAACGCTCCGAACATTACAGCCTTCAAACAATTGTTAGACATTCATCTGAGTGACAAACAGCACATTGTGGTGTGATGTACTAGGTTTAGACTGTTGGCATTTCAGTTCCATGTCGGAATCTAATGATTTTTATCTATTTTGCATTTACCATCCTATGGGTCTTGTAAAGCCAATACTTTTTATCCCATCATACACTATTGGACTATTGAACTATTGAACGCCCGCGGCCCATATCCACGAATTCAGGCCAGCACCACATTAAGCTCCGTGATTTGGTTGCCCATCATACTACGGCGCTTCGCCGTAGGTGCAATCAACTACAGAGCGGTCCGGCGACGCCTAACACCAAGGCACACAGCGTGCCTGTAATCAATGGGAATGCGTCAAACATTTCCACCGAAAGGCACTCAAACGGACAGACCTTATCCCTTTTTGCAGCAAGTAAGCTGGCATCTTTGAGTTAACGGCCTTTGGATTTTGCACATGTTGCCTTTTCTATTCAGTTAAGAACTTCGCTGTTGGTACTTGTCACCGCTGCTGTAACCCCTTGGAGCCTTTGTTCTCTTAACGGACGAGCTAGCAGAAACATCTCATAGGACGGGGACAAAAAACCTTGGTGACGAAATCGCTGCCTGGGAACCACCTGCCGCTTTCAGACAATGCTGTATGATCGATCAATTGGGTTAAAAATAATTTTACATCAGGAGGTTTATTGTCACAACATTAATTCCACAGCGCTATGGGAGCTGCCACCGATGGAGAAATGTATCGAAAGGGAATAGGCCATACTTGTCTTACAGGCGAAGCAAATGCAATAAATCCACCCAAATACAAATGAACGCTCACGTTCTAACCAGACGCAACGTGCTCATTCATGAAGGTAGCCTTCAGTACACTATCCAAACCAACGTGCGCATGTGTCACGGGATTCATGCCGGTGAGTTGGGCAGCATGCGATGTTCTCATAGGTTTGCGGAAGTTCTTCGGCACACCAGGAAGAAACGCGCATACAAAGGACGGTAGACGGTTCATGGCCGATGAAGCAATTCTAAACTACACCACCCAACTGGGCGGACGTATGAGCATCGCTTCCAAACTCAAGTCCACAATTTTCTCGGTCAACGGTAAAATCTTACCCTCAAAGGTGCTCAGCAAACCCATTGCGCAAAGGAGAAGTGTGTAACTGTGCATTTATGCGACATGCGCACTTTCCTACGAGGCTTTATATGTCACTCGCATTTGGGAGGCTGGAGTGTGGATCAACTCTGTTACCCCGTTGACGCCATCGTCCAGCAATAAGTTAACTCGCAACCTAATGCACTTGAATGCGTTCTACGTCCGCATGTCACATTAGAATTAGTTTCCTTTGATGCCCCTGCTATGTACATTTACTTGTCAAAGCGTACAGCCAAACGCCTGAATTACCGGCGCACCTTACTTGCTCTGGGACTGTACAAGCAGCTATGTCGATATGGCGTGCTCATAGCAAGCCTTGGGTGGCAACTTTTGCTAACAATCGTACACAAACACTACTCAACGTGTTTAAATGCAGTAGGCTCAAAAAGAACAACAAAGCATATAGATGGCATGAAAATTCAGCGCAGATAGCCGACGGTTTAATGTCCGCGCGCAGGTCCAAACTGATGTCTTATCTTGCGTCAAAACAACCGCCCCACATGCGTTTGTCCGAAACAATGGCCTAGCCAGTCTTAGCCACTGGTTATTCAGTGCTTACATGTTACAGAAGCAGGTACGGCTAGATACGGATTTGTAGATCGTTGTGCCGTAGCTACCACAACCATTGCGTTGATTCCACTGAGTGCCCACGATTGTCCACGAAATTTCGTGTTGTCGGGCTAGCGGGGGGTGACGCTCCGTACCGTGGTTGTTTTGGAGGGCCTTTTTGGTCACGTTTACCGATACATTTGCGTGAATTGGTGCTTGGCGTTTTCATACTTTACCTACGCTCTTGGTGCCCAGAAATTTTACTCCAACGGGGCATCCACGGTTCGTGTCAGAGCTAGCTGCACACCGCCGGTAACCGACGAGGCCGGCTGTATGCAATGCGGTGGCTTTAATAGTTGGTTCCAGGGAACTTTCTATCGGAGGAGGCTTTGAGCATCACACAATACTTTCTACAAGCGAAAGCTAGCTTTGTGTGGCATTGACTATTGTGGACGTCGAAAAAATTTCCCGCTGCTGTTACCTAGGAGCACACGTCGTTTGACACTAGATTACAACTGGTAATGTGAGCAGTCACTGCGTTCACCACTATTGGCACAACTATTGCTCTGGCGTTGGAGTTAACCATGACGACGTTTGTGAGCACTTGGGAAGGCCGTGTGTAGTCTCAATACATTTAACCCTGACAACCAGTTCGTAGCCTTGACCATTGTACCACATGTCCCGGCCGCAGCATGTAGCATTTCTAAAGCCGCAGTAGGTGTTGAATTTGGCTTTGCACTAAGCGATAATGATCTGCGGGACCACAGGCATCGGATCCGATTCATAGCTTTCTGACCAACAGTTACTACGGGAACTTACTTTACCAACTAGGCGGTCAGCTGTATAGAGCAACGAGCACCGGTGACTCATATATGTGCTCGCTGATGGTACTCCAGGGGCTAAAATCATTGGACGGGGTTAAATCACTGTGGTACATTAAAATTTCGCATAATGTTCAAAGATTAATGAAGCTGCATCAAAAGGACTGCCCACGTTATCAGCTCCGATAAGAGTAAGGTGTGCATGTGAGCCAGACACTTACCGGCTGGATGGTGGCCGCAAAGTCAACGCACGTAGGTTATTGACAAGTAGCAGACGAACGGAGTATGTGTACCAACTTTCACTGACGAAACTACACGAGGCACGCAGCTCGGCAGGAAGAGCAAGGAATCAAAACCACCGAATCGATATGAATTCGACGCATTACATGAATAAGCGGAGAGGTGGTGTTGTGTATTCGGTCAGCATGGTTGGTGGCTAGTCTAGACAGCCACGCGCACAATCCCAGACATACACACAAATGTGCATATTGCTCTGCTTCCCTATTCGTCCATCCTTCTCTTTGCGACACCTAAATGTACTCGCGTAGTTAGGGGCTTCACGAATTACAGTTGTGTGTTCGCCTGAGCGACTTTTTAATTCGGTTGGTGCATTTAACTTTTCGCTTACAACAATTTCTAACTCATTTTACCGTGGAAAGGTAGATGCTAAAACATAACCAACTACTAACTGGTAGCGTAACGATGGTCGATGTCTTTCTGCACAAACTCACTGACAATCCCGCACTACAGCAGTTGTACACCGGTGCAGACGAGGTGTAATTTTCAAGCGCGTTTACAGAAAGGATTAACACATAACCGTCTGGTACTAAGAGCGGCACATGGCATATGCCCCATCACGCAATGAAGCACGCAAATAAACCTAATAAGCTGGGCGTCGGTCTCGACTGTGCTAGCACCTACCGAAGTAGTTCCTTTAAACAAAAGTTGTTGAAAGAGTTGGACTTAGTGAACAGCTTAGCTGGCGCTCGCTGAACTTCAGGATGGCCCCGTAGCCGTGGTTGTGGATATTGAAGCCAGGTTTCACCAGGTAAGGTTGACCCCGAAAGCTAGAGGCTAGGTAAAGATTCTATGTTGGCCAAAGGGCCAGTTACACGAGGCACCGAAAGCGTTGCGCACGTCGGCCCACCCATTAGGTGCAACATCTTCCTCTCTCGCATTATTTGCGCTTTGAAGCAAAGGCACAGAGGTTGAGACGGTGTATCTCAACTCAACACTAGCGCTGATGCAGCGATGACTTACGCTGACGATCGCCGGTTTGGCTGTAGTATCGGGTAAAGTGCTCGTTTTATTACGAATGTTTGAGCAATTGCGTCCAAAGATAGATTCCGCTTAAGGCAATAAAGTGTAACGACCGCCAACTTTTACGCAAAAGCACACTAAGCCTGATAATCAACGCATCAGTCCAAGTAACTCTACCATCCGAGAAAATACAACACACACCGGGATTAAAACGGAATTTGTCAGGCGATTGCATAAGCTTTAGTCTAACAGTTCGAAGGGGATTGCACCCGAACCACGATGTTATCTTTCGTCGCTGGGATTTATGACCGATTCGATTTAGTTACCCCGGTATTGCTGCTTGCTAAGCAACTGTTTGCAAGCATTCGTAAGAAGAGGACCGTTGTGATAATCAGGTCGACGAGTGAGAACGAAAAGTATAGTAACTTTTATTTGTGACACCCAGCAACTTGAACGGCTGAGTATTCTCTGGTCTGTCAGACCAACACCGTTCCTTGCCGATGGCGTACAACTGCATTGTTTCTCAAACGCTCCGGAATATGGTTACGCAGCGGCTATTTACACTGGGAGCGTCGACCGGAAAATGTGATTTAGTCTACCTACATTATGGGGAGGTCGCTCGTTTGGACACTAAGAACGGTTACAGTTACGGTTACGGTTACACAGCAGCGGCTGTGCTTGCCCTCCGGTTAGAGAGACCACCGACAATTTTAGCAGACTGGACGGTGGCGCCACAGCTGATTGGAAATACGACCAAAAGGTTCACAAATTTGGTTGCGAACAGGCTATCGGAGGTGCATCAGTTTTTCACCCTAAACCAGGGAAGGTACGTCGCAATATTACTAAACCCTGCAAACATAACCTCACGTGGACTACGCGTGAATGATGAAGTCCAGATGCGAACACGTTTTGACGGAGCTGGTTTTCTACATCACGAAGAAGTCCATTTACCCGGAGCACCGGGACGTTTGTCCGAAATTCCGAACGAGGTGTTGAAGAAAGAAAGTGTCGTGAACTGTGCAGCATTAACGAACACGCAGCTAGAATGACTAAAAATTTGCAGTATCCTGGTCAAGCTTAAACGACATGTGACCATATAGCTCAAATTTCAGTGGCATTTATTATTTAAAAAAACTGCTGAAGCAGACCGAGTTGCCCAGCCGAGGGTCGTTTGACGTTGACCGAACTAAACGGGGCGGACACGGAACCGACAAGAAATGTGCTACAACTCTACTTTGCGGATGAGAGTCAAGTATTGGAGAAAGATGGTCCAAAAGGCGCAGTCAGGTGCTTTAAACATTGGAATTGCTCGCTGCAAGGAGCGGGCACAGGCTTTCATACCGTTATTCTATGAGTGGGTGATAGATAAAATTAGTCCTCACTACCGTATGACGCTAGGTATCCCGTCCGCCTCCCGCCCAATCTTTCCGGACTAGGCGGATTATTTTAGCTAACAATTAACGAAAAAATTATCTCAGAGCATCCCACGTTCTTTCCTAGTTGCGTCAGCGCTACTGGATCCTACGCTGTGTTACAGCAGTTCACGTATACCTGAAGAATTGCGCACTCTGTAAGAAATGGAAGGCTAGGCGTTGCAAAGTGCAGATGTCCACGACAAGCATAGACGGTTTCATAGCATATCAGCGGGCCTTTACGGCAGTTTAGGTCGACCATTTCGGACGATGCTTGATAACGGAACTACGAAAAACGGGATGTAATACAGCTGTAACTACACTTGTCACTCAGAGCAAGCCGTGCATAACAAAAGAACGCAAGCTATGTATACAAAATCCTAACCGTGCACCATTTCAAGCTTTGTATCGTAACGTGAAACACCACAAGGATTGTAGTTGGTAACGGACAAAAGTTTCGGGATGGTGAATAACAATTTGTTTTTGACCTTGGGATGAAGCTTTTTAGCCGCGTACATTGAAAGCAATGAGTTGCGAATAGCTAGTCAATCCACCGTATGCGGGCATCTTGGCGTTACGCCGGAACGCCTGCTCCGTTAAACACCAAGGATGTTTCGAGTGAAACTTGGTAAACAGCTTGTCGATGACGAAGTACTTCAGACAGCGGTTGCGGTATATGAATTGAGACAAATGCAGGGACCCATGAGACACTATCTCTGTCTTCACAAGGAATTTGGCGCTCTATCACTAGTCAAACTTTGACCTTAACGGCTGACAGGAACCTGAACAACGAGCAGACACAGCTTCCCAACCGATCAAATTGGCGTCGTTAGGTGCAGCAGCTGCCCGATGAACTTGGAAAAATTGGATATTGGATTTATTGCCGACTCTAAAGGTTAGTCAAGTAGCAAACGGAGAAGCGCAGTTTAAATGCAGATGCTTTAGACCTAGTTTCAGTTGGATTCACACCAAGCGTTCTGTATCCAAGGGGTTTACTCGGAGAAGAAACATTGGCGCGACTTACAGGTTCGGGAAATACTGGTACGTACGAACAAGCGGCCGTTTCGCACAGATATCCGACAAGGGTTTGACTTTAAATGAGGAGGATGACAAGGAATAAAATAATACGAGAATCGCCGTGGATTATAAGTCCTAATTCACCGAAGTAAATGATACTGATGAAAGCAGATTAAATAAATAAATATTTCATTCTCGAATTTATCGAGCCATACCAACCTAGGTATGATCAGAATTTACAAGCAGTTATGTGGCGCAACAGATACGTTACTACGCACAAAATTGGTTGTGGCCAAAGTTGTACAATTTTCAGCAACAGGCGAAGCCCTCATGAGGAACAAAGTCATCAGTGGAGTGCCAATAAAATGGTTTCAAGTGTGTGTAGAGTAAATAAAAATAGCACAGTAGGTAGAGTGGAGAAGGTATTTTAAGACAGAGTAACTTTGTTGTACGTTCTCCCTATAAAAACCACAGAGATCCGTTTAATAACACTGTGACTTGGCGAATGTGACTCGCCACTAAATAAAGTCACTGCCTCTTCCCTTTTCCGGAGGATCATTCATACACCAGGAACGTCACCCGCTTCAAAGCGTTCCATTGACTCCCCCTTTAATAGCGAACACAACGATCAAAAGCACACACTGACTCACATTTACCTACTCACCCAACATGGCCCCTTCCAACTACACAGTTAAACATACTTTACATGTCAACACACACATAAATTCCTATGCTATTTGTCAAAAGGTACTAATTTGTGCAAATGCCGATTATACATATCTGTATTACCATGATCACGCCCTTGATGGTATGCCTCGCAATGACGAGAATGAACTATTTACTTATTTATTTATATTCCAGTGAGTAACAGTGGGCAGTGACCTTATTCAGTGGCGAATCACATCAGCTACGTCACAGTGCTGATAAACGGATTTTGTGGCTTTTTATAGAGAGAAGCTTCGCCAGGCGAAAACCCACCACGTCCTGGAACACTGTCGTTGATTGCCATGATCGGTTCTGTGCAGCTGGCGAACCATCTTATGGAGTATTTGTCCCTTCATTTATTCGCAGTCGTGCGACTCTTCTGTTTGGTAGACAAATGGCACAGTCAGAGTCCAACATGGACGTTGAGGTCAAACAAGGAAGTAGGATTTTGCAGGCAAGTATACTTTCTAGTGTATGGTGTCTCACGTTCTCTGATTATGTATATTTGCTGGGATGCGAAGAATTCGCGTCCGTCTACTCTCACTGGATATCGGTGGTTGAGTTGTTGGGTGCAGATGGCTGGTTTGGGAGTGAAGTCATGGTCCAGCTAAGGCCTTGTTGGTTATTTCCTTCCATCTCAGACGGAGGCAGTTCCTCAGTTCAATCCCGGGTCTCTCAGGAGTTTACAACCTCGGAGAAAAGAGAGAGAGGAATAGGTCGAGAGAAGACCAAAAAAGGACAGTCATGGTACCAAGCATTCGCGCAACCCTACTTTAAGACATATACTTGAGACTACTGGTATACAATGTGTAAAAGACAGTACGCTGAAAATGCTGTTTGCTTATACAGCAACAGGCATGGCCTACTTGGTAAATTACTTTCATGTACCTGAGAATGAAGAGCAAGGTTTCGGTAAGCCATTCATGAGGTATTAGCGTACGGCATTAGAACGCAACCGGGAGACCAGAAGGTGGGTATGTAGCCACGATTGGCTGCAATCGGAAACCAGAAAATGCAGCGACAATGTGGCTATATTTATATATACTCCAGGGATGAGGATTAACTAAGACTACGTAATAACTATTATGTACATGGGTATTTGAGGATAAGAAGATGAGCACAGCAAAACCAGGTTATGATTGAATTGACATGAACGGAAGACAAAGTATCGAAGGTAAAAAGCTCGTGAGGTGGCGCTACTGGACTGGGTTTCAGTGGCCAAAAGTGCTTGTTAGTTTGATCATTCTAGTTAATAATGCATAACAACAGTGTCAATAGATCAACAAACCAGAAAAAATAAGTGACGTAAACATTCTACAAAAATACGGTTGGAAAGATAGGGAGTGGCACATAGCAAGCCCCGAATATGCGCAGGGTTGGGAGGAGCATACGCCAACTCACGGTAGCTAGAGGTGTTGAAGATGAGACAACCGAGATAAAACCGTTAGTGGACACATCGTCAGTGGCCAACGGTAGCCACCCGATTCGGGCACCTACAGTGTCATAGAACAGGTCACCGAACCAGCTGTGTTGAAATGCAAGAGAATAAAAGTTGTAAGGAAGGAGTGACTCCTAGCGAGCTCCGGATCTCCGCAGAGTTGAATGGAGCCTATGCCGACTAGCTGCTGCTAAGCAGAGCTAGTGGCTCTAGGAAAGGTAGCATCAGCAAATAAATAAAGAAATAAATATTTTATTCTCGACAAAGCGAGACACGCCTTTTGGGCCTGATCAGTATATTGCATTATTGTACATGATAGCAGAATAAGCAGTATAAACAGTGGAAGTAGTACAGTTGGAGACAGTAGTGTGGGCCCTTAGAGCCCAAAGGTCGTATGTAGTCTATGTACACAGAATGCGAGAGGTAAAGATAGTATTCAGGTCACTTATATGGTATGTTGATGAGGAACTAGTCCGATGAGGTCCCGTAAGCAATGTAGGTCAGTGAGTGAAGTATGAGGAAACGGGTGGAAAATACTTAAGAATAGTGGCATGTCACTAATCAGATATGTAAGCGTGTTCGTGCGAGAGACGATATATGCATGGAACTTGTAGATGTCATGTCGGTCAACTTGCGAATGTGTTGGGGGCGGTGAATTTATTGAGTAGCGAGTCACATCCGCCACGTCGCAGTGTTGTTAAACAGACATTTGTGGCTTTTGTAGGGAAAACGCTTGCCAGACGATGACCCACCACGTCCTGGAACACTGCCGGCTGATGTATTCACATCTTTAAGGTGTTTGACCATTAGTGGATACCTGCAATTCTAATGAATAAATCAACCGAGAGAGGAGTAGAGAGAGAGACGTTCGAAGAAAATGAGGGTTTGTGAGTAAAGGAGTGGCACCTTCCAAGCTACAAAGATGCATGGAGCCAACAAAGGCTAGCTCTTGCCAAGAAGAGTTGACTAGAATAAGGCGAACGGCAGATAAGAGCGTTAGGAGAGAGGTCAGTGGCCAGCAATGGCATTCGGAAGAAGCTTTCAGTTAGTGGTGAATACCAGCATGACAAGTTAACGAACAAGCTCGTTTTCGGTGGCTCTTGTCAGGCTAAAACACCACAACTGATAGGAATAAGATTAACATAAAACAACAGATAATGGTAGAGTTCAAACTTCAAGGTCATTGGAAAACAGATCAGAAGTGATCGATGGATTATCGGCGGCATGTCCCTCAACGAGTCATTGTGCTAGAGGGCCAGAGCAAACACATAATCTGAACGAATCGTTTTTGAGCACATAAGTCTGGGTTCTGGTGGCGGATAGAAATTGCCTCAGCTGTTGCTAGTAAGCGACATTTTACCGCACGTGAAAGACGTTCAGGTACACGGTAAATGGGTTGGAAAGATTGGCGGGTGTCGATTTGGTGGTTAAAATCAACCAAGTGTGCCAACCCGGCGCTCATCACAGTTTTTCTCCCACCATTGCGTAGGTTAGCTGGACCATGCTAGCGTATTCTCTCAAACAGCCTCTTAGTAGTTCTTCCGATGTATCTTGCTCGACATGAACAAGAGAAGGAATATGCACAATAAGAAGTACATGACCAAGGAAGTCTGTCTTTGAGTTGGGACAGGCAACGTCTAGAAGATTATTCGACTCTATGAGCCATACGTACTACGCAGCGAGCTTGCGGCTAAGTTTTATTTCAACACCAATCATGAGGCCCCAACTCAAAGACAGACTTCCTTGGTCATGTACTTCTTATTGTGCATATTCCTTCTCTTGTTCATGTCGAGCAAGATACATCGGAAGAACTACTAAGAGGCTGTTTGAGAGAATACGCTAGCATGGTCCAGCTAACCTACGCAATGGTAGGAGAAAAACTGTGATGAGCGCCGGGTTGGCACACTTGGTTGATTTTAACCACCAAATCGACACCCGCCAATCTTTCCAACCCATTTACCGTGTACCTGAACGTCTTTCACGTGCGGTAAAATGTCGCTTACTAGCAACAGCTGAGGCAATTTCTATCCGCCACCAGAACCCAGGCTTATGTGCTCAAAAACGATTCGTTCAGATTATGTGTTTGCTCTGGCCCTCTAGCACAATGACTCGTTGAGGGACATGCCGCCGATAATCCATCGATCACTTCTGATCTGTTTTCCAATGACCTTGAAGTTTGAACTCTACCATTATCTGTTGTTTTATGTTAATCTTATTCCTATCAGTTGTGGTGTTTTAGCCTGACAAGAGCCACCAAAAATGAGCTTGTTCGCTAACTTGTCGTTCTGATGTCCACGCCGGGGATATTTTTCTACTAGTGGATACCTACGGTGGCCCAGAATAGGTCACCAAACCAGCTGAGCTGTGATGCAAACAATTCAATGGAATAAACTTCGTAGGGAAGGAGTGACTTCTAGCGATCTGCGGACATATGCAGTGTTGAGTGGAGCCTATGGCGTCTAACTGCTGCTGAACAGAGAAAATGGCGCTAGAATAGAGGGTAACATTGGGCGGGTAGAGCTATTCGCCTAAAGCTTGGTCACTAATGGATGCCTACAGTGTCACAGAATATGTCACCGAACGAGTTCGGTTGTGATGCAAACGGCCCAAGAGAATAAAGTTTGGAAATAATTGGTGGCTCCAAGCAGGCTACAGATTTGCACAGAGATGCATAGAGCTAACAACGACTAACTGTTGCCAAGAAGAGTTGGGAAGAGTAAGGCGAATGAGGGATAAGGGCTCTAGGAGAGAGGTCAGTGGCCAGCAATGTCATTCGGATTAAGCTTTTAGTTACTAGTGGATCCTACGGTGGCACACAATAGGCCACCCAATCGGCTAAGTTGTGATGCAAACAGTCCCAGCGAATAAACGTTGTAGGGAAGGAGTGGCTCCTAGCGAGCTCCGGATATCCGCAGGATTGAATGGAGCCTATGGCGATTAGCTGCTTCTAAGCGGATATGGTATAACCTTGCTACCATGTAGTTAAGGTAGTGCACATTCCTTCCCATTTGTAACCACAATGCTTGAACAGACCACTACCATAGCGCACATGTAAGATCTAAATTAACTGTTGTACTGCCTATTGTACAGTTCTTCTTAGTCTTTAGTAGCTGACTTTTTGTTATTTATTGAGAACAATGTGTGAAGCACAGACATCCGGACACATTATTTTGATGCACCACTTATTGCCTAGTTGAATGAGTGCAGGTTGCTTGAACTGAACAATTGGAATTGTCTCAATATAATTACGATTCCGTTCAGATCGCCTTGAACACCCAGTATGCAGTAACTGCAGACTTTATTTTATGATTCAGTGTGTCCTAACTTTTCTTAATCCCGCGCAGGACTTCCTGCGTTGCAGAGGTCGTTACAGCCCATCTTCGCAAATCGGCAGATCCGTGCTGGAACTACATGATGTCCTTGATCACCCGTACATGCTGTCCTAGTAACCATATTCATTAGGTTTCAAAGCTGGTGCCTGCCACTTTTTGTTCCGTTGGTTGGTCTCCATCCTAAGTAATACCATTAAATACTCGGTTTAGTCCCGTGTCCGTCGACAGCAACAGAATCCGTTCCTCTGCCTACGGGGCGTCGATGATGACTGCGGTCACACAACGAGTTATGCACGGCGGGCATGGTCCGTGATCCTTGTCAGGTCGTCGAGATAAAGCGTCAGCATTCCCATGATTAGTGATTGGCCAGTGTTGACATTCAAAGATGTATTATTGCCATTGTTGCTGATGACGTGCGATCGGTCTCTCAGGGTTCCGGAAGTTTTAAAGTCAGCTCAAAGACTTGTGGCCAGTAAAAATAGCAACCTTGTATCTGGGCAGCCAGTGCCATACAGCTTTAAAGAAAACGCCAGCGTCGGCGACATTTTTTGTTTCGTGTAATAGTTGCTTTATCTTCGCGATAGACTACTACTGGCCCAGGCGGTAAACGCTTCTATGCCTTCCATCCTGCTCTGCGATATTACAGCTTCGACGCCGCCGGCGCTGGCATCAGTGCCCAGCAAAAGGGGCCAACTGATGGGCACATTTCAGGAGAAGGTTAAATTCGACGCTTCACAGAGGGTATTCCAAAATGTTTCAATTACTACTTGCTGCGTAATACTCCAACCGAAAGCTTGATCAGCCTTCAGAAATTCGTTCAACGGACTAGCGATGTTAACAAGCTGTTAAGGAAACACCCAGAGTAGGCGGCAAGTCAGCAAAAGCTACGCACTTCTTCAGCATTTTTCAAGCCCCGCCATTGGCAGACAAGCACGACCTTTTCCAGCTCGCAGTGTGCTCCACCTGCCGACCCGAGGTAACCTAGGTAAGCCAATTCCTCCCATATGAATTGGCATTTTGAGAGTTTAAGCTGCGACATTACTTGCAACATTCGATCCACCACGGCGCTAAGTTGCTGCCCATGTTTTTCTGGCATTCTGCTGTGCACTATGATATCCTCCAGATAAAATAAACAGTGTTTCGGGACCAGATATGCTAGAGCTTTGTGCATCAGCTTTGTACAGTTAAGGGCCCGTTTGTTAAACCCAATGGCATGGTCTGGAATTCTCACAGACCGGACGGACAATAATCGCAGTCTTACACCTCTCGTCAGGGTGTAGCTCGACCTGCCGGTAGCCCGAAGCCAACCCCAAGGTAGAAAATCACATTGAGCCACTGAGAGCGTCTATTGGGTTATCCATTCCTGGGAACGGAAAGTATTTCCTTCGGGTAATGGAGGTTGACTTAAAATAACGCATACATTGTCGCGGTTCTGCATTTCATTGTCACTAGATCGGCGGGCGTTGCCCAAGTCGATGTTGTCAGTCGAATTACATCGCGTTGTAACAGTTTTACAAAAATACGTTGTACTTGCCCTTAGGACTGGTGAGGTACGCGTCTGGCAGGTCGACAATTTGGTGGCGCGTCGCCCGTGTCTAGGCGGGGCTAGTGAAGTTACACCTCCTCATAGCGCCATCTGAACAGGAGAAAGTGCGCTTCTATTTGCTTAAACTTCACGTAAGTTACTGCTGCTACGCGTCAGTAATACAGCAGCATCGCGTCGAATATACTACGGCACTTTGGTCTCCGCTACCTACAGGACGCCACATAGCGGTAGCATATTATTGTCGGCTCCCAGGGTTAGGTTGGCCATATCAACCTTGGCATTGAAACGGGAAAGGAAATCTACCTCAGCACTACAACTCAGGAGAGACCATCTCCTGCAAAATCCTCATGGGCCGCAGTCAACTATCCCAGTTTAATCGTCGCTGGGGTCCAACCCGAAGGTTTGATGCCAGCCATATTGGCTGTCACTAGACTCACAGAATTGTCTAAGATATGACTAGAGCCTGCCAGGAATATACGCTTCCGGACTAGCGAACACATGGCCCGATAATAGTGAGCATCTTAATACTTCTGCTTCGTAGCAACCTAGAGATCAGTAGCACGGCTAGCAGGTCCGCACCAGAAACGGTTGGCGGGGAAAGCGAGCACATTTGGGACGTAATGAACAATGAACAATGATATATTACAGGTAAAAAGCGATTGCTTTACAAGTCCCGTAGGATGGTTGAAGTGAAAGCAAACATAAGTGTAAATCGTCAGTTTAAGCGTCTAGTGAATTCAAGTGCCCCTTATTCATAGAAACGTTGTAGAATATGTACTAACTTGTTACTGTAGAATAATATGGGAAGTAATATGGGTAAGGCAGGTCTTAAGAACAAGAGAAACGACCAACGCTTACTCGCCGTTTGCGCTCGGCAGGATAAGCTTCCTTCTCGGACCTCTGGCCCTGCAGGGCTTTTAGTCGGTGGATGAAAGGAAGGAGGAGGAAAAAGCCGAAAGAAGCTGGTACCGAACATTCGGCAGTAGCTACCGTTCATGCGGCCGACGAGGATGGTCGAGCGACGGCGACGATTCTTGAGGGTAGAATCCTAAAAGGATTGTGTGATTTCGGCGCTTCGAGGCAACAGTACACAGCTTGCTTGCAAATGCACTTGCTTTATAGCTTCGTATTTGATTGCAACCTCGACAGTTTCCGCCAGTGCTCGCAGGGACTGGAGGCTGAACTTGTAGAGCAGCTCGTGTTTCTTCAAACCGACAAGCATAGGGTGAGGAATTTGTTATTTTAATTCTGCTTGTGGCGTATATGGAAGAGCTTTTGCGCCTAGTTCCAAAACATTGAAAACATATTTCTGTAAATTTGCTGAGGGTCACTGTAAGCGAGCATAGAAAGGTGGAAGATGTACGACAGCTGGAGTTTTAACCTGTTAACTGTTCGTGGCGAGACTAAATATATGCTATTGGGGCATCCCGCAGCAGCCGGAAAACCTGCAGTTGGCAAGCGGCTTCGTCACCCAGAGATGCACGATTTATTTCCGGTGGTCTTTATGCTACATTCATCCGGTAGCCTTGAATACCAGCTTCCCGAAGCTCGAATTCATCACCGGATGTAAAAACAGAAGTATCTCGCAGTGCAGGGCGGCTATATTTGACGTGACACAACACTATGTATCCTGGCAGGGTCGGCGGACATTTATATGCTTCCAGGGCAGTTTTTCAAGTTTTTTCTTAAACGGCAAACAGCCTGATGATCTTAAAAGGGAAACAGAGAACATAAGTTTCCGGAGGTGAAATCCAACCACCTAGTAAGAAGTAATATCGACGAATAAACTATCGAATGCCTGCTTACAAGCCTGTACCAGAAAGTGGCCAAATGCATGAGAGGCAATAACACAGGCTGACCAATCCGCAGCCAAGGTCACCGCAAAATAAAATGTTCCGAGGAGCTGCGAGTATTTCATAGGTTCATAGTATTGTAGAGCGCAGAAGGGAAAAGACTTGTGTCAGCTCCTTCACCTCCCATTCACTGGCTGTATGATGCCTTTACTTACTAACCTGTGTTCACTAAGGGATCAGCACAGCTGCAACAAAACCAGTGGAATTCAAGCGTCCTCAGCATGTAGTTAACCAACCGCTGCTTGAAACATTCATCTGAATGGCTACTGACAACCTATTCCAGGAGGTTTTTCCGTTGATTCACGACCGACGTAGATAAGGTGAGACTTGGGCGAAGGCCGAACCTGTGCCATTTAAAAGGTTACCAACTTTGACCCCGTGTCGCGTTATCTAACTTGAGTTGAAAGAACGCTTGCAGCTTCGTCCCCAAGTCAACCTTAAGTATGCGTCTTTTGTATAACACATCCCTACGACGCTGCCGATAAGCCAAAGAGAATAAGTTCATTCGCTAAAGTCAAGGGGGTTAAGGTAAATCACGCGGCACTGATACAGAGTTGTATCTACGCTGTTGAACGCACTCCAGTAAAACGCAGGCAAACTTTTTGAGTGGACTCGAAGCGGGTAGTTCCTCTTCCAGTATTGGTGGAGGTGAGAGGGAAACAGGAGCTTGAAAATCTCAGGCGACTTTTTGCAAATGTCCTCTGTATGGGGCAGAGTACGTTGCTACTTTCCGCAATCCATCCGGGAGAATTTTTAGGTCAGGGATACGGTCACAACCAAGTCCTTATGCGAAACCGTATTGCTGAGCAGGAAAGCACGAAAGTGGTAGGTGCAGAAAGGTTCTGGAGAACCAATTGCAAGAACTCAGCATTTGTCATAGTTGATAAGTAACTGCCACTTCACAGACCAGTCGTGCAGTACATCAAACTTTAGTTGTAATTTGGCCGGGTCTCCTAGTCTTGACACTTCCGGCCATGGTGTGAGGTCAACAGCGTGGATCAGACAGTTAGTTTGAAGCACCGCTGGATAGTTGTTCAGGAAGATTTTGAAAAGTTCGGGACCAAAGGCGGCGCCCTGTGAAGCCCCACTTGTCTTGAGGACATGCGCAGTTAGAACCTCATGGATCTATACCTTCATCGCACGACCAAAACAGGAAACCAGCGATCCAGGTGCGAACGTTGGCAGCCATGCCAATCGTCCGGGGCTTGATAAGGATCGGTTCATGTGGAACACTATAAAATGCTTTGCTGAAACCGACAAAAACAACAGCAAGACGATTACTAAATTCCACTGGAGTTACCTACTTCTTGCGGGCAGCAAGTAGGTTAGTGATAAAAGAAAGTGCTCTCCAGAAAACTTGCTGAACAGAAGTAATGATATCCAGAGATGAAGCTGAACGGCTTTTGTAAAAATACTTTTTATTGCCTTACAACTTATCGATATCAGGCAGATCGGCCTGTACTTCTTAGGAACCTCACAGCTTTTTCCTTTGTGGGTTGGCTTCACAAAACCTACTTTCCAATCAAGCGGAGGGCGTCCAGCCTCCAGGGAGTGCCAAAATAATTGTCAGATGGTTCAGTGACATACTCAGCCACTGTCTTCAGGAACAGTGGATGTAATTCATCAGGGCGTGGCGGAGTACACAGTTAACTCGAAGAGAACCCACAGCACCATGTTCATGGTAATTCTATGTGCTCCAAGATAGTGGGATGCATAGGCAAAAAGTGGTTAAAACAACATGGCTCGTCAGTACAGTACTATAGAAATCCTAATTACACTAAATAAATAGTTATGTAATAAGGAGTACAACATCATATCCTTCAAGTACCATCAAAACTGTAATGCACAATAATCTAGGGGGCACGAAAGATCGTCAATGGCTGAAAAACGCAGGGAAGAACTGATAACGATGGCAGCACCCGTCACAGTGATCACAGCGCACGAGATAAGTCAGGGCAAAACACAACGTGCACACGGCAGCGTGTAATTGACAAGAATCCAAAATTCTGGTAATTCAAACCAAAAGGGGTTAACTGTACACAAACAGTAATAGGAAGTACAACAATAATAATTACTATTGTTCTTTAAAGTCATTGCCATCTGATAAACAGTCCAAATGTCTTGCTTGGTTGTCAGGCCGCCGATCTGAAAGGAAAAAAAGAGATGGTCAAAAAGAGTTCGATCATTGGCACTACAAAACAGTGCGTTCCAACAAACGAACAATTCAGCCAATTGCGGTTCCGCGTGCAAATTATCTAATAATCTTAGCTTCTTCTATCGGTAGAAAATTTGTTATTAGTGGTTAGTTACGCCTTTATAAATATTCAAAGTATCTAATTTACTGTTGACTTTTTCCACTTCACAGTTACTGTTTTTTGGAACACTGTTGCGTTTGATTAAGCGCGCGGATATTAAAACCATTTGCTGCTTTCGTTATGTCTTTGGAGTCGTCAATTATCAAGAGTCGCAATCGCAAATTAACCGCTGATCTTAAGAAATCATGTAAGTCTTCCCCATTCCTTTTAACGAACTTTTGCTGAATACTTATAAATACTTAATATACAATCATTTATTTATATTTTGGTCGTTTACGAAAAATATATAATTATCTAGTGCAATTTATACATATTTTTGGTTTTTATCCATTAGCTTTGCATGTTAACAATGTTTTCTGTGTTGCTTAGCGTGGACACTTATCTTATCTGCTTATAATGTTACGTTTTGTTTCGTAGCAAACTTCGTTTTGCTGGCAATGAACAAATAATAAGTTCTTTCTTCTTTCAGTTATTATGTAGGTCTCATCCCGTTTTTAACACAATCTATTTACTTTTTGATGTCATCTTTAGTCCGTAGTACCTTTTCTGTCTCACAACGAATGCACCTCGTTTCTGTCACTGCACTATTTTTTCGATTGCTTTCTTTTCTGCTTGAATTGAGCTCATTAAATTTAGCAACATGGTCGATATTTTAAGCTGAATTCTTCCCTTGTTGGAAGCTTTTTCTAATACGTTTCTTTAACTTCAAAGTACACATCCATCTTTCAGTAATGTTGCTTCCACCGAGTGCACTTATTTTCTTTGCAATCTCAACTGTGTTATTTTAATCATTAGCATTTGCTTTTGACACTGTTGTCGGTTACTCTCATTACGGGTTTTGGAGTTGCCGGTATTCTGATAAAAATTCTGCTATTCACATTGCGTTTATTTTCCTCTGTTCAGCCAGAGAAGTCATTCACCTTTAGTATTCGCTGGGGCATTAGCTACAAACCTCTACTCACACCTCCAGCTTGCAAATGTGTTGACATCGAAATATTGGTTGGAATTTTTACTTGCACGTCTGTAGGTATCTGTTATCTGGTAAGTTGTGTCTTGCAGTGCACATTGCCCTTAGGAGGCTTAACAATAGATCCGATGATATAGAAAATGCAAGAAGTGATTCGCCCCCAGGTGGAAGTGCAGTAGTTCAGCACAGCACGGCAGCCGAGCCGAGAGAGCAAAGGCACGGTGTCTGTCCACATGGATGTACTCACAGATGTTTTAAATGGGTACAATATTGTCGAAGTATCCGTTAACTGGAATACGATCATGCGGTGAAATATACCATTCGGAAAATCGCAGTTTATGTGCTAAACATGAATAGGAACATAAGGACATAGTGAGCGAAAGTGAGGCAAGATATGGGGACACACAACAGTTTATGTAAATATACGTTTCTATATACAAATGTAGTATTGGCATACATTTATCACTCAGCAGTAGCCCGTGTTCACCTGTATTGTGCTACCTATTTTTACGGTTTTCAGCCTGGAATTTTCACACATCGGAGCTGTGGTTTTTTTTCTTCCGGGTACCATAATATTTGAATATAAGACGTCTGGGGTTAGGATACTTCGGCAAAAAATTCTCGTTTGCCATCAAAAATGTACTGCATAAAGGGCAGCATATTTATGAATGCCGCTCCAACTTAACTACCAACCGATCGTCTTATATGCATTTTTTCTTGCTGTATGTGGCATGCCATACGGCGAGTATGATGCTATCTGACTATAATGGCATGTTTGATGTGGTTACGTTTGAGACGTATGACATTATTAGAAATATAAATGTCAGTCCAGTATGGAGCTTGTTTATTGGTTATACTTAGACACTTTTACGCCATAATCCAAACACTGAAACACAATGAGCAAAGTTTGCTTGTGTTACTATTTAAACCGCAATAAACCTTAGCTGGTTTGACTTACAGGGATGGTAGATTTAAAAAGCAAGTAGGAAGTTACGAATGTGATCAAAAAAGCTTCTGCAAAATCGGCAGTGGAGAACAGGAGGCAAAATGTAAAGGTTTCACGGGCTTCTAGTCTATATCTTTTTGAGTAGAGTCTCCAGCATCCAATATGTCCAGCCCTTGAGGCCCTATCTAAGATGGTTACATGCGTAATCCGTGTCATGTTTTCTTCTGTATTCTCATACTCTTAACATAATCTGTTTACTATCTGGTCTCACTCAACTATACAGTATCCTCAATAGCACTAGGGTTTTTCGACGGTTTTGCATGTGAAATATGTAGCTTAGTCCTCCTAAATGGTCCTAATTTAATGGATGGCCCGGTTTGATTTCGGTATTTTACTGTGAAACAATAACTGTTGAACATCTGATCGAGTTGTTCCTTTGGTTCTTGAAAGCAGACTGCTTGTCATGTTATTTGGCACTTATCACTCGAAGAATACAGTTGGAGCGGATTCATTTAGGGAAACTAGAGGGAAATTTCAATTCTGAAGTTTCTTTAGATAGCCTATTCTCTGCTATAATCCAGTAACCACTGGTATACAAAAACGAATGGTTATTGCAGTCAACCTACTACAGACGGAATTACGCACCACTAAGTGACACATTCTCTTAATTTCCTAACCTGTGAAGAAAGTTAGTGCTTAAGTGCTTTCGCCTTCAGAATTCTGGCATCACCAGTCTGTAGCTGTGATTAAGATCCTATATTTCCTACAGATAAATTTGGTGGACGCGTGTACACTTTCATGTTGTTGATTTTTGAAGCCCGTGTTGTGCATATTGATTACAAGCTAAACTCAAGTTGGTAGTGACGTTGCACTCAACTGCTGTTTTAGTGGGTGCTCAGATAGCGATTCCAAAAGACAGATCGGATTGCAGGGAGACTTTTATATGTACAACAAAAGTTTCCCTGTTCGTCTAGCTACAAAGAGACGATACCGTTGAACTCTTATAGCTAAGGTAGTGCAAAGTGCACAGCACACGTGCTCGATCGCGCGTTACAATCAAATCAAGCGCTAATCAAAACAATGTACGACTCGAACCATCGAACTCAACAAGCAGCTCAAGAATTAGCAACGGTCGCTCAAGTGTACAATGAAACACTAATCTTGGTTCCACTTTTACACACGCAAACCGGGGGAATCTCCAGACTTCTACCTTAACCTTCCTCCATAAGGAACTGTCTAAGCAGTCCTTCGTCGCTTGCCAACCTGCGTGACCAGGTAGTGCAAACTGTTGCAGCTGCTGGAGGCAAACCGTACAATCGGACCCTAACGGGCTCCAACCCTTGTTCTCCCTACGGTGTCGAAACGAAAAATGTATGTGGTGTGACAGTTCGTAAAGTTCACGTAGCTGGCTGAACAGTAAGTTTGTTATGCTTCCAGTTGAGGTGCGGAAATCCAACAGTCTTCAACAAAGAGATAATCAACAGACGGTGTGTATATGGTAGGCAAAGTGGAAAAGCGCGGCGTAAATACAACAATACACAAAAAGATGTAATGCAAAAAGGTGCGGAAATGTTTAGGTTTTAAAAGATTTTGCTATTTCTTGGTAGTTTCAAAACGTCTTAGCCTTTTTGCGGGTTTTGGAAAACGTTTGTAGGCATGTTCTATGTAAAATAAAAACAAATTCCGAAAATAATTGGGAGACTGACCTCCCTACCAGTTTGGTTGATACTAGGAAAAATATGAATGAGGTCGGTTGTGGTTGCACGTTCTGCTGGAGCGAAGCCACTGGTATGAAACTGTGGTGCTGGCCGTGTTAGCGCTGGCTGCTAAGATGCTTGTTGCACCAAAGAGTCAGAGTTGTCGAGAAATGCTGGCTTGAATCAGTCGATTTTACTTGTCCCCGTTTGACCATTATAGTCAATGATAACTTTCTTGTTGGTACTGTGTATGACACGGCACCGGTTAGCAGAACGAGGTAGGGGTTGTCGGCATACGCTGTCAATGAAGACGAGCATGCGCGTGCAGGTGGTTGAGCGTTCGTTCACGTTTGTACGGAAGCTCTGTGCTCTTGGTTGTACAGGCTGAACTTGTCGCATGTGATGAGATAGGTGAGTTGGGTATTCGCCATAGTCAAATTTGTTGGCGCTTTTGGTGTGACAAGTCCACCAGGCAAGTGTCGTGTGCGTTCAAAGACTATCGAAGATGTAATGGCATGCAGAACAGGTTCAATCGCCTTCCTTATGCCTAAGAGAACGAGTGGCAGTATTTCGTGCCTGGATGTGCTAGAGCAGGGGCAGTGTGATGCTTAGCGATGTCGATGGAACCTTTCTCCCATACCATTAGCTGCGGGGTGGTATGCGATAGTTCGATTGTGTCGGCAATCAAGTACTTTGGAAAGTTTGTTGTAGGATCCGTTAATTGCGATCCTCTGTTAGAGTTGACTAAGTTTTGGCAACCTACTTGAGCTACCCAGCGTTCTAGAAAAGCGCCTGCAAGTGCCTCAACTGTGCAGTCGGCTATCCGAATCTCTTCTGGCCAATGTATAAATCCGTCGACACAGGGGATGAGGTGCACGTAGCTTTTGCAGGGAGGCGAAGGTCCAACGAGGTCGACGTAAACGTGTGCAGAACGAGAGTCAGGTGCTGGAAAGACTCCGAGTGGGCTTTTGGTGTGCCGCTACATCTTAGCGCGCTGACGATCCAAGCACGCGCCAGCCCAAGTGCGGTCCTCGCGGTAGATGTTGGACCAGGCAAAGAGTTCGGTTACGAGCATCTCCGAGGCACGTATGCCGGGATGCGACGGATTGTGTAGCACGTTAAAGACCATTTGGCGTATCGTCTTAGGAACCACGGTGGGGTGGATAGGTTTGTTAGACGTCACAAAGTATAGTCCCCTCAGCTGAGGCTACTAGAACTTCGCGTAGTTTCAAAGAGGTGCTGCTTCTTAGCTTGTCTACGTCGGGGTCAGCTCGTTAGGCTGCAGTCATGGTGGCTAGGTCGTTGTTAGTTCCAAGTGCTGAGCTGCTCTGATGGATGTGTGAAAGAGCGTCCGCAGCCGGATTAAGAGCGCCTGAGACATGTCGTACGTCTGTCTTGAACCGAGAGACGTTGTCCATGTGTCTAGTTTCCCGCAGAGAATGCTTGTCTGTCACGCCATTGATTGCCTAGCTCATTGCTTGTGGTCAGTGAAAACTGTAAGTGTCGACCTATAGGATAGTGACGAAAATGTCTGATACCTAGGTAGGTCACAAGCAGTTCCTTACTGAAGGTGCTTTAACGCGATTCGGTAGGCTGCAATCGTTTCAAAAAGAAACCAAGACTTATTCAACATCTGTCAATGAGTTGTTGAAGAACCCCACTGATGGCGGTGTCTGATGTAACAGTCACCAGAGCAAGGGGTGCTGTTGGGTCTGAGTGAACGAGAAGCGCTATGTTTGAGAATGCGTCTTTGAACTGCTCGAAAGCCAGTTTATCCTCGTCTGGAAAGTGAAAAGTACGTTGCTTACCGCGGAGCAAGTCTGTCATTGAGTGCATAATGCTCGCGCAGTTAGGAATAGGACGTCGGTGTTAAATGTTCAGGACAAAGAATCTGCGAAGCTGTTGAAGGAGCTAGGAGCAGAATAGTCCTTCAGTGACCGGATATTGTCTCCTAGAGTTTCAATACCAGCGGAGGATATCTTGTGGCCAAGAAAGTCGATGGATCTTTGGCCAAGTTTGCATTTGTCAGGGTTGACGATGACCCCAGGTTGCGTCAATCGTGTGAAGAGAGCGCCAAGTTGACGAACCTGTTCTTTAGCAGAAGAGCTGGAAATGTGAAATTCATCTGAGTATGGATAAACGCCTTGGAGTCCTCGTGTTACCTCATAACTGGTAGGCTGAAGAGTTTGGACAGCATTGCTGAGGCCAAACGGCATTCGGGGGTACTCGAATAGAATGCTTATTGTAATGACCGCGGTTTTATGAATCTCACCCGACGCTACTTGTATTTGATGATGAGCACGCACTAAGTCTATCTTGCTAAAGACTGCTTTGTGAGCCAGAATTGAGGTCAAGTCGTGCCTATGCTGTAGAAAATATCTATCAGGGACGATGACTTTGTGCCCTGTAGTCACTACAGAGGCACCAGTCACCAAATTTCTTGGGTACCATGTGTAATGGTGATGTCCATGGACTCTTAAACGGGCGAATTATTCCCAATTCGAGTGTTTTTCTCGAATGCGGCCTTAGCCGTTTTGAGTTTGTCCGAAGCTACTCTGCGAAAGTGGGTCGAAACGGTCAGACCCGTAGTGCAGATATGGTGCATGATATTTGACGTCAGGGGAGGGAGGTCGTTCGGAAAGCGAACGAGTTTAGGATGCTTGTTTAAAGAGCTATAAAAGGCTGTGAGGCTTGAGGTAGGGCACGAATGGGAGTGATCGCAGCCACCTTGGCGCTAATCTCGATAACACTGAAATGTGTCCGAGATTCGATCAGTTTCCGCTTTTAGCACCGATGATAAGTTCAAAACTGCTGAAGTAAGTATATGCCTATGACAACAAAAGGCACGGCTGCTTCTATGAAAGCCCAGCAAAAGGTGGTTCACCGGAGGTCTAGATTGAGTATTAGCGGCTTTTCTTCGAAAGTCCTGCTTGGGGTGTCATTTATTGCACATAGTCTGGTCGGCGAAAATGAAACGACCTCATCGGAGCCACGGCGTATGAGGCCAAGTTCTACTCCGGAGTCTACTAGGAACGCGGTACCGGCAGTTAAATCCCTAACGCGGATCAGGAGACTTTGGTTTTGGCCGGTCACGTCCGTCGCCGTTACGTGCCGACTGAGCAATCGCTCTGATTCTCGGCGAAGTTATAAGGCTTAACGCATTTACAGGCTGCGTTTCCAAAACGCCGCTGATATCAACAACAACCTTGCCTGTTGTTAGACTTCGAGCGGTTTGAGGGTGATTTGGATCGGATGTGACTGTGGCGGCTCATAGTGAGCTATTGGATTTGGCGACTAGGTGTCGCAACTTGTACCTGCAGGTCTTCCATCATTAACTGTAAGCCGGTGATAGAAGTGCCCGGGGACGCGACGGTGTTGACCTTGCTGGCGTCGGCTTGTGGTTGGGATCGTTCAATCACTCGGTCTGCCAGATTATCTAGCTCGGTGAGCTACACGGAGCTCACAATGGCAAAAAGCGCTGCGTGTTTTCTGGTAGCCACTGTGACCACAGTTCACGAAGCAGAGTCTCGTCCATGGTCGATAGATCAAGTTGCGGCATCTCTCGGAGCATGGTTGAGGACAGTTTGTTGTCCAGCTGCAAATCCCTGAAAAACTGCTGCAGGTTGACTATTTCAGAGGGCATGACGCGCTTAATCGGGGCCTCCCTGAGGGTCTCGTAGTGAAATTTTATCTTAGCAATTATAACATCTCGAATCTGCATTGATAGAAGATAGGACATGAGCTTGCTATACTTTGCGTGATGTGAAGTAATTATGTGGTTATACAACTCTGCCTCAAGGGGAGCGAAATTCAGAAGATGATCAGTGACTCAAAAAGGTGGGTCAGAGAGGTACAACACTAATGAGAGGTAGCACTTTATGGTCTACAGAATCCGACATAAAAGAGGCACAAAATGCTGTCGTCTACAAAGAGAACCCGGAAAATATGAAAAATAACGGCGGCAGGCTCAATGGTGAAAAGTTGCAATGTCGGGCGTTGGGGTTCTTTACAATTCGGGATCACCAATTTAACGGAAGCCCGGATAGTCATTCCAAAAGACAGATCGAGTTGTAGGGAGACTTTTATATGTACAGAAAAAGTTTCCTGTTCGTCTAGCTACAAAGAGACGACACCGTTGAACTCTACTGGCTAAGTTAGTGAAAAGTGCACAGCACAGTGCTCGATCACACGTTACGATCGAATCAAGCGCCAATCAAAGCAATGTACGACTCGAGCAATTGAACTCAACAAGCAGTTCAAGCATTAAGAACGGTCGCTCAACTGTACAATGAAATACTAATCTTGGTTCAAATTTCACACACGCAAACCGGGGGAATCTCCAGACTGCTACACTCTACATCGTTGCTGACAGACCCACACATCCAAGAATATATATATATATATATATATATATATATATATATATATATATATATATATATATATATATATATATATATATATATATATATATATATAGTGCCCTATGCTGAGGCTGATGTTGCATTCATGAGGCTTCTACACCGCAGATGGGCTAAACAAACTTACACTTTAACTAGGTCTGTTTAAGCTGGATACATTTCCTTCCACTTTATTTGGTTTGTTCTGCCTACCTGGCTAATCTTCTATTAATTGGCCACGTTGCTTACGCTAATTGTGGTTATCTTCGTTAACTTTATTGCGTTTGTAGCATTTTTGAGTAACTTCTGGACATTTTTTCCTTATCGCGGATTCGTTGCTAACCAACTTACTTCATATGCTAATTTAGGGTAGAGTTATGTCTGCATAGGCGTATTCTTTAACAGATATATTTTATTTGATAATGTCATTTCAAGTGATTGGCTGTTGTTTGACATTCCCGGTGTGGCTGCGCTTGATGTGCATGTTGACAAGGTGCCTACCTGTCTATTACCCACTACCTCATCCACACTAGCTCCAAGAGATAGTTGGCCGTTGCTGGATGGGACGGGGTGCACGTTCCTTGTGGCCGTGCTAGGCTAGAAGAGCGGTTTCATGCACTCAGTATGGAACGGATTACGGTCCACCCACCGCCTTGTGTGGGATTGATTCCCCAAATATAGTGTGCTTGTGTTTGCCTGTGAAGGAGTGTGGGCCGGCTCGCTTGATGAAACGTGGCTCCCATCTACATGCCTCCCGGTCTTATTCCTTCGGGTTTACGCTGGCTATGGGGTGTGTGGATAGAGCTGTGGGTGGTGCAGCGCAAGCCACCCATGGTCCCTCTGTAGGCGCAAGCGTCCTGTGGCTGGCCACAGTGAGAGGCAAATCCGAAATCAGATGCCGTCAACCATATATATATATATATATATATATATATATAATAATTGCATGTCTTTCCCGATACACCACTGAGCTCCGTAAAAAAATTAAGAACTTTCTGGAGTGTTTTGCATACCCATTGTATGTATGATTTGCAGCACACAATCCCAATTGAGTAGCAAGAATTACTTTGCTATAACTTTAGGTCAGTTCGCTCGCTTAAAATACATCCCAAGCAATTACGCGGTAGCTATAACCGCGATTCTTAGTGTAGTTGTAAAGTTGACTATCTGCTACCCAGATTCAATTCCCATTAGGTGAAACGACGATTAAGCCTACCACAGAGTGCCATGTTGAGAATTATTGACACCTAACACTTATACGCACCGTTTCTTTTGTCATGGGTGTACTCTCAATTGGTCACCAAAATGTAGGTAGGTCGCTTCATCAGCGCTTCTCATGTTATCTTATCTCGGTTGTGATTAGTTTTCACTCCCCACTAGTTGTCATTCTGTAGTTTAACGAAATGGTATCTGCAATACTAGCACATTGTATTGCTCCACACAACTCAGTATATGTAAAGTCTTTCAGTTCCGTTCAAATTGTTCAGGTAGGAACACTGTGGCTCAACGGTATTAGTCCATGTGATCTCCCCTTCAGTAACTGACCATTTTCGGAAATTTTAAGCTGGTGAGCATAACGGAGTCAGGGCTAATTGTTTCTCTTCTTCTGACATGCTGCTGGTGATAGCGAGAGGTCGAGTCCGAAACCCCGCTGCTTTTGTTTGCAAATAGATCACCCGATAAAGCACCTCCACCTTTTTCCTATGTCCGTTGCAGTGTTGGCCTAGTTAGGGTAAGCATTTCCAGGTAGAACTCCCGTATGATTAAGTGACGTCACAGAGAAGCGTGATGATTCTGAGACGAAGAATGGATTATTTGATGTCTTTCATGTGCCCGTGTGATCAGAAACATCAAAGCGATTTATGTTCCTTCATTCCAGTTACCCTTGTTTTAGTGGTTCAGGCGTTCGGCTTGCAACCACTGTGTCCCGGGTTCTGGCTCCGCTCTTGCATGAATTTGTGTGTCACTGTAGTACCCAAGCCCGCATACGGCTGCTTACGATTGGGCGGCAGCGAGACATCAGTACAGGGTACTGGTGTTGCACACTGACTAATTTTTGTTTGATTCGTCGTCGTTGTTACAATACGGTGTCCCACCCAGTCTTATGTTAAAAGTAGATAGTTCTACATCTGATTGTATAGTGGCTTCATCATCCCGTGGTCTTTAGGATAATGGACACATTTCTCTACTGAACCTACTCTGCATTTTTCGGCTGCTTTTATCGCAAGCAGCTGTCTAAGCAATATTGCCCTCTGTTTTTCATTGTTCGTTTACAGACTTAGAATCTCACCAGACCCTAGATTCTAGAACCGCTTGCTCTAGTGCAACTATCGTCCATTACGCGCTTTCAGAACTCACCGAGAAATTTCGACCATTTCCAAAGGTTGTGCAAGCTAACACGTCGCTTCTTATTTCATTCTGATAGGCAAATCGGATCGAGTTTCGAGCCCACAGACCCGAGTGTGCCACTCTGCAATTTTCAATGACTCCCAAGGTCTTGCCGAACAAATACTGTCTCACTTGGGTTCTTCATCTCTTGAGTCGCCAAAAGTACGTTGCCAATATACTTCCACTTCGTTTGATGTCTTTTCGCTCACTTACGTCTATTAAAGTCTGTATCACCAATGTTAATTTTGTGGTTATTCCCACTTCACCATCTTTACCACTAACTTTTTCTTGATATTGCACAGCTTTCACACTACTGTGCAACCAAACTGAATGAGCTAATTTTTTGCTATTACTCATTTAGCACCCATTGGCTCTTTAATCAAGGTCAATCGGGCCACGGAATGTCACACTCTCGTTCCCTGCAACCCAGCTGAAAGCTGCATAATTGACACATACGAGGTCAATTTCCTCATATTATATGGCATATATGTCCTTCTCTTTCTTACGGTAGCGAAGTATTTGTGCATATTGAACCCGTTAGCACACTTGCGAACCAAATTTCGTTGTTGTCTATCAACACATGTCGTTGTTCATTTGCCTTCTGTGGTCACATTGTGCAAATGTACGTGTTGTAACTGATATCTATTTTCGGCGTACCCAGCTTAAGCGTTACACTTTACGTGTTTGTTGCCAATTTGTAATTTATTCAGTTTTACCATTGTATTCGTGTTTGCTTATCATTAGGCCCAGTTATGGAGCTGAAAAACATCAACCACTTTTGAAGCGCACTGAAAAAATTACTAACGACACCACGCCCACGCGACCCTTTTTAGTTTTATCTCCAACAACTTCTAACACCATTCGCTCAGATTCCTTAGAATCATTCCGCAAATGCCTGGATCAACTCATTGAAGCAGCTTTCTTCACTAAACGTTCATACTCCTAAATTCATCCGTAAACGTACTCAACTGTTTCTGTTCAAAGCTGGCCTTCCGTTCAAACGATATTACGTTGTACCAGGGTAGCTAGTCCATTGGTATTCGCGGTGTGACGCTCTGATACAAAGTCCTTGATTGCTTTTTGCTGTTCCTCATCTTAATTTCGTGAGTACTGCACGAATACTTCCTTAGAAATGCTGTGTATCGTCGCATTGTTGATGAAAAACTTTGTCAAGCTTTTCTTTAATGGTTTTTCTTCCACGGATGTTACAGCTGATTTCAGTTGTACTTTCGTGGTGCTTGCTGCGCATTCATATGTAACTGTAAGCTAGCGAAGATTCTTCCTGATTTCCTTTTAGAATCCGAATACTGTTGCGTCTGACCATGTATCGAAGTTTGTGCGTAGTCGTGGTTTTACCATTGTATCCAGTTTCTGTTTCGTAATTCCAGCACATTATCCGTAACTCGGTGCATTATTATACCGATGCCTTGTAGCAATTGCATTTCATCTGTTCCTTGTAGGGTTCGCACGAGGTGGCACATCGCCTAAGTTTGTCGCTGTCATATCGACCACCGGTTTTTCACCGTCGAACCTCTACGGATCACCGCTGCCGCCGTCGACGCACAGCACAGTTGTATTCTACGTCCGGTTCTGATGTCTTGACTCCGCCAACGGGACCAGCGGATGCTTTATCGGTAGATTCACTTACGCCCTCTTCTTGGACATCCGGTCGCGTGAGCCAGTTAGCCGGTCGTGTAAAGTCACTATTGATCCAGGTAATATTTTCACCAATTTTCAAACTTTTTCTGAACAGTGTCGTATCCGCGTACCACCTCGACACAATCGTCATTGTTCTTCTTCACAGGTTCCGGACCCAAGTGCTTCTTTCAACGCAATCCAAAATTCGAACCTGAAAGCACTTTCCGGGCTGGATAGCGTTCTGAAAAAGGATGCAACTTTCGACTATAATACAGGTTGTTTTCCTGATAATATCACACACTCGCATTCTTCTAAGCGCTCTCCGTGGTATCGTCATTGTCGACCGGGCGCTCCTGAGCCCCCTGTCACCCCAACTTGCCGCCAATGTGTCGGTGCCCTGAAGAATGCCTCCATCGAACCTGCTGATTCTACAGACCTAATCAAACACACGTATCCTAACGATTCTCACCGAGCAAACGCAACCGGCAAACTGGATTTATCCGCCTTGGAAATGGACTCGGATCAAGAAAACCGTTACTGGTCTCCCGAATTCTTCTTGCCATCTCCTCCACCCCTTGGTGACGCCCTGGTGGGGTTTGGAGACCGGCCATTTCCATCTCCGCCTCTGATAGCAGATTATTCTGAACCTAGTGCACGACAACCTCCTACGATCAAGCTTAATCTGGTTCCTCTGGCACCCATTAGTAACCTCTCACAGAGGTCATTAGCCTTTGAAAGTAAGTTTCAAACTATTAGATGGTTGTTAGAGAGCCACGTAAGAAGGTGCCTTCTTGCCAAACTGCTAGATGAACATTTTTGATCATATCCTACCAATTAAGCGCGTCAGTATGGCTAAAGCTGCATTTTGTCCCGTCATGGTTGTATCAAGTATTACCCGCATCTTGCTACTCCCATCCTATAAAAACTTCGTATCAACGCATAAATATTAATCATGATGGACACTATCAGATGTCTACGCTTTCTCTTACTAACCGCCAACCAAACGTAGTTTCTGCCTTCGTATTTCAGCGGAGGAGAATGCGTACCAAAAAAACTGTTTGTTGGCTATTCATTCACTTCTCATCCTTTGAAGTATAAGGTGCTTGCCTTTGTAATTTTGCTTTTAAAGTTAGGCTCCTCCATTTCTTTGACGAAACCGAGGTAACCGCGTTCAGTCGGGCCCAAGCCGCACCAGCCTGAATGTTCGCTTCCTACATTTTTATTGCTATCATGGGATTGGCATGATGCCAAACTCAGTGGCTGCTGAAGCTTACTTGCGGTTACATGTGTCATAGGATTAGGGACAGACTGTCTGGAAAGTGTCGCTTTGTCTGCCGTCACGACACGCGCTCTCGCATGTCCACATCGAAAAGGTCAGCCCCTTGCCCGCTTAGGGTCACTTGGCTTGTTCACACGTTTGTTTCTGCCGCTTGTCTCGTCATAGTGACTTCCGTAGAAACTCAGCCTTAGTCCCACAGATCGAGGCCGTGCTCCTCTGGTTCCGATTTTAATCCCTCGCCAGCAACCGCGCGTTGACAGAAATCGGCAAGGTTCAATGGGATTTAAGCTGGGATCATTTTGTTCGACATGAGATAATCGGAATTTGGTTACTCTCTCGAATGAGGCACGCTACTCTAAACCGAGCACAGTAGTTTAACGAATAGCAGGACACAGGATAGAATAGAGCAGAAGGGGTGCAGTCCGTTGCCATGGTTGGGTGTCATCTGGGTTAACTTTTTCTTATCTGGATACTACGCAGGCGGTCTCTGTCTCTAATTCAGAGTTCCGTTAAGCTTCATTCTAAATATCTTTACGTTGCTCGTCTCATCCATACCTGCGTTCTACCCACCTTGTCCGAAATGTGTGTGTGTATGTGCGTGCGCGTGCGCGCTTCTTCCTCTCCCAACTGTTTTGACCTCTTATTCTGGACAGATGCGAGGTTGGATTCATCTTCTCAAACATGCCCTCATTCCCAACCTGAACGTGACAGACGTGCGTACCTGGTTGACTAGCACCCCGTCGGCGTAGCGGTGGCGTGCTTCCGCGCGCAAGCCGCCAGATCGGCCTTGACCACTTCACTCGTTGTGTGTTGGTCCAACAATCCTTGTGCCTGTGTGCGTACACACTGGACGCAATATCTATACCCCATCTCACTGCTGCACCCTTCGCCAAGGCCTGCTCTGGAGCAGCCCCACATGTGCGCGCTTGTATTCTCTGTTTAGGCCAGACATCATTGTGACTCGCGCGCGTCTATCGTCCGTGCGATGTGCTTGCCGTTGTCTGCTTTCGCCAGGGAATGGTGGTCGGCTCACAATTGCTGATGCGTCTGTGCATTTATGTCCATAACAAAGAAGAGGCATTTGGAGGGAGGCATATTATGTGATTGTGTCCTTCACGCTCCTATTATTCCCTACTGAAGAAACGATTCGTTAAGATGGACACATTCCTCCACTCTGCGGCTCTGTAAGTACAAAGGTTGATCGTTTCCTCATCACTCGCTCAAAAATAACGCTTACCCGAGCTTTTCTTTGTATACAAGCGCAACCGTTAACAACCCAGAACGAAATAACGAAATTTCCAAGGGTACCCCATATCCCAGCTTTCAAGCTAGACTCAGCCGTTTTAAGGGAGATATGGTTCATTAACCATTGTGGAAGCAGACTGGAGCTCGCAATTTCAACGAAAATTTCCTTCACCATGTGTCTGTGCGCTACTTCCAATTATTGTTACCTTCACTAACTTCCTCCTATTTGTTTACTCCAGATGGAGCTCTCCCGCATCTGCCGTCCCTTAACCTTGAGGATCACATGCCTACCTTGTAATCCGAGGTCGCAGGTTCGAGTCTGTGTAGGGGACCGGGCGACCCTCGCATTATCCTTACTCCTTGCGCGACTGTCGCTGTTTGCGCGGCAGCGAAGCGTCGGTACGGCGTACGGCTGTTCCCTTCCTACCTCTCGTGTCTCTGTATGCTGAGCATTAAAATAACATGCGTGCCCAAACTTGAACGACAGATTTTCATAGTATGCTACGGTGAATAGCTACCACTGACGTATCGTGAGCTGTTGCCTCCGTTGATAGTGCAACCGTGGTGCTTTTTTAGATTCTGGGTAAAGTTAGTGACGATGAACAGGGATGTATTATCCGCTTAAGTCTATATATCGATCCACCGAAATGTGTCCGTCCGCAGCTTCAGACGCTGAACATCCTCATGGTACACTACGAGTCCGCTCAACCAGCGAAGAGTTCCAACACCTCCGAGCTGTGGGTTCATTTTCCCACTCACACTACCTTTCGTTAGACATTGAAGTGGTATGCTTTGGCGACTTCCTCCTTGTCTGCACAGCTGTTGGGGTTGGGCGTGCCCAGTAGTACATCTCGTCGCTAGGCGACTGCGCAAAGGCGGCACCAGGATGCGGCGCGTCTCTAAGCCATAATTTCACAACGCGTCTGTTATTTCGTGGCATACACCTGTGAATGAGTCTGAGCATTCGCTCACATGTCAAGCTACTGCTTGCGCGTCTTCCGCAACTTCGTTTAGTTAATATTTCCTGCATTCACTGACTACACTGAGTGCACAGAAAGCTGATGCTTGCATTTCCCAAATCAAGACGCTCGCTATGCTGCTAACTAGTGTGTATGTCTACGATGATTGTGCCTCATGCTGAGGTTGATGTTGCATATATATCATGCTTCTTCACCGCAGTTGGACTACACCGATTTACACTTAAGCTAGATCTTCCTAATCTGGATACAAAATATTCCACGTTATTTGGTTTCTTCAATTCTGTTATTCTGCTGCATATTCTATGTTAAATTTGTGTGTTTGCTCGAAATTCTATGTTCGTTGTTTTATCTCCTCAGTGTGGCTGCGCTTGGTGTGAATGTTGACAAGGTGCCTGCCTGTTTAACACCCTCAACCTGGATTACTAGTTCCAGGAGACTGTGAATCTTCGCTGAAGAGACAGAGTACACAGTCTTCGCGGCCTTGATGGGCTCAAAGGATAGTTTCTTGCATCCAGTGTGGAGCTGACTATGGCCCAGCCACTGCCTCGGGTACGTCTGGTACAGCTGATTCCGCACATGGATAGACAGGAATGCTGTTGCTGTGCATGTTGAAGAAATGTGGGCCTGCTTCGTTGATGAAACTTGACTCCCATACACATGCTTCCCGGTCTTATTCCTTCGGGTCTACACTGAATATGGGATGTGTGGATGAAGCTGTGGGTGGTGCAGCGCAACCCGTCCATAGTCCCTCTGTAGGCGCATGCGTCCTGTGACTGTCTCTACGGAGACAACAGTGACAAGCAACTCCGGAACCGGATGCCGCCAGCCATGTCTACGATGACATGGGTGGCCCCGGGTTGAGAGTGTGATACAGGGAACACGTCATCTCATCGGTCAAAACCAACCATTGTCACCTAATTGGCTTACTTCGTACGTAATGTTAGCAACATGTAACGTGTGATATCGTGCGTTGAGAGCGCGTTCTTCTCACTGCCATTTCGTCTCACTGGGGTGGTGGTTTGCCAAATGTTTAGGCTTTAGCATCTGTTGGTGTTGTTGCGGCACAAGGCCACTTTGTTGCTGTTGTTACTTTTCTTCTAGTCTTCAGACCGTTCAACGCGTATAACGTTGTCCTATGCCAAGGTGGGCACGTGCTAGTCAGTGCATTACGTATATATGGGTGTCCTCGACTATGCAAAGTACCCCAGAAAGCAACACGAATCTGATCGGTAACGGCGGAGACCACATTCTAGTTGTAGGAAGAGTGTTTGCTAATGTTCTCTCACAGCTGCTATTTGATAGTGACCATTTTTAGTCTCACATGGGCTGTGACACGGCATACTCTTGCTGTCCTTTGTCGCTCTGTTGCTCACATGCGGGGTGTTTGTCATAAAGTTACCACAACACACGTAGGCGCTGCCATCTGTTTCACCGTATTAGATGCCATTCAGCTGCCCGTCTATATAATCGAGAGCTACGCCCCACTCGTATTTACCACTTTGTAATCCATTTGTGTGGCATCCCGTAGCGTGGCCTAAATTAATTTGTATATCCTCAACTAGGTGGGACACCGCCCAGGTAAGCTGGTTCGATCAAGTCAATTTAAGTCAAAATACGCTTTCTGAACCCTAATGGGTTTATGTTCAGTAGTTGCACCACCATTGAGGATACCTGTGTGATAATATCAATATACATGTTTGAGTAGAAAAGTGGGAAAAAAGATGAACTGGTACTCCAACAAGCACTCGCGCAGCCTGTTTGTGACTGTCGCTGGGTCAACAAGCAGACGTGAGAGATAAGACAGAACAACATTACGATACAATGATGTGCGGGAGAATAAAATTCTGAATTTCGAACGGGTAGAAGAGAAAGAGCGCGTTTTGGAAAGAGCATTGTGAAATGGATGCAATCGACCAGCTGGTACCTTAGAAACGTAGAATGGTTTTTAAAAAATTGCTGTAGAATTGCTGCACTTGTGGTCCCATTTTTCATTGATTCTCACGCTCTTGATTTCGTTTCAAAATTCGTCGGAATCCACAACAATTGCAAAACTCAGATACGTTTAGGCGGATGGTTGGGAAAAGAAGGCTAAATAACAAAGTTTTAGAAGGTGTGACAATATGTACATAACATTGGTAGATAACAATAATTTATAACTAGTGAAAGTGTGTAAGCAGACACGATAACATGACAGACGGTAAAACTGAGAACTGCATCCATTTTCTGAGTGTACACTTAATTCTCAGGCTAAAATTTTCAGCCGCAATGATCAGTGTGATTTCATTCTCTTCAGCCATTCCGTCTATTATTTTCTTATAGACCCTGCACTGGTTTGTGTCCGGACCTCAGCTGCAGTGAACCTTTGTACGTTCACCTTGAACTAACTCTTGGCTAAGAACTCCCCATGTCCTTTGTCCCAATCTGCCCTTCATTGTTAATACTTCCCCAGTCTTCCTCCGCTAGGATGCACCCGCTTGTCTGGTTTGTCTCGTTTGGGTTCTCAAGTCGGCTGTCGACCTAATGCCAGGCTTGCGCTGGCCCAACGTCCGGCTGGCACACCACCTGCTTGGCCTGAACGGATCGTAGCAGGTGTGATCGAGGGTCGCCGGCATTGAACAGACAGTTGTGCTGCGGTTCACAACGGCCATCACAGCTGGCTACCCGAATCTTGAGTGGTGATGAGTCAAACATATGCACGATCGAGATGATGACCACCTGGTTCACTGGACTGGGTGCTATACCATGCAGACAGCTAGGTTGAACTGACATAAAAGTTGACCGGCCGAACGCCTTAACAAAGCGATAATCTAGTCCATCTATTCCGGTCAACATTGGGATTGGTTAGACACAGGGAGTGGTCGGACTAAGGGTGACCTCGTCCGTCGTTTTCAGTTGCCTCTACCTAGCTGACTTTGATTGCTATCTTAGCTAGGTGATGTTTACTCATACAGTTGGAAACACTTTTAGCTCACTCTTCCTCTTACTGCTGGACTCATCGGTTGGCCAGTCAAGTTTATTCCCGAATTCAAATTATCTCCTTTCCCACTATCTCTGGCATATTGACTTGTCCAGGTTAGCGCCAGCTCTTGATCAACGCACTGCACTTCGTTCAGTAGGCCTGTTGACATAATTGCAAAAGGATAACTGGATAACTGGACGCCATCACGGCTTGACGCGTGTAGCTTGCTATCACATTCGGCCGAGACAGTGCTAAGTCTCCCAAGACCATAAGCATGCTACTGAGTGACGGCTATCAGATTCCTATCTAGCCCACGTAAGCCGTTGATCCAATGTGCAACACTGTCACTGTGGATACCCAACCCCTGTAGTCAGCGAAACCAACTTTCAACACTCTCAAGGTGACTGTAGGCTGCTCTCCGTTCCACTTCATCCATTGGTGGAATGGATCGCTGACAAGACCTCAAATTTCGACCATTGTTATTTTTTAGGTGAGATTCGTCAACATCACCACTCGCCCGGAAGGGTGTTGCACAACCCTCGTCACATTTCATTATGCCTCTGTGCTATTTTCACGGTCAGAGATGATGAGTGAGGACTTAGTCCTCGGGGGTACGGTCAGTAAGCCCATGGTGAACACAGCACACATTGCTGTAAGTTGCACCACAGATGCCACTAAGGAATAGGTAGCTTGTTCATCCATTACATTGACAAAGTGCACTCAGAGGGCAACAGACGGTCGGAAAACGCTAACTACTGATTTCTTCAGTTAGAAGACCAGCTTCTAGCCAATCGATCGTTGGGGGTGTCACCACCTGAAAGCTCCATTCTTTCCCAAAATGACTTTCATCGATTACTACTCAGTGTGACTAGAGATCATTCGCCAAAGTTGATATGCGACTGAACCAACGTTCCAGATAAATGATTGATTATCACGTTCCACAGCATGTTGTCTTTTCCATGCCTGAAAAACTGGTGCTCAATCGTCAACCGATTGTTCCGGTTTCAATCAACAACTCCAGTTAATGCTACCTGAAGAATTCAGATGTGCGTGAAATCGGTCGTGAAGCGCATCACCAGTAACGTACAAAACTGAAAACAGGGTTGCCGTTGCAAACAGTAGAGCAGCTGCTACACCACTCCCAGTTGTTTCCTTGGATTTGTTAAACCTCTGTCAGACTTCCTTACGTGCTGAAGACATTAGCTGTTACGCCATTGCACAAACACGTTTGACATTGCTCCATAACGTCCAGTGAGTTTTCCGATGTAAGCGACGGGTACTGTAAGGCACACCAATCCCTGTTGCCTTTGACCTTGAACGATTTTAAGGAGTTAGCGTGTCGTCCAGCCAGCCATTTCTCCTGGGTAAATCCTACTGTCGTTGTGAAGAAACTAGAGGGTCACATCTAGCTGTACACACGCTGCTCCACTGGTTTTACATGCCACACATCAACACCCGTCACTTCTTTCAGCAGACACGTCGATTTAGTAAATCGGGGCAGGTATAGATGAATGCATCTTTCATACTCGCTGTCGAATGATGTCCATAGAGGATTTTCTAATACATCAGATTGTCCTGTCGTATGAAAACAGCCACCGGACTAGTTCTGCGAGTCGTGGACACTGTTCAAAGATGCACCCAGAACCGCGCCGCACTTCATTGAGTCAATAGTTATAAGACACCGGCTGCACACAGAGCACGTCCTATGGAGGCCAGAACGAGGCGGAAGAAGCGTGGAGCGTGTATTGCCACAACAATGTGCAACTGACCACTTACAAACCCGTACAGATATGGGTCGTGTTTCCTGCCAACGACGCACCCACGATGCGGATTTGGGAGACGAACCATTCCATATGCCTTAGGAGATTGAACCTGGGAACACTCCGTCCATGTTTTCGTCCCGTATCGCCGCTTTGCTATCACTGATTCTGTCGAGTCCGGAGTCTTTCGAGAGTTCGTGATTCGGTTTCCCGTGGTCGCATCACTCGGCCCGCGTTCATTTCTGTGGGCTTCACTAACAGTGTATTTGTCTGATACATTGCGTTCTGTACAAATACGTCCTCCGTAGTTTTGGGCCCAGGCTCGTTACCAGACGTCGCTCGTGATCTGCTCTGTGCTTGATCCGCAAGGCTCGCGAGGATTTGTCTAGTTTCACCCATTACGCACGTTGGTGATTCCCCACTATCCCCTTTTTGTTATTTTTCTGGTTCCCGAACAGTCGTTGGCTTCCGTCGCCCTACGCTATCACAGTTACCGTAGCGCGGACTCCGGCTGCGTGAAGGGTGATTCCTATCCTTCTGGAAGACTCTTGGGCATTTACACCCACAATCACCAAAGCAGTAGTGCACTGGAACCAAAAAGTATTACTGTGATGTGGAGCGTGCCGTCACTAACGATCGCACTAGTACTCAGATGCTCCTTCAACCTTGTAGATCATTACAGGCAACTTTGAACCCTAGTGATTCGGTTGTTTTAAAGAAACCCATAAAGATAATCAAAGTCAATGTTAGCGAACATATGTTTTCGATACTTCTTCATCCGGCTAGTACAATTATATACCAATTGCATCGATTGGACAGACTACTGAGTCGTTAAAACGGGGTAAAATCAGTTTACAAGTGGTCAACTATCGCCAATAATCAGGTCAATGTCGGAGTCTTCACACGATCCAACTGAGTAAAAATCACTACTCGATTGGGCCAGGGCAGTTGTAAGGCTTGAACAAATCGCTTCTGAGTGCACAAATTTGGTTCGTACAACCGGATTGCTACAGCTTCAGCGACTTCTAGTATCCGTCTGCGCATATACCTCGATTATCCGGGACCTTGTAAATAATTTACGAAGCTTCGGCTGGCCTAGGGTTGCGGCCGGTGCCAGCAAGGTGGGCAGCTATGGCTGTTACATACCCTTCTGCATCCGGTCGCTAACCATGCAGGATAATGTTCTTTCATTCTCTCGGATACACACCTAGTCGTACGACCAATGTATCCTGAACCACAGGAACAGGTAAATGAATAGATGCACATGGAGTTGTCGTGGACAGGTCTACTATCCTTAGGACTGAGCTTCACCATAGGTGTGCTGGTAAAGTAGGTACGTAATTTTGCTGCTGGGAACGTCTGTCTGATCCCCTGCGATAGACGGTGAGTAAGAATTTCGGCCGCGATTTCCCCTTTGTAAGGGAGTTTCAAGAAAATCGCTTTTCTGTTACCTGTTAAAACAACCAGTGTGTTCATCCTCTTCTCCATGTGGGCTTTTATGAAGTGATCTGGATAACCATTTTCCCGCAGCAACGAGCCTATTCACTGTAGTTCAACTGCAAGTGTATCATGCGAGCAGATTCTTTCTGCTCTACTGACCAGATTATGAATTAAATTCCTTTTCAGCCTAAGTGGCACGAAGCTATGGTAGTTGGTGTACTTTTCGTTCCACGAGCTTTTTCTATCTACGTGGCGCTGTAATATCCCGCTATCGAGTCTCTTTAGGCCCACATCCAGAAAATAAAAGCAGCCATTTTCCTCTATCTACCCGGTAAAGTGCATTGCATCATGGGTTCGGTTAAAAGTGTTGATGATATCTTCAATATTCTCGGAGGACTGAAACAGCAGAAATATGTCATCAAGATAACGGCGGTAGAGGTTAAAACTTGCGACGGTTGATTTTAGATTCCCTTGTTCAAGCAAGTACTAGCCCAAGTGGCGAGCCCATCGCCACTCCATCTCGCTGTCGGTATATCTTCCCGTTAAATACAAATTGAACCTTGAAGTGCATCTAACCAGCAGTCCTTTCAAAGCCACTGTGGGTATGTCGATGTTAATCCCGCTCCCGTCAACATATTCGCAGATGTAATCTTTTGTCTAATATCGATACATTTGTGAACAATGAGGAGACATCCAGAGAGCACATCGTTAGACCTGAGACGTTTACATCATTTACTGCCTCTACAAATTCAAAGTTATCCCTCAAGCTATGCGCTGCTATCTGTTTTCGGATGGGTTCAAGTATCTCAACTAGCCACCATGCGGTAGATTGATAAGGTGAATGCTTCATATCCAAGACCGGTCTCAGCAGGACGTTTGGCTTCTGAGTTTTGGGCAAACCGTAGAGCCTAGGAATAACCGTACCCGTACGGTTGTTGTTGAGAGATGCAGTTTGTCCGATCACTAGGTTGCCAGAAATCTTTTGAATGCATCTATTCACTACTTGGATCAGGTCTCTTACTGGCGCACCATGAACCCAGACTGACGATGATCATATGCCACGGATACATCGTTGTTCACTCAGCCCCATCTCTAACTGCCGATGACCACAACCACTGCAGAACAGATCAAGAGTACTGTTGACCGTACTGACTAGCATACAGTTTAAAATACACTCTACGACTTAAGGTTCACGTTTCTGATCGACCACAAACCACGGAAACCCTCGACACGAATACAGAGGTACTCAGTGGCTTGCATCGACATGTCACCGTCCTGTCGAGATACGAATCTGTGACTAGGTATCAGCCATTGTCAGTTGTCAGCCAGTTGTTCGTTGGCGCATCAGAGTAACTCTTACGATTTGAATCCGGATAGCATCGTGCAGGCTGCGGCCTCAATCTCTTTCGATAGAACTCGGGCCACGTACGACACACCAGCATGGTTGCCGATAGCATCGCTTGCAGTACTTTCGACACCCATAAGAATGATATTTACTGGAAGTAGTGTGTCAACATTCGCCCCCACAGTCTTCAAATGCTATGCGGACATAGCCATTGTGTACGGTAAGTCGTAACTTCGGAGATCAGCCACTGTCCTCTGCAATGGTAGGAATCTACATGGCAGTGGAAAATAGGTCGCGCTATATCCCAGTTAGCTTGCAAGTTCAGACGGTCTGTCTCCTTCTAGATATGGCTCAGTGACCTAAGCTGCTGGCTGGTTGGCATAAGTTGCTAGCAGTCATTGGTCCGATCCACAGCAGGGGACCAAGGCATTATGCACCACCGATGAGCACCAATGCGGCGAAACGATCGTCTGTTGCTTTTCTGAATTGGGATTCGACTAACCTGGCTTGTGCGCAGCTAGGATGCACCAGTACAAAAGCCGAAATCGTTCGCCGGTGAGATGTTTCATTGAGGTGTTGCGCCCATATTTTTATCGTCTAGACTCCGTATTTTCTACCAAAGTTTGAGTTACATTACAGCAGCTCCTAATACTCCCAACCATGGTAACAGCTGTTTCGAAACATGAAGTGTCTCAGAAAAAGCGAATGAACTTTATTTTAAGGAACTTTGTACTCAGCATGGGAGAATTGATCAACCGACAGGGTGGCGTGTTGGTATGATCAGGGTACCTACACGATAATGAGTCCCATGAGAATAAGGCTACCGTATTTGGCCCAAACAACCTTGGCCCGCAGTTCGTTCGATTTGAGCTGGAGAAAACAAGTCGACTACTTATAATAACCATTGACATCATCGGCAAATAAGCAGACATCTTCCCCACGTGCACTCTAACCTCAACAGATGCAATCATTGAGCTGCATTGGTTATCTATTCTGTTTGACTCACTGGACTCGATCGGGTTCGATAATGGAACCTCGTTTGCTTCCAGTAGTTTGATGAGTTCTGTCCACAACGGAGAATTGTTACTTGACGTTACCCTCCAACTCACTGCTACACTGCCGGAATCGGTATAGTTGATTCCTTTAAGCGTCCTACGAACAAGGTATATGTGGAGAACCCGATGGAAGTAATCCCACAACAGTTACTATTAAACTACCGAAAGTCATCGAATTCACAGACCATTGACAGCCTCTCGCCGGCCAGGAGCATAATCCAATAAAACCGCAGACGTAGTGTGACGCCTTCCGTCCATCATCCGGAGTTGAGATTGATCGCAATCGCTAAAACCGGTGATATTGCACGAGAGCGAGGTGGTTCTGCGGTGGACAGAAAGTACAGGTTTGAGGTCACAGGAAACCATCGTCACACTGCATCACATGCCAAGCACTGCGCGAGCGCTGCAATGTAAGATATGACATATATGTGGGTCCACTGTTGTACCTAAACCACATAAGCCAACTTCGACCAAGTTATGCTGCACCACCACGTCTATACGAGGACCCTGTTTCTCAACCCTCGCAGAACCGTTTAACATTCACAAGTCTATAAGCTGTATGCCTTCTTCAAAATCTCAGCCCACAGAATGGGTAGACCGGGAACGACTGGCGATCCAACCACTCTAGTTCCCAGGGTGCTCCTCTAACACCGAACAGACCAAGAGTCAGACGTTCGTAGACAGTGCATTTCAAACGGTGTGGTATTCAGCAGAATGATCTCTAGTGAATAAAGTAACACGCTGTCCATAAATCAGGTTAGTTTCATTGATTACCGATCAACACTACTGAGGTGGTGGATGCCAAATCTCGTGTGGTTTTTCAACGCCTGTCACTTGTGGAGACAGTTGGATACAGGTTTATTATTTGTGGGAAGGATGTACAACCCTTCGGGGTCACCAGTAATATACTTGCCTGACAGTTTCGTGGCTACTGTGCGCTGAAAGCAGTTCTGGACCAACTGTGTTTGGCTGCTGATACCTGCGAACCGTTACTTACATGTGGTAGCAGCACTGCCCACTCTGGGGTGTAGGTTGAACTCAAACCGTTTCGTCCGGCTGTCATGTTCCATGTGTGACCTCTAGCAGGTCATCTTCGTGCGTATTCTTTGCCAAGACTGTACATAATTGGGTGGAGCCTCGGGAAGACCGATTGATGAAGCGGTAAACAAAAAAATCTTCGGAAAAGCCTAGTCGGGTTGGTATGTGCTACAGAGCTCCCCCTAGAAGGCTGGACAAAAGAAGTCTTCGAATTCGAAAATGACGGGTGAATCGAAGTTGGTAGGGCAAAATCGTGCCGTTAATGGACGTTTGGGTCAAATGGAGGTTCGCCGGAACTCGGAGTCCGCTGTGCCATTTGTGACTTATTATTTATTGATTGCAGTGCAGGGTACGTTTCGGCGAGCCGTTGGAACGGGCTTCTCGAACTACAAAAACTGGCTAGCCCAGAAAAATGCCAACAGGACCTCGACCTCTGCTGCCAAACGGTGCGCCTGGGAGTGACCTGTCCCCTCGCCGTACCCCATCCCGTGCCAAAACGACCCTCGTCTCACGGAGAAAAGATCAGCGTCTCACGAAGAAGCTACCATCGTCCCACGAAGAAACGACCCTCTTCCCGCGGAGAAAACGACCAGAGGTTGCGTTAAGATCCTCGTTGACTGCGCCGAACCTCGAAGACCTTCCTGGTGTGAGCCAGTCGATCGAAGCGGAGGGTTTAGGCATGTAGGGACGAGAAAATAAAAAAACGCGCAGAAAACACCAGAAAGAACGAACGAATGATCTGCGTGGTTAGATACTTTAGTTATTGAATATTTTTAAAAAAAAGGTTTTTCGGTAGTGTTTGCTTTTTTTGTTTTCAATACGTTATTCAACCGAAAACAGGACAAATATATACAATAGCTACAAACCTAAACGTATTTACACTGTATATAGTCGGAAAAGCGAACGGACTTACCCACCTTCTGACCATGGCCATTGGTCGTGGTAGGCGGTGGGCTAGATTAAGGAGATGCCGGGACGGCTGATGCTTGTAGACTGGGATCGTGGTCTGGTTGAACTACACTAGGATGCTGAAAGTTGGTGCGGTGAGTTGTGACGTCGCAGAAAGCACTACTAGACGAAGTAGGCGAGGTGCTTTCAGACTGTGGATGGTGATGACTTCGCGTCAGCCACCGCGGTCAGTAGTGTATGTCTTACTCGCACGGTGTAGCACTTTTAAAGGTCCTATGTACGGCGACTGTAGAGGCTGTCGAACATCGTCTGCGCGAAGGACGTGTGAACACGTAGACAGCTTCTCGGGCACGTACACTGGTGTCTTTTGCGATCGACGAGCGGGTGGACGTAGCTCACGCATCTGGTGAGCCAATCGATCAGTAACTTTCGTAGTCAAAAGTGGAAGTAGTTGGGGCTGGTGCTACCAGTTATGCGGACAACCGCAGCGTGCAGCCGTAGACTAGCTGCGCTGGTGTTGCGTCGAAATCGGTTTTAACAGTGTTTCTTAAGCCTAGGAGGACGATAAAAAGTGTTTTAGATCATGAAGGATCTGCGTGCGCACGTGGCGCGGCCTTCAATTGGCGGTGAAAACACTCCACTATGCCGTTAGCGGCCGGATGATACGCCGTCATCTGAACGTGGTGATCACTTAAATCCTTAAGCAACGTGGCAAAAGTCGACGGTGGTCACGATGGCGCGACAGCTGTATTGAGCTACCCAGCGTTCCAGAAAAGATTTCGCTACCGTTTCCGAAGACCAGTTAGTTATGCGAATAGCTTACGGCCACCTAATGCATTGGTCGACACAGGTCCGTAGATATACAGAGCCATTCGAAGGCGGTAGAGGACTTATGAGGTCGACGTGCACGTGGTGAAGACGTGCAGCTGGCGTGGGAAATGTTCCTACTGGGCTTTTCTTGTGCTTCTGCACTTTGGCACGCTGACGCGGAAGGTAGGTTGCTGCCCAAGTACGAACATCACGATTGCCACTGCGCCAGACGAGCCGTGTGGTTACGAGTTTAACCGATGCACGAATGAATGGATGAGACAAGCCGTGCAGTATGTCGAACACATTCTGCCGAAACTCGGGTGGGACGACTGGGCGCGGTGTGCCCAGAGAAAAACCGCAAAGTAGAGTTCCGTCTGATGATGTCCGCAGTAACGGGTCATATGTCCAGTGAGGAAGACCTACTTACTATATCAACCTCAGGATCATTGAGTTACGCTGCGGCCATGGCTGTCAAGTCGATAGCAGTGTCGGCGTCAGCGGAGATAGCTTGGATTCGGAAAAGTGCATCAGCTACGCCATTGTGCAAACCTGAGGCAAGCCGTATATCGGTCATAAACTAATCGATATAGTCAAGGTGGCGCGACTCTCTAGGAGAGTATCGATCGGTACTCGAACCGATCACGTAAATCAGGGTTTGTGGTCGATGAATACGGCAAAGGAACGGCCTTCTAAGACATGTCGGAAATGACATATGGATAAATAAATGACTAATACATAAGAGTAGTAGGGGGAGTTGAATGGTATAGGTAGAAATTCATCACATCTACCTAAATGACTAATAGTTCTCTACCGAAAGTCCTATGCCGAGATTCGGCAGGTTGCAAACGTTTGAAGAAAATTACAACGGCTACCAAGCGTCACCTAACTTTTGTTGTTAGACCGCTCCAACTGCCACGTCAGAATCGTCGGTACTGAGCGACAGTGGAGCTGCCCGTTCGTGATGCACTATAGAAGCTGGGTTTGCGATAGCCTCATTCAAAGCCAGGAAGGCGGCGCGTGCTGCAGCAGGCAAATCGAACTTCTTAAACTTCCTCCGGAGAAGTCCGTGCAGGGTTGCATAAGCGAAGCGCAAAGGATGATAAAAGTTGACGAGGCCATCAAAGCCTCTTAGCTGTTTGAAAAAGTGCGGCTCAAGGTAGTCGATAATGACTTTAATTTTATCCTATAGTGGCACGACGCCTGCAAGAGAGATATGGGGACAAGGAAAACTGACCGAATCGATACTAAACGGACATTTTTCTGCATTGATCGTCACTCCGTGTTGAGATAAACGATCAAAATGCGTTCCAACGTAAGTGCTCCTTTCGTGAGGAGCTAGCGTTTAAGATCTCGTCCAGATAAGCATAAGCGAAGTCTAGGCCGCGGCGAACTTGGTCGGTGAAGCGCTGAAAAGTCTGCGCGGCATTCTTTATACCAAATGGCATATGCAGAAACTCGAACAAACCAAATGCAGTCGTCACGGTACTTTTAGCGATGTCCGCCTCGGCTACCGAAATTTGGTTGTAAGCGTTCACCAAGCCGATTTTACTGAAAACCTTTTTGCCTGCCAGACCAGCGGTCAGGTCCACGATATGTGGGATAGGATAGCGATCAGGCGTGGTTAAGTTGTTTAGAGATCGATAATCGCCACAAAAACGCTAGTCCCCCATAGTCTTTTTTGGAACCATTTGGAGAGTTGACGCCCATTGGCTGTTGGATAGTTTTATGGTACCGAACTGAAGCATGTGATCGAGTTCAGCTCTTGCGGCAAATAATTTGTCGGAAGCGAGTCGTCTTAGTCGGGCACTCGGCGGACCGCAAGTGACAATGTGATGAGCGACCTCTGTCGTGACTGGCAGAAGCTTTGCAGCTGGTCATACCAGTCTCGGGTATTCAGACAATAAGTTCGCTTACTCTGAAGATACATCAGTGATTCGGAAAACGGGACTAATTATCGGGGCATCCGTAAGAACGCCTTCAACCCCTAGTTTAGTACGGTCGTCTAAAAGTCTGTGACGACCAGCATCAACAAGCAACCCAAAATGTCGCAGGAAGTCGATACCGATAATTGCAAAGGGTACAGAAGCAACCATGAAGACCCACTGAAAAGCTCATCGAAGATTGAGGTCCAGGTTCATCATGCGCTGACCGAATGAAGCTATCGGAGAACCGTTGGTCGCACGCAGGTTGTACGTAGGCTTTGAGTGCTTGTTGTTCGCGTTCGCAGGGTGGACGTTGACTTCCGCTCCCATGTCGATGAGGAACGTGATGGAAGGACGTCGATCCTTAACGTAAAGCAGGCGATTTGTTTGATTATTGACGGATACGTTGGTCTTGCTAGTATGCAGCATATTCCTTTTCCATGAAGCAGTTAAGTCTTGCCTAATGCAGGGAGCTCGACAACGTTTAGCTCTCCCACCATATTGGCGGTGATACCAATATAATTCTTCGATAGAACTAGTATTGTCGGACTGAAAACGTGCGGAGCAAACGCTGTGTTTTTTCCTCGAACGAGACGTACTCGGTGCAGGCACAGACGAGCCGCAATGAACGGTAGCCAAAACGTGGTCTGCATCTGACTGTAACGTACGCCGCTTCAAAGCTTTCATTGGTTCTACCCTGCTGCGAAGTAGCGCAATTTCCTCGTCTTTAGGGTCAGATCGGCCTGACGACTTGGAGAAAATGCGACACTCGGTTCCATCGGTGAGAATACGTAACCGGAGCTACTGGTCGTCTTCTGAGGAAGACGTTCTAACGCAGCGTCTGTCTTGGTAGCTGTTTCTTTCAGGAGCGTATCCAAAAACATGGACTATCTAAACGGCAACGGCTCTGGGGGACGTGCAAATCACAGCTCTTGTATCCTTTCTTCGCACAAGAATAAGGGACCAGTGATGCGCTGCATTTCGCGTAGCAACGTCGACGGCTTGCGATCTCCCAGCTTGAGACCATTGAGCTGTTCAAATGGAACTCGTATACACATCATCATCCACAGCAGTACATCAGCCATTTGAACTGATGCTTCGTTGCCATACAACCATGAGGACCTATGAAATAAAGAATACGAAGAGAGAGAGAGAAGGGGGACTTACCTGCAAACCTTAATGCCCTAAGCAAACATTCTGGGTCAAGGCGCCTACACCTTGTGTAGACAACATACCGTCACAAACAGCTGGCTATCGTGCAAAGATAAGGCGGCATCGGCGAGACAGCTTCCTTGCGGCTTTCACTGCCACGCGTCATAATCAGCCATTACCCCGCAGATAACTCAGCACCAAACACACTTTAAACAGGCAATCCGATTAGGAGACGGCAGCAGACGCGCCTCTGGTGTCTGCTGCGAGCTATGTCCTGTAAAGTCTCGAGCCAAGCACAAGGTGAGTCACGTGGACTCCAACCCGGAAGGCGAGACGGACCAACGGCACCCAGTTTGGTCGTCAGGGACTTCACTTCACGCTGCCAAGTCAACTTCTGTCCACCTCAAGCTTTGCGCCACCCTACACCTGGCAGACTAAACAAGGCCCTCCTAGGTAAGCGGTGACCAGGCATACATAGCACGTGCCCGAGCCAACGCAACTTATTCAGTGCTATCGGTTGTTCTAGGGAGCTAGCATGATTATCACCACCTAGTACTCGTCTACGAACACCATCTATGCAGGACACGCTGGTGCCATCCGACACCAGCAATGCTTCGCAGACAACGATGATCAAAGACTTGAAGACGCCTCAGATCTTCAGACAGAAGGGGCCAAGTCTCACTGCCATAGAGCAGAACGGCCCTAACTGTGGCCTTGTATACACGGTCTATCAGAGGTAGCGAAAATCCTTTCTGTCGCCACAGATGCCGCAGATTCAAAAAGGCAGCTCTGGCCTTTGCAATGCGTGAGCTGAGGTCAGTTTTTATGCGCCCATCTTTGCTGATGCAGTTGCCAAGATAAGTGAATTGATCAACCACCTCGAGTTCCTCGTTAGCAAGCGTCAAGGGGTCCTCAAGTGGCTGGTGGTCCTGCAACAACACTTAGCACTTTGAAGGTGCGAAGTGCATACCCAATAATGGGACCACTCTGGACAGGCTATTCAGGGTTGATTGTACCGCCCCAACATCTTTGAAAAGCAAGACGATATCGTCGGCATAATCTAGATCAACTAACCTTTCACCAGGCAGCACTTCAACGCCTACATCGTGAGATTCCGCAAGGGAACACTCCATGATAGAATCCACGACGAAATTGAACAAAAACGGGGAAATCGGGCAACCCTGACGAACGTCACTTGTGGTCGAAAAGCTATCCGATAGGACACCGTAGACCCTGGCGCGGCCTGTAGTGTTCGAGTATAGAGCACGAAGGATGTTCACATATTTCGTGGGAACACCTTTTCGTGCAAGTATTTCGAACGGAATCGATCGATCGACTGGAAAGAACGCACCCTTGAAATCGAGGAACACAGCTATTGTTGGTGTGCGGTATGCGTGGCGCTGCTCTAGCACCTGCCGCAAAGTGAATATATGGTCTATACAGCCACGTCCTTGACGGAAACCAGCCTGTTCTTCCCTAATCCGAGATTCCCCTTCCGCAGTGGGGCGACGAACGATAAGCGAGGCCAACAATTTTGTCACAACTGGCGTTAGGCTAATACCCCTGTGGTTAGTAGTCTGTGCGACTGCTCCAATTAGCCGGGACACTCACTTCGTTCCAGATACATTCGAATAGGGAGGTCAGTGCTTTTCGGAGGACCTCACCTCCATCCTTAAATAGTGCAGGTGGGAGGGAATCCGGGCCAGCCGCACGACAACGATTGAGAGCTATAATCGCGTTTCGGACCTCGACCTCCGACGGTGGCTCTAAACTAACCGTCCATGGCTCGTCCTGCATCACCTGAGTAGGAATAGGTCCGGGAGCAGGGGGCCGGCTGAACTGATCTTGAAAGTGTTCCGCCCAACGAGCCATACGGCGCTCCTTATTGTGTATCAGCGCTGTCTCCGATTGTCTCACTGACGCCTGTTTTTCTGGGACCAGTGGTGCGGATAAGCTGGAAGAGCTTGCGGTAATTGCCTACTGCTCCTGCCTCCTCCATTTCTTGAGCCCTACTGGTCCACCAGGCTTCCTTGTCAGCACGCAGACTCTGCTTTAGTTCACGCCTAATGGCTCGTCTGGTCACATTATGTTCAGAGCCAGTCGGGAGGTGTCTTCTAGATTCCAACAGGTTCACCGACCTCTCGGATATCCAGTGACTGGTGCGGTGACGATTGATAATGCCACAGGCAGATGCCCCTGCGTCGTGCATGACGGCCGAGATCCTATTCCACTGAAACTTAGCGTCGTTAGGACAAGACAGCGAGAGTTCGGTATGCAGGGCTTCTTGATAGGCTTGCCTGACCGATGGCTGAGACAATTTCTCAGTTGCCAATCGTAGGGGACGCTTGGTGCGCCTCCCGGTAAAGTTCATGGAGAAACGACAGCGCACCAAGGCATGATCGTAGTCGACACAGGTACTGTAGCACGAGCGGCAATCCAAGATGGAAGCACGCCATCTGTAACTTATGGCAATGTGGTCAATTTGGGTCCATCGTTGGTCAGCTACAGGAGGACGCCAAGTGGCACTTCGGCGCCCACTGTGTCTAAAAGCAGTGCTAGTAAGAAACAACTGGTGCTCCGCACACAGTTGCAGCAGACGCTCACCTTTGTCAGTCCGTTCGGAGTTAAGTCCACAATTACCACCCAGCTGAGCTTCTGAATAGCCCAGACGCCCTACTTGTGCGTTCATATCCCCTGCAAGTACTATAGTATCTGAACTAGTAGCACTATGTAGTAGCGCATTCAGTTCTTGATAGAAAGTGTCCTTGGCAGCATTTGAACTGCAATCGGTGGGAGCATAAGCGGAAATCACGAACAAACAGCGTTTTGTACTACTTCGTGAATCAACCTTATGTCGTCAAACGGGCTGCACATAAACGGCTATTCACCGGAATCCAATCAACAAACGATAGCTCAGCCTTAGAGCTTAGAATGATACCTACACCAGCTTGAGCCGTGAGTGCTGCATCGGCGTCTCCGGATGCGTGCAACCAATAACGAGAGAATAAGCCGGGTGCAGTTAATTCAATAACCCCGTTAGGGTCATTGATCCTAGTTTCGGACACACAACACACATCAACACCCAGTGTGTCCAAGGTGTGTGCGAGTGCGGCCTGTTGACCTGTTTGTCTTAGAGTGCGAACGTTGAACGCCGCCATGGAAACGGGATACCGTGGCCTTATAAGGGATTTTTGCCGATAGGCGTCCGATAGGTGTGGTGGGATGGTGGCTGCAGATGGTTCTACTCCAGTGGCACTTCGGTTGCTGTCAATTAAGCTGGGAATTACAGAAGGAAGGTTAGTAATGGGGGTCGGGATGGGAGTAAGAGAAAAAGGTGGAAAAGAAAGAAGGGAGGCGCCAGCAGTAGCATGTTTTCGCTTATCCGCCCAGCTGTATGCAGCAGATAAGGCGACCCTTGATAATCTGCGCGATAGCCGATGCAGGATGAAGTTTATGTTTGAAGAAAATGTCATGGTTGTATGTGGGCTGAGATACTGCCAGGGCGCCCAGACCTAGACAGGAGGACGATTAGGGTCCTCATCCAAAGCCTTTGGTTCAAAAGCCTGTCCGCAAGGCAGCAGGGAAGTGGTAATGATTTAGTATTACAGAAATGGACGCCATCCAATTTTAAACTCCCAAATTGGAGGACCGGGAGACTGAGTTTTTCTGACCTCTCACCATTGACCAACCTGGTAGGAGTAGCTCTCAAGCGGCCCGGAGGCATCACCACCATCGTTACAACCGACGAAGGAAGGCGGGGGACAAGCTGATTGTACCTCGAACTGTCCGCCTTAATGCTCTTATTCTCCAGTTCGATTTCGGATATCGCAAACCGAACCTCTGGGCTGTGTTCCATGAAACTTGGAACAGCCAAAGCACACATGGTTACGCTGCGGAACGACACAGATGCCACTTTCGAAATGTGAATTGAAAAGCTCAAACATGAACAAAAACACGATGAAACTACTAAAAGTACGTAAGAAACCAATGAATACACCTTTATAATCGAGCGAAAGGAACGAAGTAACTAAAAAATACAAACGACGAAGAAAATTTAAATTCTAGCGTGCCATTCGGGATCACCAATTTGAAGGACTAGTGAATACTAGTTCGAGACGGTGTGCGAAATTATGCGCAGATATCAGAAGGTAATTGGAGTCGGACACAGCGGACTGTATTCAATAGGCTACAAGAAGACGGGGACGGATGAAGCAAGACAAGATCAACACATGCGCGCAGGAACTTACAAGACGGTCAAGTGTCGAGCCGGATGTAGGTCAACATGGACGTAATATAAGGATTAAAATATGGAAGAATAGTGTATAACTGATCCTCAGCTCAATTATACACAAAAGACAATGGTTATCTTTTGGGGCGCTACACGGCCTCGAGATAGGCTACCTCAGTGGCAGTTCGACGTTTCATCGGCTATCACCTTCACGAAGTTGATCGCCGCCTTTTGTTGGTGTTTGGTGATTTTAATTTCGTGCATTACTATTGAGTATCGATCATTAGGATCATCATTGGTGACAATCTTCTGTGCTGCTGGATCCACCACAAAACGGTTTACGGGTTTCAGCCGGTCAGCTAAACTGGACTGAACCATTTGAGCTTCAGTTGTTTTTAACTGACGAATGTTGAGCCCATTTAACGTGTTTCTATAACGTTTACCATTTGAAACGCATAGTTTTTTAGATAGTCTGTGATATCCGTTGTTGCTGCCCTGATCTCATCGAGGAAGTACGCAACTCCGTGCACGGTCATTCGCCCTTTTCTCCCTCTCAGCTCGACACCCAAAGTGGTTGGTCGGTTGCCGAAACTCCACACGTGGCTCCCACAGGTTTACTTCTTTAACTCGGGAAAGCACTAGGATCGCGGACGAATCGGACTCCGACTCACCTGCCTCGCTTGTCTCATCTCCTCCACCCAAGATAGTGGAACACTTGCCTTCTCTGCACGAATCCAGCTGGCTCATTCGCCCTGAAGCCCCTGTAGACAAAACCGAGTCTGCGATTTTCACCACAGCTATCGATTTGCCCTCTGCAACTACCGCAGCTTATCAACCTGAGCGTGGCACTCCGGACGGAGCAGAGCAACACCAGACTGAACAGTGGGAACCTAGTATTGGAAAGGAGAGTCGAAACTCAAAAGTAGTTCTACCCGCTGCTTCCAAACGGTGAGTAGGATAATGACAATAATTTACTCTGTTTTTCACGAGTTCATAGTGGCATGCTCAGGGATGTTCATTCATCTACTTAATCCTCCCCGTTTGTGTCTAAATTGCTAATTTTTGTATTTGTTCTCAGTATACCACTTTGGGTTCAGACTCGTGCTGTCAAGTATCTTTTGCTGCGCTTTGCTGTCTATGTTTGAAGTCACCACTCCCGCAGATTGTCCGAATAGATGTTCTACTATTTTGTGTGTATTAAGGGATGAGCCATTTGAAACTGTATCCTGTTATGCTCAACGGACTTTCCGTTTCACCATGGACACTAGTTTGGGACTGTAGATCGGTGTGATATGTTAACTGTTCACTTTTGCTTGGTGCACTTGCGTCCTGTTGTTGCAGCCGGACGGATCGTTTCAGGTGTTAGTGGGCTCTTAGTTCGGATGTTACTCTTTCGAACTACTCACATGTTTTTCTGTAACTGGCGATCTCGATCCGGACTGAGTGCCGCTTCCGCACATTTACTTGTTCGGAGCACCACTTATCACTCGAGGATGTTTCTCTGGGCAGTTTTCACTATGAGTCACCGGCTAATTTTGAGTCATCTTCATTTCTTTTCAGGGTCCCTGTCTCGAGGCCAACTGTGTTCTACTATTCACCCAAAAAGAGTCGCACTCATTCCCTCGTTCCTAGCGAGCACAGCGCATTCCTACCAGTTGGCTCCACACATGCACGAGTCTCCTCGCCGTGTATCCACTGAGGTGCGTGCGTTTTATCAACATCTACTCAGGGATCTGGTCAATTCACATTTGTGTGTGTGTGTGTGTGTGTGTGTGTGTGCGCACGTGTGTGCACATGCCTTACGCAATTTTGCAGTAGCCGATTGAGCCACATTGTGCTTACTCTCATGTCTTTCATGCCCTTAGGCACAGTTTGTTTACACTTCCATTTTGCATTGTCCTTGTCATACAAACGGTGTTTATGTTGTAACCTCTGACAATATTCCCGGGTTGCATTGGCAGTTCCAATTTGCGGTCATCAAATACATCGTTTTTGATTTCGTATTTTTCGTACTCCAAGACGTAGTCACTTGTCGGGGTAAGAGTACTCTTGGTGTGGTGACATCACATTGATCGACCATGGCGTCCCGTAGAGCGGATGTTATCATCAGTTTTCTCATTGATTTCCCAACCAAGTTACTCCTTCTTGGGTTCGGAGAGAAATGGACCGTTTGTCTCATGGGATGAAGAGTGTACACCCCCCTGGCACTAGCAGCTGTCTTACTGATGATGCTTGGTGCCTTCTTAATGTACCATGCGCTGAATTAATTGAGTAGACACGCGGTGGACTCGAATGCGCATTAGACGATCGATCTATAGTGACAGTCAACTAGCCTGAACTGGAAATAAAGGATCGGACCATGCAAACTTGCCTGGTCTGTCCTCTAATCCCCATTATTTTTAGTTTCGTATATATTTGATACCTTGTTTCGCTGTGAAATATAGGGTTTTCAAACACCAATTCATTGGGATTAGAGTGTCTGTATCATCATTTATAGGCGCGTACCTCTCAGGACAGTGCCAACTTTAGTAAACAGCTAAAGGTTGACTTCATGTATGCAACAAACATTTCGACGTAATTGCCCGATCCCATGGGTTGCATCAGCCACCGGCGGTGACCTGCGCCCTTCTTTCCACTGACCGTCATTGTCCCTAACCAGTTCGCATCAGAGGTCCACGACCAGCCTGTTCCTGAAGGAACCCACCCCCCACCGAACTACCATCACACATTGTAACTTCCGATTTGGCATACTGATCCCAAGTGACTGTGAATCTACTTTCCGCCACAAAATGAACTGCGCAAGGATCCATTTCCATTACCAAATCGGCCTTTGCGATATGAGAAACGGCCGATCCCCATGTGTGAGCATTAAACAGACAATTTTCTTAGAACCCAGCGACTCCGTTTACTGACGGCGACTGAGGATCTATTCTCGCCACATTGGATGGTTAGCTTAGACGTGACCGTTGCGAGACACTCTTAGCAATTTGCATTAATCTTTGGGGAACACAGTTTGATGATGGTCGGTGCAACCAGCATGCACAAGTCTTTCACACCCTAGTGGGAGCCAAGATGAACTGAGAAGGTATCACACAAATGATGAGAATGCAATCCGAAACAGCCGGTACGACTGGTTTGATCTGCAGACCGTCAGTAAGAGCCAACTCGCCACGTCGAAACGGTGCTGTTTGTTATGCTGTCTGAGGCTGGCCATGATCGTGTTGTTTACACCTAGATGTAAATCAAACAGGCCACCTCGACGCCTGTTTAATTAAAATAATGAAACCGACGCACCCCTCCAGATGTGCCAGACCTCAGGCCTTCTAGGTTTTACCGGTGCATAGATCTAAGCACAGCTTAAATAGCATGGCACGGTCACAGTGCAGTTATTAAGTTTATCGACATCCTCTTAAGTAGTTTCTGCATCACCCTCTCCTTAGAAGTAACTGGCAGCTTTCGTACACCTGGGCTACCCAACGACTCAAAATGCCGAGACTCCACACAAGTGATATGTGTGGTCTGCTATCTCGATTGCACGCACCAATTGACCGTCTGGTTTCCCATGACGTAGTCTATCAAGTCGCACACTGAGAAAGTATTGAAAGAAGTCCTTGGCTGATGGCTTATAGAAGTCTGCCTTGGGTGAGGAGCTTGTTGTTGGGCCTTGTGCGTGTGGTTGTTGTGATCTCACCAGCTAATTCCTTCCCTTTACTCGCTGGTTTCCAATGGGAATCCCGTGCAAGCTGACTAGAGATCACTGGGTTCGAGTACGCGCGGAAACTCTTGGTGTTGATCGGTTTCGCCCCTGCCCCCACCATTCTTCTACAAAACGAGAACAGATTTCACCCGTTTATACATTACGATGCTTCGGAGAACACCACACAAAAATCTGAAAGCAAACCTCCTGTGCTATCTGCAGGTTTTAAGAAGTGAAGAACTCTGTTGCGATTACAGGAATTCAAACTTATCGTACATGGGCTTGGATCTGTTGCGATGGTGGCGTGGGCCAGTTGTCACTAACCAGATAGACGGGGTTATAGTATTACAGATCCCGCAATGTGGTAGGAAAGAAATAAAACGGAAATCGTGTGCAATCGCCCGGAGCTAACTTTAGCCGTTACTCCACCTATCCTCTATGCCGGTTTCGTCGGTGACCCGTCAGAGAGTTCAAGGACTAAGTTCAATCGGGTCGTAAGCACACCAATTCATTTGTCGTCTTGCTGATGTTTCAGCTCGAGTGCAATCAGTCTGGCCTCAAACGGCGCAGTGCACCTTTTCACTTATAGTGTACTGCACTAAGCCACTGGTTGGTCCTTTGAATGCATTTCAATAAATCTGTCACGGTTGCGAGTGTGACACACATCCGTAAATGGGTGAGCGGTTGGTGTACACTGCGAAGCTTAATCACTGAACGGACACACAAACGGTGTCGAAGTGAGGTCAACTGAAAACCGATGACCCGATAAATCGAAGTGTGAGCAGCGGAAAAACGTGACGTATCATGGCAGTGGATCTCAAACCCAGTTAAACTGACATCTCGCAAGGATCTGCTCAGTAAATGAGAAGTTTTTAAGCAGCTAAATGACAACCCTACACGCTTTGCTCCCATCAAGGATGTGTACCTACCTGCATCTTCCCGATTCGCCCGATGATTGCTGTAGTCGATTCCTTGCTCGGGTTAGCTGTACCCAGCACGGAATGCACGTGTTGATGGCGCGCTTGCTGCGGGTGGCGTCTTTTTTAGACTGCATCTATATCAGGCTCGGTTGGCGACCCGCGTTGTGTAGAACTGCCGCATTCACGTGTGTTTCACTACATACAGTGTTTCACTACATACAATCTGTACCATCCAAATTCTTCATTAAGGAAATCGTGTTTCTCCCTTACACGCTACTGTTCGTTGAGTAACCACTCTCAAATCAACCAATAACATTCCACTCTGTGTCTCCTCTGTTATACCATTGGCTGATTTCGGATTAGTCACTCAACGAACAGCTCGAACATTGTGGGCGCGTTTGTGTCCGTTGGATGCAGTTTGATAGTGTTAAGGAGCATCTTAATAAATCTATGGAGGGAGGCGAATTCCTTAGGAAGAAATTTGAAAACAATACGGGCGCATTTGAGTAAGAAAAGGTAACATCTATTGGTTGCTTTGGAATTCCCTCCTTGTTGATATGACAGTGCGGAGTTACAGTTGCTAGAGGATATTTCGCAGCCAAATGCAAGAAACCCACACTGGCACTTGACTATATCTGTTGCTTATAGTCTATGTAATATGCGTCCGGTCGAGGATTCCGAGGGCTTCCGTGTCCATTGCGTACGTAGGTCGTAATATATCTGGGAAGCTGCAAAGCAAAACCAATATCTTGTAGGTGGCTGGATGCTCATATCACAACCATCTAGTAAGAGAGCAAACTAAAGGAAACGTGCGACTTGCTAACACCTCATGACGAGCTGGATGCTGTTATCACAACTGCCGACAGAAGCGAGCCGGAGTTGTGAATGATGGAAACAAGCACGTGTGGGGTCTGTACACGAAAGGGGAAGGTAAGGAAGAGATGAAACATTAATGACCGTCACCGAGACATAACGACCTCCTTACTTTAGAGATCACTAAAAGTTACGCTTGGACCTGCTACAGTCCGAAGATATCAGCGTCATCTCTTTGCTGAGCCGCTGTATAGTTTCACGTATGAGTGTACCCATAGTAACTGGAGCGTGTGTATGCAGGTCCTGCTTAAGCACTAGCCTCGGGCGGTAACTCTTTCGTTCGTCTTTCGTCAATACTTAGCAGTAATCCACTTTACACTGGGCATTTTAAGGTGATTTACAGTGAGGAACCGAGATGAAGTGACGGATAAATCAATTAGCTCGTACGCAGTTGCTACCGAGCCATCTACTCTTTTTGCTTCAGAGCTACGTATCGCCAAACATCTGAAACAGTTTTAAGCTACAGTGTGAGTGGTACCTCCAATCACCTACTTTCCTAAGTTCAGACCTGGTGATCGAGGAGGCCATTGCATAGCGGCAGAGCGACCAATCCACCGGTGACCGAACATCTCGTTTAGATAATCAAGCACCGTTTGTGCATAATTGGCAGGTGCGCCATCATGTTGCCACCAAATGTTGCTGGAAACACTATCAGCCTGCAGCTGCGGAATTACGCCGGCCTGTACCATTTCCTTGTAGGACGATGCTAGGAAATGTATGACATTAGTACATTAACAAAGTAACTTACCGGTCACATTATTGGAAAAGAAAAATGGTCTAGCAATTTTTTGACCGGTTAGTCCAGCCCAAACCATTATCTTGAGACTATGTTGCATACGGGAAGCTACGCAACGCGTGGATTTGATGTCGCACAAAAGTGATGCTTATGTATTCCGTGCAAATGGAATATTGCGTCATCGGTGAAAATAATGGAGTGAATATCCACGTGATTCAAGAACCAGCTGCAAAATGCAAGCCGCTTCTCCGAATCGCATGGGTTCAACATTTGTACTTGAGGTGCACCATACCGACGAAAGTTTCTTTCCTTCAAGATCCGCTGCACTGCATGAGGGGCCGTGTCACAATTTTGAGCGATTGTACGTATGCTGAGGTCCACCCTTTCGGTCACTTCGCGGATAACAGCACTAGCTGAACTCTCGTCTGTTGTGGTGCGGGGTCGCCCCGTAATTCAGCCGTTGCACACACTACCAGTGTTCTCGAACTTCTTCAGCAGTCTTAACACATACCGTCTGTTGACACGCCGCATTTCCGAGGTTATGCTATTGTATCTTCTCGCTGTCTCGGCTGCAGTAAGCCCGCACTCCCAATATCATCGAAGAATCACCACGCGCTGATCATCAGCGACTTGACGTAACTGAGGTTACATAACATTCGTTGAAGTTACTGTATTCTCGCGTTCCACCGCTGAAAAAGTAATCCAATAATAAAAGAAGCTTACCGTGTGTCTAAATTTATCTGGCAAATCTAAACAATGTCCGGACCGCAAGTTTTGGCCTATCTGTCCACAACTATGAATCAACCTAAGGGCTACCAGTTATCGGAGCAGACAGAAATTCCTGCCCGAGGTACACAAGTTTGCGGTTCAGCACACCGCTCCGATTGGATAGCCTGACAACGAATGCAACTTATTTGTCCCTCGTAGAGACGCGTGTAGTGCTGAATTGAATTCAGCTCATACGGCAATCCGTCCCGCATTTATAGTCTTATTGTAAATCCGTTGATAGTTATTGACGATACTGAAACTTGCAGCGCTGATGGTATAACACACAACGCCACACCCCAGGTTATGTGAAGATGTTGTTTACAATTTGTCCCGTCTACATTGCCCATAATGTTGTGGTTCAGTATAGCAAGCCAGCAACCAATTCTGTGGCAACTGTAGAGACTCCAAATAGCCTTGTCGGGGTACGTTGGAGCAGCCGTTGCACACACAACTTGAGTTTTCATCAATCTCAGTACTGCGCGCAGAGCGATGTAAAGAAGCAGAGGGGTGCTATCCGAAACTTCCGGCACAGCTGACTGCTTTTCTGCTGAAGTTTATTGTGCATTCGGGCGGCCGAATCCATTTTACCCCTGTGATGGTACGTGCTCGGCGCAGCGTTAGCCATTGTGCGTTACCGTTTGTGCTATGAGGCTGGCCACCGAACTGCAAACTGACGCAAATGAGAGACCCATTCGATGTCAGCTGTATCAACCGCATTTGCTCACATGGCGGCCTCAAAGTGAGCCTGTCATCCGTATAGAACAATACTGCCGCATGCTTAATAAAAACTGCAACCCGTAAAATTCCCTTGCAAATCAGGTGAAATTTAAGCTAATTCGCCCCCCTGAACTGTTGTCCAATACGGCCTTCCCATTGTGCGTCGAGCTTTCACTGTCCGTGTTTGTAGCCTGTTCAACTGATACACTTTCTGCGTGCATTATCCTAATGTTTATGATCACAATTGGATAGCACTGTACGAGGCCAACGTGTAAGATCAGTGTGACGGCTATCTGATAGATAACCTTTTGAGCCCATATCATAATCCAATGTTCTCTAGTATATGGAAAGTATGCGTACTGAAATGCTTAACTCTAGATGGATACTCGCAGTTTCGAACTCCCATCCCATCTTCCTTTCGCTTGACTACAGCACATATATATCGCCGATACTTGTGAATTTACGTGCCTCATGGCTGTGTATCCCATACGTAAGACTACGACCATGCGCAAACATACCAAGCAATGGACGGTTCGAGGTAACCCCTGCTCCAACGGGTATAGCCGCTCACTTTAAAACATAAGATTGCGTACTTGCTATCTCATCAACTTTGGGACGTACGCAACAATGACGACACGGAGAAAAGCAGGCTAAGCACTACGCACGGCTCCACGGGATACCGGTTGGTGACACTTCGGTTGATGCGGACACGCTGGAGGCCGTAGTTGGATGGGTCAGCGATCGCTTGTGGCGAGGTATCGACACTACGGTGTAATGGAAGGCGGGTTGGAGCCATGCAACAAACTTGTGAACTTTGTCTGCCGGTTCGCAGCCGGCTGTGTGCCGCTAGCGATCTTTAAATTACCTTGGGGTTACTGGACCCACAGGGCGGCCTACATCGTTCAATGTCACAATACTTCGGATGATATGGTAGAGGAATCTGATCATACCGCTTGTTGTGCTATCCGCGGGTTTCATGAATAGAGGAATTCCCCTTTTCAGCTACGGGAATTCAAACAACCATAATGAATGTGCCGGGGTCTGTTGCCAAGATACACGAAAACAATTGGCAAAAGCAGAAGACGTGTTTTGGCATTACGGATACTCCAATGCGGCAGCGGAGTTAACCGAATGCTACCGTGTTATCACCCTGGTTAACCTGAATTGTTGTAACAACCTGTCGTCTACGCCAGTTTCGTCAGCATCACCCAGTATGAAGGAAAACGAGTCGATGGTTCAGCTGAATCGGACCTAGTCCGTACTAATATGTCTGTCTGCCTTCTGACTCCCTACCACTTCATTACAGTGCTCCGAAATCGAACGTTTCCTTTCTGACCTTAAGTGTACCACGGTGCGTTTTCTGCTTAGTAGTAGGCTATGTGAAGTGGTCGGAGTCGAGAGTGCAACGTTCACACATTCTCGGTGAAAATGTGAACCGTTTGCGAACACTGCGCGACGTCTAACCAGGCACGCAACCGATGTCAAGGTGAGGTCAAGTGGAATTTGTTAATCCGGTAAGCGGAAGTGCTTGCAATGGAAAAACGTGACGCACAGATATTCGTAGCATACCAGCTGATTTCGGACCTGTTTGGTCCGACCTATATCTGTGTCTTAGCAGGAATTGCTCAGTGCTCCTTCAGACAATAGAAATAAGTCTAGACTGCGTAAATGGGAATCATGTGCTCTTTTCTCGTCTGAGAGACAAGCGTTCGGTGGATTCCGGTTGGTGCCCCCGGTAAAAGCTGCAACCGGTTCCTTTCTCGAGTTACCTGCACTCTGTATGTGGCGCACGTGTTGATGGCGCGTGTCCGACCCATGAGATCTTTCTTCTAACTGGATATACCCCGGGTTGTGCAGAATTGCAGAATTTAATTGTTGTCTCAAGTTGGAAATTCGAACTTTTCACTAAACTCGTTGAATTAAGATTTTCTTCTTGCTTGGCATCACTATGCCGAGTTGCAGGTGCAAGTGGATGTTCTAAAAATAAATGTAGGCGAGGCACAACCACATTTCTGTCCGCTAAATAGCACCGATTCACGCACGTATGTACTCATATTAGCTCGACCATACGTGCGCACAATCAGCGTGATCGCTGACCACGAGTGGTTTTACTGCTACGCGTAGTCCATCAATGTCTTATTCCTTGGGGTTTACACCGGATATGGGATGTGTGAGTGGAGCTGTGGCTGGTACAGTGCAACCCAACTGTGGTCCCTCTGTAGGCGCAAGCGTGCTACGGCTGTCCCCGTGGAGGCCGCGGTGACAGACAAATCCGAAACTAGATGCCACCAACCAATCCATCACTGCATGCATTGTAATCGGCAACTTGGGACGATTTCTCATGATGAACAATGACGAAGAAGCAGCTAATTCAGTCGAATGATTCGCCATCAAGCTTCTACGTTCGGAGATACGTTTTGGTTTCACAGCTCAGAGGTAGCACGCAGACCGTCTCATTGAGTTCCCATAGTCAACGTCGATATTTGTGAGAAGAGCCTATCGGTTAGCCAATCATGTGATGTAGTCAACCGAGGTCTGCTTGAGTGCGTGTGACCCCCCCCCCCTCCAAATTATGTGATAGTGCCTTTATGTGTTAAATATCTTCGAATTAGTGGTTGTTCGAGCAGTCACTACAATGACACTGAGACGGGGTCAGGATTCTGCTCACCAGGTCGGACCATCTGAACGCGTTTCAATCTAGTGGTGTTGCCAAAATCCATGATCAATGCAGCGAAGCCATGTTGAGTCTTACCGTCAGCCCGGCTGCCTACCGCAGCTCCGTACCCACTAACCGACTTAGCCCCACGTTGTCTCAGCTGACCTGTAATCATCGTCGAGCCATCAGCGACGGGTCAACTCGCATCTTGGCATTCTGCCAACACAGGTCTGCTGCACAACGCACGCGCGCACGCACGCGCATGCAGAATGTGTGGCGCAGTGCACCCTGGGGCGACGCGTTTTAACGTGCCTGGAGGAACATCGAATTTCAAAACCTTGAGACGCGAGAGAATTCGATGATTTTGCACACAGAGGAGCAACGCAGCGAGTGGATTGGGGGATCCTGGTGCGCATAAATTCACCGACATCGCGGTAACGAGGTTGTGGACATTAGCTTTGTTCATTAAGCCAGATGGAGGGAACCTATGAGTTCACGGTAAGACGATGCAACACACAGTTTTTCCAATCGGTGAAACACCTGGTGGCATTGGAGTAACAAGCACTCATCACATGCATCAGAGACGATGGGAAGCAGAAATACTGGGGTTGTGCCATTTTAGGGGAATCAGCAACTATTAAGATTTATGTGACCATTGTAAGGCAAGTGTTCGCCAACCGGAAGGGTATCCTTCCAGGGTAGTCAGTTAAACGCGCATGAATCTTATTTGAGGCGACAAAGGCTATGCGCACGCAATGGCAACCATTGCGCATTATTGTCGGAAGTCAAGTTGTTTTATGTATTGGAAACATCTATTGTCATAAAAACGAGCAATGTCAGTGTTATTTCTCGGCTGTCACACGGTTTAGCGTTTCCCAGAGCATTCTGGACAACCATACGTTTTACTAGCCATTGGAGAGATGACCTTCATCCAAATGAGAACCACCTCAGTAGGAGATAACCAAAGATCCTGATAGAAGGCGACTGTTTAATCCGGATGAGGTGCTCCCAAGCCGGGCATCACACGGCTAAATTTCATGAAGGCTGATCACTGTAAATAAAAGTCTCGTTTGGTGCGAAATACATCACTCGACTGGACCTTAGCAAAATTGCAAAACAACTGAATTTACTCGATCACTTTGTTTCATTTTGCATGATCGTCGGAGTAAGTCAGCCTGTTTGCGAAGCCCCACCGAGGAAACTTCTAGTAGGCACTGCGGTTGGTTCCATAGGCCTCCGGATTCGATGGATTAGCGGTGAACGATAAAGAGCTCACCAAGATTCTTTAGTTGATAGCCTGTAGCTAGTTCTGATGGATACCCCATCTGCTTGCCATCTCTTATGCGTATCCACATCTGTGAGCGATTATCGGAGCCTTGAAATGATGCTTAGCCAGTGAGGATATCGATAAAACTTAATGTACCCAACGGAAGAGTGTCCGAGCCTCATTAGCGGGGAAATGTGAACAAGACTTATCGGGAATATAGTGCCATTGTTCCACAGTTTGCAGTCAAATTAACACTTATTTCTTAAATTACAATGGTCTGTTACGGGCAGAAAAAAGCGCTTAGCAGGTCCAGTGCGATGGCCAGGTTGAGAGATACAAGAAGAGTGGGAAAACATGACTGTACAATGAAGTGGTTTGAGTAGATTTAAGATAGTGCTCGCACAGAAATATACCTCACGGAGCTTATGTCGATTGTGTCGGTGAATGCTGGCAATTGGACCGACTGTTGCTTTACAATGAGCACGAATACTATGGGGATTGAGACAACTTAATTCGGAAGGTTGTTCCATGGCGGGCACAACTAAAGAGCGAAGAATTATCGGGGACATTCCAGTCGGTTAAAATGCGTTGTCACATCATACTGGATTCGTGTTTTGAATGTTACAAAAGTGACGGAAAGCACGGTTGTGGATTCGTAAAATATAATAGATTGATGTGGGGTGTCCTCGCAATTCCTGATACTGGCGACTACGATTTTAGGGTCCTCAACCTAAGTTGAGCTGCAAGGTCGAACACTGTAGTAGCATGGTCGAGCGCTTCTTGTTGTGGAGTCTCGAAAGCTGAGATAACTGATTCTACAGCAGTTACTAGTTCTGGATGGCATACTTCGCACGTTAAAGTTCGTGTGGTACTGAGTGTTACTTCTTCAACGGTTCGTTAAACCAAGAGTTAATGAAGGGTTTTAAAATGCGGATGGAGATAAAAGAAAAACCGCATCCCGCCTTGACAAACCAATTACTGCCTATGTGCACTGACTAGCAGTCCCTGCTGGGTCAGGTATGTGAAAAAAGAGGACAGATTCAAATCGGAGGGAAAGAAGATCGTAGCTACATTATTATGATACTAAGGTATGTGAAGAATTAGAAAAGAAGGAAACTAAAAGCTGCAGATGATTCGGTTAGGAGGAAGGAAACGTTTGGTGTTGCCACCCAAGAGCATCAAGCTGAAGCGCAAAGCCCTTAACCGCCGGTTTCCGGACCACGTGTTCTGGAACTGAGTTCCAGTGCTCTATCACTCAGCGCAACAAACGAGTTTCCGCCATAATCTGATCACAACACTTTTTGTGCAGCTTCAAAAAGTGGCCGCGGAGACTAGGTAATCTACAGGGGATACGTAGCAAGACAAGTCTGGGTCGATCTTTCCTGTCAAAATACGGTAACAGGGGATCAAATTCTTTCTGATCATGTGGTAGCGCATTGAGTACATCACTAAAATAAGTAAGCGTTCGAGATATGTCTGTCCCCGTAGACCCTGCACTAAACGAGTTTCAACTCGGGAAACCCACTCCAAGTCCATTTTGTCTCGGATAAGAGATAAAGGACCCTCCTGGGTACAATATTCCAAGTGGGAGTCACAAGAATGCAGAGAATAACTTCACAAATATACCGGCCATTAAGAATCCGAAGAAGCGGCGGATAAACCGCATCATACGGAACCCTCTTCAGGCAGCTTTCTTCTAATTGTCACCGAAGTGAAGGGCTGGTAAGTAGACCACATCTAAATCAACTTGCTGAGTGACAACAGGGACTACAGCATCGTCGTCAACACATCGTGTGAGAGGACTGACAGCTCCTATTCGGAGAACAGAACACCTGGTCCGATTTATGGGAATCAACCACAAGACAGACCATTCCAAGAGCCTATCCAAGACACGCTGAACTACCTCAGAACCCCAAGGGAAATCAACGAGATTACAGAGCTTAATTTCGTCAGCAATTAGCGACGACACTACAAGCTCCCTCAGAAACTCATTTACATCAATCGCGAACACCAAAGAGCCTAATACTGAGCCCCGCGGAACGCAACTAAGAACCGCTTGTCTAAGCGGAAGGCTGCTCCCCACGTGTACGTACTGTTCCCTCCCCTCCAGGAATACAGACACCCATATAAGGGCGCGACCAGAGATCCCATAAGACAAATTTCTTGAGCGTCTGAGATGAGTGACAGTGTCAAAAGCTTTCCAAAAGTCTACGAATAGCATGCCTATAGTGTGGCCACTGTCTATCGCATAGGCCCAGATTTCACAAGCCACAAGTATATCAGTCTGGCAGGAAAATCTCTTGCGGAATCCGTATTGCTCGGCACTGAGAAGGTTACATTTGTTCAGGTGGTTCCCCTTACTAGTTTTCCAAACAACCTGACTATCACGCTTATCAAACTGACAGACCGGTAGTTCGCGGGCAGATTAATGTCACTGCTCTTAAAATTAGGACAGATGATTGCCTTCTTCCATTTCGAAGGTAGGACGCGGCTGTCAATCAATCTCGAAAAGACGCATATGAGAGGATCGCTCAGTTCAGTGGCCAGTTCACGCAACAGCTTCGGATGAATTGAATCAAGGCCGGAAGCTTTAGAGGGGTTTGGCTATGCAAGGACTCGAATTACTATGTCACCGTTATGCTAAACGCAACTAGACACAAATCCTCTGGAACCGCTGAAACCAGTTCAATCAGGGGTAAAGAGGTCTCATGTGCGAAAGGTCTAGTATACTGTTCGCGAAATGCACAAGTTTTATCATAGCCTGAGTGGGCACGGGTCACACCTGCTCGCAGCAATGCTGGTCTAGACAGATTTCCACCGCCGGGCCTCTTTACCTAATCAAACAGCCTCTTGAAATTAGCTGCGGCTCAGTCAGCTAAACTCTGCTCTTATTGGATGCGAACAGTACTGAGGTGTTACTCATTTATCTCTAACATCTCGATAACGGTTGTAGGTGTTGGCTGATGCAACTGCTTGTTAGGTTCGCTAGCATCTAAACCGTTTTGTGAGTAGGTAATTGCCTGTGGAATCTCCTCATGGAAACTGTGTTCGTACCTCCTTTCCCTCGTGAGTGGAATATAGGGAACAGCAACCTTTGTAACGTATGCCTTAAATTTTCCCACGCTAATTGGACAGAGTTGGCCATAGAGATCTCACTGTTCAGAAGTGAAGCCTTGGCTAGCATTGCACTATAATCCGCCAGCCAAATATTTTGTAGTAATTCTACAGTGGTCTGTTGGTGCCTTGAAAGAGCACACCGAAAGGATATGCATGCGTGATTGCAGAGGCGTGGCACGGGGAACGGACAGTGGTGAATCGCCCCGGACCGCAAGTGACAGGGAACAGTATTTTTAGTACCTTTGTTTATTTGATACCAAATATAAAGGGTAAAATTTTCAGTTAAGCTGAGGGTTGAATAATTTTAAAATGTCACGCTATACGACTAACGGCACCGTTGCGCCATGTGTTGCACCTGCGCAAACGTTATTCTCAGCGGTACGCTTACTTGTCCTATTGTGGTCATCTTCACCACCCGGAACTCAGTGTCCCAAACGACAATCTATTCCATTGATAACTAATGTGCATTTTATTCTGAGCTATATTATGTGTCTTATCCTGGCCCCTGTTCAGTGCGAAAATCATATCACTGCTCTGGAGCGGCAAAATTATTTACTTCGCCACTACGTGATTGTTGGGCCCTAGAGGTGTATTGTACAAGACGTCAGTTACGAAGAACAGGGACGGCGAAAACCAGATCTAGAGTAGATGGTACATGGGTGACCATAAATCTAGTGGAGAAGTCCACAAACTGATGCAAGGGTACTTGGAGGATCAGCTCAAGAAAGTCTGCACCGAACGTTCCTGACGCCTAATTGCGCGAACGATCAGCCCAACAAAATTCAGGGGGTTGAAATCCCCTAGAACTGAATACCTATTCGCAGCCTGCATGCAAATTAAGGCAATAATATCCCTAGAGGTACTTCAGGGACTCCTGTATTCCACCACCGCAACTGTAAACTAGACAGAGAAATTGCACAAAACAGCCGATAAATCTTCAACAGTTTGATCTAGCGACTGAAAAACACAGCTCCTCAGCACATCTAACTTACAGCGCACATCAAGGAAAACGCCTTCGACTTGACGACCAACGGAGCGATCAGTTCTGGGCAGTATGCAGCCAGGTAAACATACTTCACCGTCCGTGATATCCGGGGACAACCAGGTTCCAGTGAAAGCATGTCAGGACGAGATTTGTTTACAAGCAGACCCAACTGGTGCACCGTGTTCCATAGGCTACGCACAATGCTATTGTCTGAAAGAACTCGGCACGACCAGTTCTAGGTTGTGCGCTACCGGAATGGGGATGTAAGTGTTAAGCAACTGTGCATAAATGGATTGATCAAACCACTTGAACACTCCTTACTGAAGACATTTGTCGCAGAACTCTGTCCCTCAGGGACAACCGGTTTATGTGCAAAAGCAATTACAGCAAAAATGACAGCATAACCAGAATGCATAAACCTCAATGTAAATAACTAGGTTAGTTTCATAGGTAACGACGAATCTGTATCCACGAGATTCGCCTTTTGACTGTTAAATAAACCCGCTCCAGCCTAGCCAAATACGGACCAATCAGCGCATAGGCGAAATACGCGTAGGTGTCCAATCATATGCTTCGTCATGTAAATCCGTATCATACTTCTGCTTGCAGATTCCCATCATATCCCCCTTTTTGGGGATCAGCCGTCTCGGTGTCGCTGAAGACTATGTACGCTCTTCCGTTCCGTGTGATCTTCTCTTCCCCTGTCATTGTGCCCTTTCTGTGAGATGTCATGATTTTTCTAGCAGGTTCAGCCTCTCGTTCGCGATGTCGCCTCAGCTGCAATCGCTTCTATCTGATTACCTTCTCTGAAGTACTGACTTCAAATGAGCTTTCTCCGACCTTCGCAGTCACTACACCTTTCTTCCATCGTTCGCTGACACCCGGTATTGGTTGGATCCACACTTCATCATTTATTAATAGCTCAGGTAGCGCCAGGATACCGTGGTCGTAATACCGTTTCTGATCTGCAATGTGTTTTATTAAGCCCTTTTGCAGTTGCTCATGCGATGACGAGACAGCTGTCGCATGCATTAGGGTTCTCATCCTTAGAAACGTTGCCCTTATTTAGACCGATGTTCGGTGATGGCGTATTGCGAATCTCCAACACCGTTAAATACGGGTCCACGTGAGGGGCTCTAGCCTTTGCAAACAGCTTCTTGGTTTGTTTGACAGTCGCCTCAGCTTTTCCGTTCCATTGGCTGTCTATGTGAAAATTCCCACGTCTTCGCAAAGTTCTGGAGCGCAGCACTTGTAAACTGTGGGCCATTGTCGGAGATCAGTTCCTCTGGTATTCCGAGTCTGGCGAATTGGCATCTAAACTTTTTGATGACTGTTTCCGTGGTGGTAGCGGTGAGTGTATCGATCTGGTAGTAGTCTCTGTAATGGTCCACCGTGATTAAATAGTCTTTCCCGTGGTCACAGTACAAGTCAACTAATACTTTCGGCCATGGTCCATCTGGAATCTCACGCAACCTCATTGGTTCTCTGCCTTGGCGAGCCTCGTGGGACCGGCTGCCTGAACAACTTGGTAATTGATTACGAATTTTAGTTGTCACCCCGGACCAGAATATTAGTTCGCGCGCTTTGCTAATGCTGTATTTAATACCCAAACGGGCTCTATGAGCGTGCTCCAGCATCTCTATACGAAGAGATGGTGGGATCAGAAGGCGAATTCCTTTGCTCAACAATAAAACGCGAGTTCATCCCGAAAGTTGGAGAATGGCATTAATTCCTTCGAAAGTTTGTTCGTCGTAGCTGGTCATCCACACGAAATCACGTCTTGCAAGTCGCTTCTATCTCCCTATGACGCCTTAGCTCTTTCGAGCGATCTGCCATTACCTCCAGATGTTGTACTAGATTGACTGCCTCGATTTCTTCCTGTTGGTGTCTGGCTATCGGACGAGGAGCTCTCAACAGACCGTCCTCGATGAACATCTGCATCCCAGCGGTGTACACAAGATTCAGGTCGTATTTTTGGAGCCGGATAAACATTTGTTGAAAAAGTCGAGGGACACTGTGTATCGGTTTGTTGGTTGTCGATACGAGCTTTTTATGGTCACTATGCATAGTAGTCTTCCTTCCAATGATGTAATCGTTGGATCGTTCCATCTTGTAGACGACAGCGAGTAGCTCTTTTTCGATCTGCACATAGCGCTGCTTCGCCACTGTGAGCGCCCGATTGCGGAAATCTAAAGGTTTACCATCCTGTCGCCTATTCTGCCGTGAATGCTGTCATACTGCACCTCCAAAGGCATAGCTGGATCGTAATAGTCTAGTACTGGAGCACAACTGACGAGATGCTTGCTGGTTGTAAAACGGCCTCCTGCTCCTTTACCCAACTCCGCTTAACACCTTAGTGAGTCAGTTTCCGGATGCGCAACATGATTTCAGCAACTTTAGTCAAAAATCGCCACGAATAATTTACCTAGCGATTTAAACAACTAATACGTTTGACTTCCTTAGCTTGTGGCATCCCCGGCACTGCCGTGAGTTTTCTGGAATTGCTCTTTATTTCTTCGGATGTCAGAACGTGCCCATGAAAAATCACCTGGTTTCCGGAACTCAAATTTCTAACGTTTGAACTTAATCTTCTTTTGAGCTCAATGCTGTAAAAAGTGGCACGGATTAATGTCATGTTCCTGGTCTGTCTAGCTGTAAATCAGCACATCGTCAGCTACGTACGTCACACCGTCTAGATCGTCAACCGCTTCCAATAACTGCTTCTGAAAAATTGCACTGGAAACTTTTAAAGTAAACGATAAACGTGGCTGTTAAAAACATGCGAAGGTTGTGGCAAACGTCGTCAGGAAACTGGATTCCTCATGTAGGACAATGTACTAGAACACCGATGATAGATCAAGTTTGGTGGAGTACTTTACCTTAGCCAAGTGGTGCAGGGCATCTTCTAACGTTCATAGTGTATAGTGTTCTCTACGCAAAGGTGCATTCAACCGCTTAGAATCAATGCACAGACCTAAATCATCGTTCTTTTTCGTTATAGCTGCAACATGACTAACCCACTCTGTCGGCTCATGGACCTCAGCGATTATGCCCACTTGCATCGTTACTTAATTCGGAGGCGAACTTCTCACGTAAGGCAAACGGAACCCTTCTAGCCGGTAGCGCAGTCGGTCGCATTGACGGATCTAGTGATACTTAAACGGAACCTTCATACCTCCCCAAATCTGGGCTAAACAAGGACGGATACTGTTCACTAACATCTGTCTCTGCTCGACAAACATGTACAAAACGATCATGGTGAAAACGAACAAAGCCAAGACAGTGGATGGGATCAATGTTGAGAATCGGCATAAGATCTTCCTATACGACCACGAAAGTCAACTGCTGTGTGGATCCGCCTTTGAGAGTGTTCCCTTTGACTGTGGCCAAACGTTCGGCGGGAGCCTGGAGCCGTTCCACATGCGCCATGATCCCTGACCAGGTTGCACACGAATTCCCGGATACCGCTTCGCAGGTATGTCGCCGGCATCCCCCGTGTCTAAGTGGAAACGATTCATTTTTTTCGCAAACTAATAAGCTAGCATAGACGCACCTTTTTGGTCCATTTCGCGACACTATTCTGATCGAATTTTCACTATCGGAGGGCGATGGGTCACGATTGAGTGTATCCACTTTGGGAGGCTGTCAGCGTCGAACGAATTGATTTCGTCTGCCACATCTGGCACAAATTCGACCCCAAGCCGGACATTGCTCACGATCCTTTGGGTGTCGCGCGGCCCAGAACTTGTAAGTTTCTTGTGTCTTGATGACAAAGTTCGCAGTTTCATCAGGCAAGCTGGATGCGGCACATAGCTCTGAATAAGACGGAAACCGCATTTGCTGGATGTGGCGTGTAGCTGACAACTCATTGTGACATATATCAAGTTATTATCTGAGCGATGCATGCCTTTTCCGCAACAGCGGTTTGGCGATGTTTTCAACATTAATCCCCAGCACGATTCTATCTCGGATGAGACTGTTAGACCTACCATCTCAAAAATTAGAAACGAGCTAGGATCTTCGGCTCCGTAACATAGTTCTCGACAGATTCGTTCGAGCACCGATTTCGGGTAAATAGAATAGAGAGCGCTGATAGGTCTCGCAAGTCTGGTCATCTCATAAATCGCCGAATTTTCGGATGATTATTTCCAGATCGACTAGGTCTTCGTCCCTTTTTGTACTACATCGTTTCCAAGATGCGGCTTGCTTCATCTCCAATCATATGTCGAAACAACGCCAGTCGATACGCCATCAGTTGTTCATTCGCATGCACCAGTACGCAGAGATCGATCCACTTATTATTTCAGATTCTCTAATTACTGGCCAAACATTGCCTTTCCATGTTCAACGGCGTAGGTGTTTGCATGGCTGGCTGCCCTCGAGACAGCAACTGAGCACCGTTAGTCGAACTTGCCTTGGTTTTTTTGACACCATGTCGCAGAACTCAGTCTTTCATGGACAAATGGTTTATTCGGCGAAGCAAGCCCAACGAAAATGGTAACATGAATTGGTTGTAAAAACTTGGATGTAAATAACTGCGTCAGTTCTGCAACTAACGACGTTTCTACATTCACAAAATTCTTTTTATTCAGTCAAACAAACTCATTCCAATGCTGCCAACTACGAACCAATCAGCGTATGCGGGCAATATGCGTAGGTGTCTAATCAGCTGCTTCGTTCGCTTGCGGCAAGCTAGCCGCTTGCTTCGTCATGTAAATGTGTATCATTCTTCTACTTGTACAATCCCATCACAACCGGCATGTTGCTTTCCTCTTTTTGACACCTTCTCAGATCGCTTCCAGCAGCTGAAGTTATCTTGAATCCGTACCGCTGAGATGTTGTTAATCCTAGACCATTTTTCAGAATGCCGCCTCCACGCATACAATCCGGCTTGACCGATGATGCACATTCCTGTATGGCGATTCATCAGCGATGTGTAGGTCTCTCTGGAGCGCTACGTGCTCTCTCTTTGACATCAACTGCCAGTGTATCCTAACACCGTCCACAGAAATGAAGAGACACAAGGTGATCACACGCAAAAGGTCGTTAACTAACGAAAGGAGTAGTCACAACCCTAATGTCAACCGTTATGGAATATCAAGTTAGACATAAATCTGATCGCATAGTGCACTCCAGACTCTGAGATGCAGTTAGTGCGGTCGCAGGAAACTCTTAATCCACTCTGCACACCAGACCGACTGACAGTTATCAACAAAAATACGGGATCCTCGGAACTACAGTGCATGCGACTCGGTGGCTGTATATGCTCTGAAAGTACTAACAAGCAAAGATTAAACAAATGGACCAGTGTCTCACATTTTCATTTCGGTTTTCCTTCAACTGGGCCTTCTGGATCCAGGCAATGGACTTGACTAAGCAGATTCACCGTCATTGTGCATGACGAAGAGCGCCTACACAAAATCGGTCGCGTTGAACACACCCATGTGGCACAACCGGTGCCACATGGTTTACGATGCTCTGAATGTCACGCCACCGGCAGAAAATGCGCTGATGGAGACGCCAGTGAAAGGTGACCTGTCAGTTATGGATGAAACCATAAGCTCTTCGTCTCTTTGAAATAGTGTGTGCCTAAAAATCTAACTTAAAATTCACACGTGTGAGTTTGAGGTCGACTGTGGTCACCGGAAAGAGTAGCGCTGAAGGGCGACAAAGTTCATTTGAAGCAGTGTGAAGAAATGATCATTGGCTGTTGTCCAATTGCGCGTGCCGTGTGCTTAGATGAACCAAATGATTTTGGTGGCACTATGAAATTAACTTACTCTGGCTGTATTATGAATACTAAGTCTAAGGTGGAGATCAGCTCTGTGGTGAAGCATGAAGTAGCATTCACTCTGTGTGTGGACCTGTGGCAGGTGTTTGAGGCGACGCTAGCATGACACCATAGCTTTTGCTATTATCCGTCCTGCTTCTGGAGCGTTTTAACAACCACATCTTGTATAGTTAAGGCGAAGTAAGGACTTTGAGCATTACTGATTGGATGTTCCGATGGTTATGTACTCGCTGGTAAAACCTTGACTTATCAGCTGCCCGTTTGAGAGAATTTGCCACATAATCGCGAAGCGCTTATTCCTCGCATGGTTCCCCTTACTTCGGTGGCTAAGTCCCTAACTGTTCAACCAATTTTCTCATTTTCGCGCCGCAATATGCCCTATAACAAGCATATTCGGTAACGTATCTATTCGGTGTCCCTCATACGCTAGACTACCAAAATAGAACTGTCGGCGGTGACAACACTAACTTCGTTCTATTTACTGGAATGTGCCGTTAGTATTCCCTGGTTACTCTCCCAGAAAGTGCATACGAAACTAATGTAGCAGTGGGTGTGCGCCTTGACAGGGTAACGCGAGTCGTCATCATCATCATTAACAGCAGTACATCAGCCATTTAAACTCATGTTTCGCTGCCATGCAATCACGGTGACTAAGAGAACGCGGAACGCTAAGAGGGAGAGAAGAAGGACGTAGCGTAAATCCCTAATGCCCTAAGCAAACATTCAGGACCAAGAGACAACTTGTCAACAACATATCGTCACAAACAAGGATAAGGCGGCATCAGTGAGACAGCTTCCTTGAAGTTTTCACTACTCCGCATCGTAATCAGTCATTGTCCCCAGAGAACAGAAGCAAACACACTTTAAACAGACAGTTCCACTAAAAGATGGTAGCAGACGCGCCAGTGTTGCTTACTTCAAACCTCGTCTCGTAACGTCTAGAGTCATGCACAAGGGGAGTCACACGGACTCTAGCCTAGAAGGCGAGACGGACCGACGGCACCAAGTTTGCTCGCCAGTGCTTTCATTTCCCGCTGTCAAGTTAACCTTTGCCCGCCTCAAGCTTTTCGCTACCCTACAGCTGGCAAACCAAACAAGGCACACATCGGTAAGCGGTGACTGGGCCTACGTACTACGTGCCCAAGCCAATGTAACTTATTCAGTGCTTTCTATTGTTCTAAAGAACTATCCTACCTAGCACTAGCCCACGCAAATCATCGTTGCGAACGCGTTGGTGCCATCCAACGCCAGAAGTGCTTGGCAGCCAATGATGAGTAAAGCCTTGAAGGCGCCTCAGACCGAAAGTGCCAAGTCTCACTTCAATAGTGTTGGACCATCCTTACTGTGTCCTCGTGAACACAGCCTTCCAGACAGTGGAAATCCTTTTTGATATCACAGATCTTGCAGCTTCAAAAAGCAGTTCTAACTTCTGCAATAAATGAACCGACTTTAGTGGTTATGCGCCCATCGTTGCTGATGCAGCTGCCAATGTAACTTAATTGATCAGCTGCCTTTAGTTTCTTGGCATCAAGGGTTAAGCGATCAGTAACTGGCTGCTGGTCCTGCAACAACACCCTGCAGGTGCGAGGCGCATGCCAAATGACTAGACCTTCTAGGAAAGAAATCGCTAGACGAACAGCCGAGGCGCCGATCTTTGATACGGAGCCAAAGCATAGCTGGTGCCGCCGCGCTCTGCTGCATGATTTGAACGAACATAGTCAACTGAGTGAACCGGTCATTTAATAAGAAAGCGGTATTGCTTGATTAGTCATAGATTGATTTCTCTAGAGCTTTCCGTGATAGTTTTATGCACAATTTCCTAATTTTCGGCTTGACTTTAATGACGACTTGCGGCTTGCTTAGAACCCCTTTTTCATCTGCTTGTCGGAAACCGGTCTTCCCACGTTTCTATGGGAAGTCAGAGACCTTAAGTTTTCGATCGAGAGCCGGCTGTCTAATCAGTCGAAGTAGGACCACTTCAGCTGACGAAGGAGTGAACGTCAATCACAATGTCCGTATCGGCTGATGATCCCAAGGCCATTCTGCAGCAGCAGCAAGCACTATTCGAGGAGTCCCAAGTCAGCTGGATAGAAACTCTTACTCGTCAATCGTCAATCCAGACGGGTTCACCGTTTACAATCGTCAAGCCGTCCGTATCGGTAGACGCCGTCGCTAACAGTATTACCGAGTTTTCTTACGACAGTGACGTTAGCATCGTCTTCGAATCCTGGTTCAAGTTACGAAAAGGTGTTATGCTTTGAAGGTGAGGACCAAGATGACATATGAAAAGTCCGATTGCTGTTAAGAAAACTTGAAACAACAAAGCGTTTCAGATATATTGATTTTATCATGCCAAAGAATGTTCGAAACTGTAATTTTGGTGAGACCGTCAGGTGTTTGTGCCAAATATTCAGAGTGCAGTCATCCGGTTTTGGCAAGCGATATCAATGTCTGAAAATCACCAAAATAAAAGCTGATGACTACGTTATTTACGCCGGCACCGTCAATCGCGAGTGCGAAAAATCTGACTCCAAATCTATCACGGCTGAACAGTTCAAAATTATGCTTTTTATCTGTGGCCATCATTCCCCATGGGGTGCATATATTCGCACCAAGCTGCTGAGCAAAGTTGAACACGACCCACAACAGACTCTCCAGATCATCACTACTGAAAGTCAAACAGTGCTAAACCTCTATTATTACACAATTATGTTAGATAAATAACAGTAAACCCCCAGTCCTGGTGCATTGAATGTGATGGGATTATACAAACAGAAGAACGGTACGAATTTAGATGATGAAGCACGCAATTAGATTGCCGCAAGCGAACGAAGCAGATTAGTGGACGCCTAAGCATTTTCGCCTATTCACTGATTGGCGCGTAGTTGGCAGCTTTGGAATTGTTGTTTGACGGAATAAAAGGAAAAATCTCGTGAATGTAGAAACGTCGTTAGTTGTGGAACTGACGCAGTTATATACATCGAAGTTTTTACAACCTATTCATGCTGACATTTTTGCCGAGCTTACTTCGTCGAATTAACCGTTTGTCCATGAAGGACCGAGTTCTGCGACATTAAAGACCATTGCAAAGAAACAGCTTCTAGGTGAGACAGATAGTATACAGCCCAAAGAGAATCCTAATCCCCTGACTGCCTGTTGGAAATGTGGTGAATGGCATTTTTCTCGAGTATGTCCATTTCTGAAACACCTTTGCCAAAAGTGTTATAATTGAGGCCACAAGGGAACACCACGTCAATCCGGACGGCTATTCAAACGTGATAGATACCGCGACCGAATTTGAATCTTTACACGAATCCAGTAACTATAACACAGTTCAAACGGTCTTGACTACACACAGCTCTCTTGATGTAGATACCATCCACCCTAAAGCACTGCAAGTGAGAGCCAAGCACCTAGCCCAACCACTTGCCAGATACTTTCGGCGTTTTCCAGAAAAAAATATAGTTCCCTCAACGCGGAAACAGGGTATTATAACCACCTTTCACAAAGGGAGAAGTCGATCTGATCCTGCCAATTGTCTCCCGGTAGCGCTTCTCCCAGTGTCTGTCAAAGTCATGCAAGGGATCATCGCAGACGTACTGATAGGCCACCTGGATAGCTATGACATCATTGCGCTGGAGCAGCACGGATTTTGTCAAAATCGAACATACACTACGAATCTGCCAATAGCACTTGACAAGTGGATCGAAACAGTCGATGAGGGGACAGGAACCGATGTTATATACGTGCAGTTTTTGAAATCCTTCGATCACTTGAATCATCTAATCCTGCTTCAGAAACTTCAGCACTACGGCATCGGAGATCCAGTTGTAGGAACGATCGGTAACTTTATCAGTGAACGGCAAATAGAAGCTGGAGTCCAAACATCTCTGTCCGACCCGATTCGAGTAATGGGTGGCGTACCTCAGGGTTTCGTACTTGGGCCTCACCTGTTCTTTGTTTGCAGTAACGATCAAGTAACAGTTAACATCAAAAAATTTCTACACTTCGCGGAAGACCTTAAGGTTTGGCGGGTTATACCCCAGCGCGACCTCGATGAAGTATGGCATTGGTCGATGAGGAACATACTGCCACTCAATGTGAACAAGTGCCGCGTTGTCCACATCCGCTATCGATACGCCTAATCCACAAACTTGGAGCGCACCATCTGCAGATAAGCTCTCAGGAACGTGCCCTCAGTGTGCTGGTACAGGATAACCTAGGTTGTTCCAGACAGTCAGAATCTGCCTCAAAAACTAGCCAACAGCGTGTCGGTCTCTTGCGGAGGACATTCGGGAGTTTGGATTCAGCAATCATGTCTATGATGCTCGATGCCTACATGCGTACCCAAGTCGCATACTCAATCCAGGCTTGAGGTCCTTGGCTAAAGCAAGAGCTTGCAACGCTCGAACTTCCCCTAAGTCGCACAACGAAATGCGCCAAAGGATTCCGCAACCTTCTTTACCAGCAACGACTGCAGACACTCGGAGTGTTCAGTGGACATCACCGATGATTACGTGGTGACCACACATTCGTTTAGGAAATACCTCACTCAGTTATGTCGTCACCCACTGAAACGCAGCCCGAACACCAATCTCAGAGGCAGCAGCCTGAAAATGAGCCAATATTATATTCGTCTAGCATCTAGATGTTCTCAACCTTGATTCAACCAGGGCCCCCTTTTGTACCTTTCCATTTCTTCTGACTCCCCACCCTTGATCATCACAATTTAAGCCATCCGCAAAGCCTAAAACACGCAAATCTGTGATTCCCAGTGGTCAGATTGCTATCAGTTGTTAAGATGGCTGAATGTTTAATGTTGCTATCACTGCTCTTTCCCATATAAACTCCATTGTTTAAGTTTCACAGCCTCAAGATAACACTCCCTGTGAGACAACATCAAGCCAGTTGGTTGTAATTACACAAAACCCATAAGTAATATTTAAACTTGCATTTACATATTGTTGGTTTTTAACTGTAAGTCATGTTACGAGTTAGGAAGTGTAGTAACTTCGTAATAATATGATTGTCGAGTTACAGATTGGCGCACGCAATATAATACCACTTGTTTTGTCCATTACACATGTAAGCTTATAAATGCAATGTTAAAAACTAATCTGCTTACAGTTGAGTTTATAGAAAATCGGGTAGATGTCATGAGAAGTTAGTATGGGGTATTTTCTTGGTGCCAAACACCAGTTTCAAAGTGGCACATAAGGGCCGATTGAGTGTTGAACAGAAGGTGAAAAAGGATCGATATAAGGACATATTGGAAAACAGATTTATTCCAGAACTCAGGGCAATACTTCTTCTATCACAACCTTAATGGTTCATGCAAGACGGAGCCCGCCCACATACTGCAAATATCGTTCTTGATTAGCTGTATGACATGTTTGTTGGGGGAGTAATGTCACATCGGTTTCCTGAGCGACCCCAAGGTGGGAGACATTAGCCCCCGCATAGTTCTGACGTCAATCCATGTGATTTCTTTATGTGGGGCTACTTGAAAGAGAATGTCTTCGCAAAGATGCCTGAAAGTGTAACTCAACTCAGCGCTCTCCTAATGTAGTTGTTCCACCTAATTTCAGAATACCTTTGCAGCAAGGTTGTGCCAAATGTAAGGATTGGCTTGCAAGAGTTTGTGTAAGAAAACTGTGAACAAATTGAACACATACTACATTGAAGGAAACTGACATTCCCATGCAATTAATTATGGACTAATTTTGTGGTATTTTGAAGCTAATTGCACGTGTAATAAACAAAACAAATGTTTTGACATTTCGTGCGCCACCGTGTATTAATGCGAGCCTTGGGCCTGATGTCCTTGAGCAAGCTTGCTTATGTCCGGTTCCAGACTTGACAGCGAGAGTCGAATGTCTCTTACTGTGATATCCAATCTGTTTCTAGTTGTTCTTAGAGCAACCAGTCTGCTGAATCCACGTTCAACCGTGTATGTGGATGGAAAAGTGAAGAAATATATTTCAGCTATTTTCCACAGCCTGGGACATCAGTCTATCTAAAAATCGCTTTTACATAGCGTGAATTCGGATATTGTTTGTGCGTTATTCCCAGGATCTATGCGACTTTCCTGGACTTCAAGTCCAACATCGCAGGGCAGTACATCAAATGCATCCAAAATCTAACTCGGGATTTCTCTGTCAATCAGGTCATGTAACTTGTTTTGTTTTCGGAGTTGTAAATGACTGGCATAAAGAATCAACTGGGGACGGGGAAAATTCTCGTCGTCCGATGTTTTGAGCGTAGACTTCTAGCATTAACAAATAAATCGGTATTGACATCCTTGCTCGAGATGAGATTACTCAATTTGCCTTGAAGAGTTTATGTAATACTTAGTCTTTCAAAATCATCAGCCAGATAAAACACATCTGGCTTAGATGTTAATAGTTTTCTTTCATAGTCAGTTCCAGTAAGGAATGTGATGATGTTGTCTCAGAGGGCAACGTAACGGCGAATACAGTTGCCCTTGGAGTGTCATGTAAGTTCTGTATGCAAAAGTAGAACCTGAATATCTTCACTGTTCTCCTCACACAACTGCTGGAACAGACGATCTTAAAAACGGTGACGTTTGACATTGTTGACAGTGAGTCGTGTAAGCGCCCTCCAACCTTATTAGCCACTAGGTGCTCTCAGTGAATCACACTGTGAATTATATGAACAGAAGGGATAAGACATTTTAGATGGGCAATGAATTTTCTCTAGCTTCCGACCACTGCGGTAGCACCAACTGTTGCACCTACAACTATGTTTTGCATTGTGATGGATTTTTCAGGCAGATAGCTATTGACTACCTCGAACATAGACTGGCCATTTGTATGAGCTTTATATATCCTGACAAACCGTATATGTTCCAGTAATTTATTACCATTGAAGAATCAGTCATTTGCTGCCAGAATGCGTCGTTATCAGAAAAAGTGGATTTATCTACTTCTAACAAAAATTTTCTGGACTGTAGTAAGGTAACTAAAATACTTTCTATGTCCTAAGCCATCTCATCTATTCGCCTAGATATAGTAGAGTTGCTGAACAGAATGGATTAAACCGCTTATTGTGGATTCATACACATCAGGCCCGACAGTATTACTGATGGTGAATGCAAGCTAATATTTTCTCCAACATTATGTGGACTACAAATTTTGGCAGTCAATTCGCTGATTTTATAAGACGCCGTAAATCCATTTCCATTTATTGTCCTGTCAGAAACTATTGATTTTAAACTTGGCATGCTTTCAAAGCCATGTCGCACCTTCCAACAAAATCCACAGACTTTCCGCTTTTGCCCTTAGCAACACTTTCCAAATAATTTTTCAGTTTACTTGTCATATGATTTAAATTGAAATTGTTTTGGCAAAGTAAACACAGGTAATGTAGGGTGTTGAAGTGATAGGCTAAATCCAAATGGCAGGTATTCTACAGAGTACTACCGACACTTCTTTGCCGAGGAACCCATTTCTGAAATATGTCACTATCATTGGTCAATATATGGTTGGCGGCATCCGGTTTCGGATTTGCCTGTCACTGTGGTCAGCCACAGGACGCCTGCGCCAACAGAGGGACCATGGATGGCTTGCGCTGCACCACTCACAGCTCCATCCACACACCCCATATCCAGTGTAAACCCGAAGGAATAAGACCGGGAGGCATGTGGATGGGAGCCACGTTTCATCAACGGAGCCGGCCCACACTCCTTCACAGGCAAACACAAACCCGCTGTATTTGGGGAATCAAGCGCACACAAGGCGGTGGCTGGACCGTAGTCCGCTCCACACTGAGTAGCATGGAACCACACTTCGAGCCTAGCACGACCCCAAGGACCGTGCATCCCGTCCCCTCCAGCAACGACCAACTGTCTCCTGGAGCCAGTATGAACGAGATAGTGGGTAATAGACAGGTAGGCACCTTGTCAACATGCACATCAAGCGCAGCCACACCTGGGATATCAAACAACAGCCAATCACTTGAGAGAGAGAGAGAGAAAGAAAGAAAGAGAAAAACTCGATTAATGCATAAGGAAACGGTGACATAAACCTTAATTAAATAGCATACGTAATAAGTTGTTTACAAACAAATCCTAGCTAAGTGCACGAGGTCAGGAAGTACAGTTCACGGAATGCCACGAACACAAAAATGTTATGGAAATCGAATACAACTTGGCTGAAGCGATGTGTGCAAGTTAATGGAATAGAGTACAGGGAGATATTTATATGAGAAAGAAAAGCATTAAGGTAACAACTGTAAACCCACCACCTGAAATAAAGAGACTTAGCATGCAAGCACGCGGTTAGTAAATCGAATTCAGCGTGCCTACAAACGCTGCGCCGGCTCGTCGTAATTCTCTGCAGGACCCGTCGTCGCTTCTGTAGTGGCCCCAAATGGCACAGCGCATGGCCCACTAGACATTTATATGAGAAAGAAAGGCATTAGGAGAGAACCGAAAACCTGAAATAAAGAGACTTAGCATGCAAGCATGCGGTTAGTAAATCGAATTCAGCCTGCCTACAAACGCTGCGCCGGTGCTGCCTAAGTTCACTGCGGGACCCGTCGTCGCTTCGGCAGTGGTCCCGAGTGACCTCTCTCATGGCTCACTAGGCCTGCCTGACTAAGGCACTCGCGACCGCATGTTCTACAGCCCCATGCGCTCGATGTCGATGGAGTACAATTCATCGGTGCTTGCCGCTTCCGCAACTGCCGCTTCTTCTCTGCATGCATGAGGGATTTCTCCCGCACTTCAGCAACTGCCTTCGTGATTAGATCGCGCCATGCACCACGATCAACCGCCTTCGATTCCCATGATCTGCAATCAAGATTAGAACGTGTGAGGCTCACTTTAATCATGTCCTGGCAACGTAACTTTGGTTTCCCCACGTGCCGCTTCCCTATACTCAGCTGACCGTATAAGAGTTGTTTCGGTATCCGCGTCGAATCCATACGGCTCACATGACCGAGCCACCGCAGGTGCCTCAGCAAAAGTATGCAGTCCACTGCATACATCCCACTTCGGCGCAACGCTTCCGTGTCTGCAACTCTGGCGCCCCAACCGATGCGCAAAATTCGTCGCAAGCACTGCTGATGGAACCGCTCGAGATATCACACATCCCGCCGGTACATCGTCCACGTTTCACTGCCGTATAGAAGAACGGACAGTACCATGGATTCGTACACCATCAGCTTCGTGCCAATGCTAAGCTGATGGTTGTTCCACACTCGGTACTCAAGCTTCCCGAATGCCGCTGCCGCCTTCGACACGCGATTACGCAACTCAACGTGTAGCTGCTGATCAGTCGACATCACACTCCCAAAGTAGCAGAAGCGGGAGGTCGTTTCCAATACTTCAGCACCAATGCTGATTTGCGGCAATATTGAAGATTGCACCTCCGGTGAAGGCTGAAAGAGACAGACAGTTTTGCTTGTGTTGATGGTGAGCCCGATTTTGGCCGCTGTCGAAGCCACAGCACTAGTCATGTGCTGCAACTCATCCGCACTGTGTGAAAACAACGCACAGTCGTCAGCAAACAGCAACATACGAATGGTTGTCTTACAGACTAGAGTTCTCGCACCGAAACGACGGATGTTCAGCAACCCACCATCAATACGGTGCTCCACACGAACACCGTAAGCACAAGCCGCATCAAAAGCACAAGACAACATTGCATGAAGATAGATATTAAACAGGGCAGGAGATAAGACACAGCCTTGATTCACACCAGAGACAACTGCAAAGTCATCCGAGGTCTCTCCACTCAGCTGCACCCTCGCTCGCATACCACAGTGCAGACATTCAATTAAACTTACAAACTTACGCGGGCAACCAAACTTACCCAACACCAGCCACAGTGCCTCGCGGTTCACCGTATCAAATGCCTTGGTGAAATCAACAAAAAGCGAGTACAAAGGCTGGTGTCGTTCTCTGCACTTCTCTTGCAACTGACGAGCCGCAAACACCATATCTATAGTGCTGCGACCCGAACGGAATCCACATTGCTCTTCCGCCACGTTTGGTTCCACAATCTGACTGATGAGGCGATTGAGCAGGATTCGGGCAATCACCTTGCCCACACAACTCAGCAAGTTGATGCCACGATAATTCGTGCAACATCGCTTGCTACCTTTGTCCTTGTACAGTGGTAGCACAAGGGCATCCTTCAGCTCAGCAGGCACCTCCTCCTCAATCCACACGCGTTGCACCAAGTGGTGCAGCGCAGTCAACAACGCGGGTCCACCGTGTTTCAATACTTCAGGCGGGATCCCGTCACCTCCGGCACATTTGCCGTTTCGCAGCTGAGCAAGTGCTCTCTGCGTCTCATCCAGTCTCGGCGTATCCGCCAGATCCGCCTTCACATCGTGCTGCTTCACGCCGTTCAATGTAGGCCAGTCGTTCTCTGAACGGTTGTTCAAGAGACAGTCAAAGTGTTTCCGCCAGACCTGCATTATGTCCGCAGTCTGGGTGCAGGTAGCGCCTGAACTACCATCGATCAGTGTCCACAGCGGCTCCAAACTCGGTCCATACACCGCCTTCAAGGAGTCAAAGAATTCCTTGTGTTGACGGCGTTCGGCGTAGCATTCCATCTGCTTCGCCTTCTCCGTCCACCATGCATTTTTAATGCGACGGAGCACTCGGGTCAGTCGCCGTCGAAGTTTGCGAAACTGACTCTTCTTCCCCAAGTCACTGGGGTCTGCGACATGTGCAGCAAATGCTGCATTCTTCTCTGACACCAATGCGTCAATCGTCACATCGTTGTCATCAAACCAATCAGGCCGCTTACAGTTTGCGCGCCCGATGGTCTCCTCGGCAGCAGCTGTCACCTGGTCGCGAATGTGGTGCCACAGGTCGCCCACTGTGGCTATACAGTCCACATCACCACAAAGGCGTGCAGCCATCGCCTTCTCCAGCTCAGTACGTTTCGCCACAGTACCGAGGGAGAGAATGTTAAATTTACGCCGATTCACGGCGTGAGTGCAATACATCGATTTACGAAAATATATGTACCGTTTGGTCCGAACCAATTTGTGATCAGTGCCACACTCTGCTCCACGCAGTACGCGTGTCATGCGCACTGCACGCATATCACGCTGACGTACGATGACATAGTCGAGCAGGTGAGCGTGACCACTCCGTGGATGCGTCCAAGTTGCTATATCACTCGCACTCAGTGCAAACCGAGTGTTCGTGATCGTCGGGCCGTGAGTGGCACACAGTGAGAGCAGCCTGTCACCGTTCGCATTCGCTAAACCAATGCCATGCGCACCGATAACATCTGTCCACGCTGATGCATCACACCCAACGCGCGTTGAAATCACCCAGCAGAAATAGTCGGTCGCTCTTCGGTACAGACCGTATCACGGAGGATAGCTCAGTGTAGAACTGATCACGCGTGTCATCAGGATAACACATGGTCGGACCGTACGTGCTTATGAAAGTAGCAAACTTACTTCTTCCGAGTCGTAGGCGAACAGTCATCAGTCGCGCGCTGATGCCCGTTGGTTCACCCACCAGCTGGCCATTCAGGCGGTCGGATATTGCAAATCCGACCCCATGTTCACGTGGTGCTGAGGCGGCGTCCCCCACCCAGTAGAATGTGTAGCAAGCACCTGCTTCATGTAACTTACCTTGCTCAGCGAGCCGAGTTTCACTGAGCGCCGCAATATGGATGTGGTAGCGCGCCAGCTCCATTGCGACCAGTGCAGTGCGCCGCTCCGGGCGCTCTCTGGAGTTCCGGTCCAGTAGTGTGCGCACGTTCCAGCACCCGATGCTGAGTGCTTTGCGCGCAGGCATACGATTGCATTGGTGGGCAATCGCACACGAGGTGGTCGTTGTGCTTCGGAGGTTTGCTTGAGGGACTCCACCCGGAGCCTTTGGCTCAATAGCCTGACCCACAAGGCAGTGGGTGGTTTGGAGGTTTGCTTGAGGGGCTCTACCCGGAGCCTTTGGCTCAATAACCTGACCCACAAGGCAGTGGAGAGCAGATCCAGCTCGGGAATGTGATTGCAGAGACAGATTGGGATCTGCTTCACGGCCGTCACACGCAACCTTTGAGGTTCTGGAACAGTTATCATATGTTTTGCGACTGGAATTGGATACGCACCTGCGACCACGGCCAGACGCAGGTGGGTTTTTGGCGGGTTTGCACAAATCTGACCAGGGGCTGCCTGGCTTGAGGCGGGCAGTAGCAAACCATTGAACACCCGGAGGTGTCCTCACCCCGTCAGAGACAATGCGTGGCACTCGTGCTCTACACCAATCGAGCATTGAGAATAGCACCCGTAACCTGTTGTCTCCCATGGCTAGGTTTTACGGGAAGTGGGCCATCGACCACTTCCTAACCTCCGGAGAGGATGGACTAGGATACTGCCAGGGCGCCCAATCCTGACAGGAGAACGACTCGGGTCCTCAGCCAAAGCCTTCGATTAAATGAACACCCGAAAGGCAGCGGGTCTAGCACATGGTCAGTTAGCTGACTCATGCGGATTGGTGTCCTGGATCTTAGCAGGGAGAAGGGCGAAACCTAACTCTCACCCAGCGGTCGCCACGTGGAGGCCCCAGGACATGAGACTATGGCGCAGCAGTAGCAGCAGTGGGTAGACCATCTGTCAGGATCTAGCCACCACCAGCCTCAGCGCACCATAGGCTCTCCCGGCTATATATATATATATATATATATTTAATGCACCTCATTTGAATGTGTGAGATAAAGTAAACCAAAGAAGTATATATATATATATATATATATATATATATATATATATATATATATATATATATATATATATATATATATATATATATATATATATATATATATATATATATATATATATATATACTTCTTTGGTTTACTTTATCTCAGTAAACCAAAGAAGTATATATATATATATATATATATATATATTTAATGCACCTCATTTGAATGTGTGAGATAAAGTAAACCAAAGAAGTATATATATATATATATATATATATATATATATACTTCTTTGGTTTACTTTATCTTACACATTCAAATGAGATGCATTAAATAAAATCATTCGACAAGACGAAACACTCAGGTAGTATTAATAATTGTTGGTACTAAATTTCTTCTTACTTAATCGTGAGATTATAAGAGAAGACGTTTGGCAAGCATACGTGTAACATGTGTTGGTGGCTACGATGCTTAAAGATATAAGTGTAGAAACACTGTTTGAAGCCACCCAAAGGTGGTTTCCGAGGATGGCTCTGAAAATACGGTGGATGGATAAAATGACAGAACAAATCTTAATGACAAAAGCTAATGAAGAAAACAAGCGGAACAGAAAATGATACTACTCACTAGACATACATGCATTAAAGGAAAGTTGTAGCAAACAGTGGGAACAACTACAATGAAGGACAGCAGAGGCAAACACGGAAGAAAATACCGACTAGTTCAAGGAACTGTCATGGGAGGGCCAAAAACAAAGCGAATAACGAACATCAGCTATCGACAAACATGGCGCCAACTGCGTGCTGGCAAAACATTTGATTAGTATAAGCATAAGGAGAAGTATCTCATGCACACATTATGTTATGTGTTTACCAAGGCACCCAGATGTCCTCACGCAAGATATTACCCCACGTGCAGAGTAGCAACTCGAATTCGGAAACTTACGAGCTAACATGACTTAGCCGCCAGACGAACATGCGAGTTGAGTCGATAGAGTTCCACCATTCTAAATGTCAGCTAAATGTGTGTCCAAACCAATACTTTTAGAAAAGTCCTTCTTTATAACCTTTAGAAATGCATACTGGTGGAACACTGCCAGCTCAGACTAGAGACGAAAAGCGCGTGACCTAGAGCTGGCGCACTGAGATCCGAACGAGGAAGACCTATTGGCACATTAGGTGTCACACAGTGGTAATGTTCTGAGGAAAACTCAGTTAGTCTCAGTGTGGCTTTGTGCCCTAACTGTCGCAGTGTACTGACGAAAGTACCCTTGGTTAACTGCATTGTTCACAATAGATGCATCAGTGTCCTGAGTAAAGCTCAGTTGCTTCGCTGTGGCTAAGCATCAAAGTGATGAGGATGAAGCGGTTGATAGTTGCACAGTTTAAGTCGCCGTGTGGTGATTGTATGTTTGTGATGAGCCCGGCGAAATCTGCGCAAGTTTGACGGATCTATGCCAACTTCGCAACAGAAAGCCTTCGCAGCTTAACTTTCACACCTTCGTAAACAAACACGGGCTCGCGTAATGCATTTCACTGGCCCCCAGGGGGCCATTGGGCTCCGGTTGAGAATGGCTGGTCTAACTTGTCGAGGAAGGTATGCCCCTTTCAAGGGTTGCCAAACCGGAAACGCCCTGCCAAACAGTTGTCTGGACTCCCAGACTAGCTGTCGTTACAAAAGGTATGCATGTCGAATTGAACGTCCTACAGATTGTCACATGAATGTATCTTCTGGATATATTCAGACTAACTAGCCCTTTTGAATTATCATTACCAGTGACGTCCGTCTCCACCTACTACAACTGAGCCACAACACGAATTGGAGGGGCTACCAGTTAAAGGTAGCCAAGCAATTCGCTCGGTTAACATGTCGACTGAACTTTTACACTTTTCGTGTGTGTCAACCATGGAACGCCGTCCTAAATTACGTTGTTTCCGCCCCAACTTACCTGTGTTTAAAAAGCGTCTTGACGTTACTCTTACCCACCTACACTACGAGATATAGCCTGTGTCTCGACAGACGACATAATGTGACGAAAGTTGCACAACCAGAATTAACCTACACAACTGTAGTTGGCGCTTTCTGCATGCCTCTGTGCTAACGCTGTGGTGAGTCCACCAAAACGATTTTCATTTTATCCCTTTGTTTTCTATTCACCAGTTTGTGGTTCTCAGTCTGGCCATCCTTCAGTACTTACTAAGCATTCGTTTTTGTCCGTAATTTACCATTGTTTCGTTTTTCTAAGTGCTCATGCATAAATACACAACATTATGGTGAGCTTGTAAAGTAAGACTGTTGTAAACTTAAGGTGCATATCACTGAGCTTCAACCAGAAACATTAAAATACTTGCGGACGAACTTTCGGGAAAGTCGTTAGTAGGATTGTAGTACTGCAATGTGGGGACATCGCAGCTTCCCATGGTTCAGGGGGGCGCTGTGTGTTCTTGTACTAAAAGTATCGCCCTCATCTCAGTTAGAGATTTCACTGTCGGAAAATGTTCCCCCACTTTCCTCTCCTTCATGTGAACGCCAGTAGTTGACAGTTGTTACAATCGTCGCATTTGTCATGGTTCTTTATAGACTTACGATGGATTTGCTGTTTATATTACGTATACCGCGGTGAGTCTACCGGTTTGATCTTACTTACGTTGACACCTCTTCCGTACATTTCAATATTCACCATGACCGTTCTATGGGATCTGTTAAGTTTTAGCTTTCCATATTCCACTCGATCCGCCGGTCGGTAGGCTTAGTTGAGCTGATTCTATAGATTGCAAGCAGACTAAAAGCAAGGAATCGAACTATTGACTTGTTTTGAAGTACCGGTCGTTTACAGGTATTTCGACGTGCAACCTCTGTTGTGGCTGTGATCCCCATCGCACTGGACCGCCGTCTATTCGATCACTGGAATAGTACCCGAAGCAGATAAAAGCTTGGTGCTACGCGCCCCCAACGCTTTACACAACGATCGGGTCCGTCCGTGTTAGCATCAAGCAAATAGAGCTAACCGAACTGGGAATCTAGTCCGAGATGTCGAGAACGCCGGATCTCTTTACCGTCACATCATTAAGCTCTACTGACAAGGCTTTTCGCTACGATTACAACGAATTTCTCGAGTTATTTTTGGATCATCTGCTGTGTGGATGGCTCACGCAGGGTGACCTACAAACAAGCAAAGGTAACAAACAGGTTAGGTAGGTGGGTTCAGTATCAGGGTTAATTGTGCTGCGGTACCTACACACAGAGCCAGCTGGTCTGAATGTCTGTGAATTCATTTGGCGGGTCTCAAGCGCTCAATTGAGTCAAGATATAATGGTCCAAGTGCTGCGCTTTCACAAAGCATGTAGGAGCAGTTTACTGCAATGTTAATCAATGGTACCGAGAGGAAGAGGCAGGACGGAGATTCCGACACCAAAAGCCAAGCTTGGCACGCATTCACAGAACATGCTTTGAGAATCTGTCCCCGTTCAGTGTTCATTCAAACCCGCAATCCTTTGTCCAGTGTTATGTATAGGGTGTCAAAGTTCCAGCCAGTGAGCTGTCACTGCTCCCTGGCTATCTCCAACGGGTCTCTCATTGCACGCCTGAGGAAGGGATGAACGACGAGATCCAGTGTGAGTTCGCTCGTCTAATCACATAGTAGCACGTTCGCTAATCCTTCCACTTATAACCACTAAATCTGAGATCAAAGGAGACAAAGTAACTTCACTGCTTCTCGAGATGTTTCATATGCAGTCGGTCGTACACTTAATCTCGTACGAAATGCAATGGATGTCGGGGACTTTGCAGCTCAGTTAACTGACGCGCGTAACCTTGCAGCACAACTTGTGAACCAACGTGGTGACAGCGGGTTTATGCGCTCATCCTGTCCTCCAAGGTAGGTGAAACAATCCTCTAACTAGTTTGTTTGGTCTACGTTGGGGAGCTTCAAGTGCATCGACGTCGCGTTTGCGCCAGGGACGCCAGACGCGAATCGCATATTCCACTTGGGGCCTCACGTAAGCAGTCAGCACTTGCGAAAAGATTGATAGCTCGAAAATTCCGAAAGTCCTCCGTAATAGTCCAAGATGCTGACGGGCTGTTTTCGATGTCTTTTCAGCTTGTCTCGAGCAGCCAAGCTCAGCCTGCACGATCACCCCGAGGTCGCATACATGGGAAGCAAGTTGCAGTTGTTAGTCCCCAAGTTGATATTCATGGGTAAGCTGATGGCGTATGCTCATGACTTTATGTTTCGTCACGTTGAGCCTTATCCGGTTTTCGGAAGACTGTGTATGGGCTCTGTTTAAAATAGTTCTGCAATGTCATGTGACTGTTCACTGTCCTGATGTCATGCCAGATTCTGACATCGTTTGCAAGTAGTAAGAACTGCGACTGCAGTACACTGGCAAAATCGTTAATAACTATCAGGAATAAACGCGTCCCCAGTACGAATTCTTGGGGCAGGCCACACTGGATGTTAAGTTGGTCAGTAATAGAGATGCAGACTCTCACATTCAGCTGGCATTGAATGAGGAAGTTATTTATCCAAACGAACACAGGATGAACGGTTCCGCAGCTCTGAAGCTTGTGAAGGAGATTTCGGTTGTTCAGGCGATCCAGTGCTCTCGAGAAATTCAGGTAGACGAAGTCGACCCCCACTCAGGCGTCGACTAACAGCTTGCTCCGTTAACCTCACGTTTATAGGGCAAGACCGATTTCGGCGGAATCCATGCTGCAATGACACCATGAGGTTATTGCTTTCAAGGTATCCCGTGAGTGCCTCTGCGATTATACCTTCCATTATTTGGAGAACGCTGTGAGGAGTGATTGTACGGTACTTTGACGGGTCCACACGATTCCCACGCTTGTAAACAGAAGTGACTATTCCATGTTTCAACAATGTGTGAACGTGCATTTCATCAAGACATCGTTGAAAGAACCGAGCTAATGGTTCGGCAATGTTCACGGCCGCTAGCTTCAATGACTTCGGTCTGATGTCGTCCACGCCAGAAGAAGTGTGCACGCGCAGGGACAATAGACTACTCATCGCATTGGCTTCGGTGAACAAGACGTATTTCAACCCCAATGGCCGTGGGAGCTGTGTCAAAAGCGGGTGAGGTGATGATTCACTTTGGAAAGTGTGGATGAAATGTTGGCGAAGCGTATTGGTCGCATCTCGTGTAGTGTGCGCCAGACCAACTGTTGCACGTAACTCTGTGATCCCCCGCTGTACTCTGCGGAGTTTGTTAACGTGTCTGTACAGCAATTAAGGGTTCGTACTGAAGTTCGCCGCTAAGTTCTGTTGGTGCCGATGTTTGTTTTCGCGGATTAACTTGACACAGTGGTTTCATTGGGTTGTATAATCACCATAGGTCAGGTTACTTGGACAGGCTTTGTAATCGCGCCAGGCTGAGTTTCGTAAGGACATGCATGTTCTAGCGCGATTCCTCAGGAAGCATCGCATTGGCTTCGGGCGAAACACCCTGCTTTCTGACGCATTTGCCACTAGCCCGGTGAATTGGGTGACAAACGCCATCCAGACGACATCAGGTGGCAGCTTAGCTAGGGAGGAACAGTCGGTTTCTTGAAGGAGGTCGGACCGGATATCACAATGTGTAACGACATAGGTTTCAACGTTGTCCTCACGGCTTTACTCTGCGTAGCCTGTTTAACGTAAAAGCAACATCGTGTGATGCCTACGACCAAGTGATGCGTCTATCGTCACGGTATTGACCATTAGTTCCTCGTTGGTGGATACAAGGTCCAAGACAGATGGCGCGTCACCTGTTCGTACTCGCGGGAGAGTGGTGACATGGTTGTACAGAGGTACACCAGTGCTTAACGCATGCAACTCAGTCTTGAGTGGTTCGCTGATCGGTAAGCTATTTCTAGTAAACACACGTCACCAAGTCTTAGTTGCATACGACACCAAAGATAATCGACAACTTGCGTTTCTGGGTCGCCGATGATATCATTATGCAGGTCCGATGGGTGTTACTGGGGCACTCTGCCTCCTCTGTTATGTCGTTCGTTTCGTGGGGAAGTCCCGCCTGGGAGAGCAATCTCAGCATCAGTGATCCCCGTGTTCAGCCATGTTCCTAGGGCCATGGTGTGGAGACCTGAAGAAGCTGAAGTTCGGTTAGCTTACTGAGAAGTCCTTGTACCTTGGCGTACAAGCAGGTGAGGGCATCGGAACTTATAAGCGTGTTAGTGAATGCTGATTAGCGATGAGGGTCTGTGCCGTCCCTTGAGGGGTCAAATTCTGGTCGTTTTTGTAGGATCGCCGACGCAGGCCCTTGGGCCCTTCCGGGTTGTTGGGTAGAGCACTCAGTGCCAACAAGTGAATGACCACCCTGTTCTCCTGCGGCTGTCGGCATGTCTTGACATTGTCCCTGTTCTGCGTTGCATGGTTACGTTGTACCGGTAAACTGATTGAGCAGTGTTACCTAGTCTATTTGTGGCCGGATGTCTATCGTATTTATACATATTTCGGACGGCAGCATTTTACGCATTTTGTGCCACATTTCGGTCATCTTTTCTACTATCAGTCTGGGGTACAATGTTACTCTCATCACTCGGGACCACACCCTTTGTTGTTAGGTGATCGCGGTAAACTTGAGGACGAATTAGCGATAAGTTTTTCCAGTGTGAGCACCTCACGGACAAAACGCCATTCATCCCAGTGCTATGCTTTGGTTTCTAGCTCGCTTAATGTCTGGATCTCGTTAAAACCATAGACAAGGACCGATTTTAAGCCGTTTTGTTCTCGAAAGTCAACCGGATTTTCTTTTGGTTTATGAGGTTTGCTCCAAGGAACATCTGGCAAAAGTCGAACATTGCATGTGGTAGGACGGAGGGGAGTGGCTGCCAAGAGAACTGCATCTGAAGTGTTGCCTTGGGTATCCGCGATTCACTGTAATGTACTGAGTTTCGTTGACGATGAGGCGCATCAAATTGAGCGGCTTAGCTTGAACTTCTATGATTGACACATGGAGTCCCACTGTTTCCTGCCGTCTAGTAGCTTAACTTTTTCTGAATTCGCCCCAACTTCGATCACCCTGGCGCATCTAACAGTCAGAGTGATGATATTGTCTCGTGTTCTTCTTTTTGTAGGAACGTGTGGCAGCTCTGTTTGATTGTACAACTGACGGGATCTTGAGTCCCGTGGTGTATTCGTAGTAACACTTGAACATAGTTGAACAGCTGCTAGGCTACTATGGGATGTGCTTCTGTCAAGTGGGTAGCAACGGCGGACGCGTTTGTTGTCGGTCCTCAAGCAGTATTCGATGTGGCGGGTGGCTCGTATGAAGAAGGTGTGGCAAAGACATCTTTATAAGCAGCTCCTAGCATGTCGATGACTAAGTCTGGAGCGTTGCTGTTAAGTTCGGCCTGGCTATACTGTTCTGAATTGGTATCGGATGCTGAACATCGAATTCGAAGCACTGATTCGTCTGGTTCCTGTGGGACAGCTTCCAAGATAACCGCTTGCTATACATTCTTTGTCAGTTTGTCGCACTTCGGGGCCAACACAGCTACACATCTGACGAGTGGAATGGTCGTACACTCAGTGCGGAACCAGAGGAAATCAATCTTATCATGAAGTATTTTTATGGCGCTGAGACTAAGGCGAGCACATCTAGGATGAAATTTTTTATGGAAATTTGTGCAGTCTATACCGGATGGTACAAGTTTAACTCAGCTTTCTGCGGTACAATCGACATTCAATTTAGAAGCCTTAGGCCTAGCTTTCCGTTGGCAAGTGATGTGCGCTATTGTGCTCATCAAGTATGCACAGGTCCTTCTTTGTAAGGTCTACACGAATAGGCTGAATGTAATCACTGTCGGTCAAGTTGGTGATGAGACTGACAAAGCTTTGCTTCCTGTGCTGCGTGCGTAAACACGTGGAGTCATACTCGCACGTTGAGGTCAAGGTTACACCGTGACGGTGAGGCGAAATCTCTAGGCTAGGGGTGTCCAAACTTTTCGCACGGAGGGCTACATTTTATGAGGTAAAACTATGTCGAGCCATATTCTGACTGACATTAGGATAGTAACCAGAATTGACATATGTTAAAAATTGTTTACTATTAAGTTTTAATCTGAAGGGTGAAACTGAGATCTTGGCTACAGTATCCTGGTCAAGGCAGGCTCAATGACACTGGTTTTACTACGCAAGACATCACGTAAGTGAGAAACACTTAGTCTAGTCCCCACACGAATCACTTTAAAATTCAGAACTGCGAATGTCTGCTCACACCAGTATGTCTGACCAAACAAGCCGAGCATTTTTTTAGCAAAGGTTCGAATCGAAGTAATCTGTCTTGATCCAACTGGTGGTAAAATCGAAGAGAGCTGTCGGTGTCGACTGCGGCATGCAGCATCGCTTTGCAACTTGAGGTACTTCAGTTACACGTGGCCTGGAGCATTGTCAAGGTCCACAGAAAAGAGCGAAAAAGCCCGATCTTCTTTTCAATGGCCGCAAAGCCCTGAAAGCGCCTTTGAACCTCATCAGCCAGCGATACAATATCAGCCACATGCCCCTGCATTCCTACATTGCTTTTGTTTTCTATAAGGCTTGTCCTGATTTCCTATACTGATGGAAAATGTGTGGTATTAAGCTGTTCTTGAGACAGTTGTCTTTGGAAAGGTTGCAGCTTATTCCTAAAGGCTTTGATGTGTGAGTACAATTGGTTTACCACTGCCTTTTAACCCTAAAGACACGTGTTTGACAAGTTCAAGTGCCGTGTAATATCGACCAAAATTCCCAACTCAGCCAGTCGAGCAGAATGAGATAGTTCTCCCATCGATTTCCCTTACTTTCTGTGAACTGTCCAAGTCCTTTTTTAAGCGAGTAAAAGCGTTGAATAATTTGCCAGCATCTGACACTGTTGAATTTTATACTCATGACGCCATTAATCATTTTGTAATCGGACTAATATCATTTGCACGGAAAAAAGCAAGCTGGAATTTATTATCGCATGATGAGGCCGCGAGCCAGTCGAGATGTTAACGCGGGCTGCATTTGGTGCGTTGTCCCGATTTTGGACATCCCTGCTCTAGGCCTTCGCTGTCGTGTCGGCAGAGTGCAGCTTTCTGTATTGAAGTCCTACGGTGGTGTTGTCAATGGCTTGGTCTACTGATCCCAAGGCTTAGATGCGGAGTGGTGTTTGCTGCGGGAAAAACGAGACTTACTGTGTAGCTGATTCATGCAGTGTTTGACTGGAACCAGTCAGAGCCGGCTGGAAAGCTGCTGAAATGCTTTATCGAGTGAGAGCAAACTTGGAGTTCAACGACTGAAATTGTACCAACTGAGCCCGTGGGCATAGGTGAAACTCTGCCCGGAGTTTACAAATCCAGGTGAATTTAGAATGCACCGTCCTGTGTACTCGAGAAAATTGTATCTCGAGATGGAGCTTGTAAAAACAAGGCGATTGGTTATAGATCCAAATGGTGTACGACAAAATGCCACTGAGAGACAGCAACAATATTCCAGTGCAAAAATGCGCCATTTGCACGCTCTTTCGTTCAAGGTCAACCTAATGTCTATCCATCAGTACGAACAAGGTACGTCGATGATGGGCTGCGATAAGGATAGCTGCAGGTAAGTGTGAAACTGGTGTCGACCGAGTTCCGTTTAATACTCTGACGGATGCAGGGGGTTTCTTGAACAGGATCTTACCCATTATCTTGCTACGTCGTCACTGCATGCGGAAAAGGAAGCAACTGGTTAGCGTGCATCAATTGCTTGTCTCTAGGTTGTCCGTGGAATACCGATTGAACTGTGTCCCAAGTCAGCGAAGTCATCTGTGCATGAAACCGCCCCATACCAAGCTGCTAAAGTTCAACTCCGGCAGAAGTATCGGAGCCCAACTTCTTCATTGTGTCCTCTGAACAACCTCCCTTATGAAGTGTCGAGTGAGAAAATGTGTGGCTCCCATGAAACCTGGAATGGGGAGGTTGAAATCTCTCTTTTACATTACTAATGAGTGGGAGGACCTTTGGTAATTGTAATGTGTTCGTCCCAGTTGCTCACAAGCTACATAGCCAGCCGAGTCCGGAAAAGCACCAGGCGCTTGTTTCGCACTATTGGGGCTCGTCAGTGATGCGCGTTCCTTCGGTCCCCTACTGCGATTTGAACCTATGACCGCTAAAGGCAGATGCCAACTGGTCAGTAAGTTAAGCCACTGAGCCACGCGGGACGTCGGCCGGGCTACACAATTTGCAAGCTAACTATGATATAGCATGACCTATCTTCCACTGCCACGCAGGTTAGCACATCAGACGACAGTGGTTAGCCTTCGAAGGTCATGACTTCCTCTCACAAGACGCTACCACCATAGCATTCGCAATTATGAGCGGTTACTATTGCCTGGAATTTGGAATAGACAGACGTCTCAACGTAATCACAGCATGTGAGTGGTAGGTGAAGACAATTTGGTGCACTTAAGGGAACTGGTGAGACAATTCCACTGAGATAATGAAACTTTACGTATGCATATGCACCTTTGGTAGGAATAACATGGAAGTCCACAACTGCTTACGTCTACTGGAAATACGCCGACAGTAAACGTCCGAAGCTCTGTGAGCTCAGTGCTGTTTGAGCTTCCGAAAAGTGACGGATTCACTCACTTTTCCAAGTTCATTTACCCCATCACCAGGATTGGTTCACCTTCTCAGCATCACAAAAGCGGTGCTAGAGAAATGTCCCTTCCAGCATCTTTCCCGTGGATACCTAGCCCCCACCTGAAGGCGATACTAGTGGAAACCTTGACACTATCCGTATTGACGGAAAGTTTCTTTTAGTGCTGAGGAGTTCCGTGAATATCATAATGAGCGATAATTACTGCTGTTTACCATGGAGGCACTTGCGCTGAACCTGTAAAACCCCGTCGACTTGCACCGTTCTATGTGCTTTCCAAGGTCAGGAAAATTATCATTTTGGACGTGTTGCTGTACATACAGAAATATTGCAATGCCATTCTATCGGAACTTCATGGTTCGCATTAACGCAGATCAAACACCACAAACCTCTTGGTTACACGTAACAGCTGAACATGTGCCGTCGAGTTGGAATTAAAGCTATATCTGACAGCGCTGTATAACTGCTCAATGGTATTCTAGTTGGTAAAATTCGACTTCATTGCATTTGTGAGCCGAACCTCAGACGAATCGGTAATCCTTCGTATGCATGCGATCAGGCCGTACCAGTTGCTCAGACCACTCAGTTGGACTGTGCCTCGCGCCGTCAAGGAATAAAACCATTATTTGTTTATTTATTTATGACAAAGGGAACTAAGAGTTCAAGGTGCAATGCCCGAAGAAAGTTGGGGGCAACCGTGACGTACCATACGGTTTGGTATTAAGGCCACATCCGCGCTCTTTGTTCATAGACCGTCTAGAAGGAGCTCCTCATCTGTTTTCTACCTATGGGTAATGGCGTTAATTACTATCGGGTGGTAAATGGAGCGGACTATCATGAGGTACCACAACACGCTCTTGATTGGTCAATGTAGGTGAGCTGTCATTCAAGATGCGTTTTCGACTATCCCCTGATACACTTGCATCCATACGCGTGCAGAACACAACTGGCAGAAATTTCCATAGAAACCCATGCCAGTGTGTTTGTACAGAACAACTCCGCCTGTCTGATATCGCTTGAGCTGGATTCACAAAAGGGGTACACTCATCCCGTCAGTCTCAGGAGTCTTAACTTATCCATGCCGCCCTCAGCACAAACATAGAGTATCCAAGTCTGTTAACTTTGCTAGCAAGGTGATCTCACTTCACTCGAGACGGCATAAACTCAGACAAGAGAATGCCCATACTAACAAGGCTAATAGTGTTTTCATTGCTCAATGCGACATGGGTGGTGACCACATTATGACTCACTAGTTAATAAGTAATATCAAACACTCATGTGACCACGCCCTAAAACACATCCCCAACACCAACCCGAGGCATTTAGTCGAACTTAGGGGAGCATTTCAGCCGACTGAGGTGCATCGGAATCACTTCTTTCTTCTGGTTTACCAACCTCAAAGCGCTTTAAAGACGGTTGTATATTGAAGTCATTTCCGCTCATTTTTCGGAATTAATGTAGCACACTGAAACATTTCCTCGCGAAGCACTTTCAGCAGAAATGACAGACTACCCAGGAGCACGAAGAGTAGTTTAACCTAGTGAGTAATCAGTTTCATTGCACAAGGGGAATTTACCATAACGACCATCATACCATTTTATATACAGTGATTTAATCCTTACTCCCGCCACCCACTGAAACATGCAAGACGATCCTTCTATTTTAGTTCATTTTCAGTGACTCTAGCTCCTGGAAGAATTCTCTCACCAATGGCATTAACAAGTCAGAAACGGCAAGATGAAACAATTAACCGGACCCAACCGGTCCCAAAAAATGTTGTCTACGGAGAGAGGCAACCGAGTGGAGTTATATGACCGGTAGACGTAGAAAGAAACGAGACCATAATGAACAATGATTTACAACGGGCAAAAAAGCACATGTTTGACAAAACATGCAGAGCGACCGGAGAGGGGATTATAAGATAAAGTTTTAAAATGACAGAAAAAAGTGGGAATTTGGGTTCAACGTGACGCACTGAGCTATTTACCTGAACATACCTGCTGGTCTCTCTATCGTTACGTAACGTACAAGGCTGGTGGGCACGTTGTATGGTTCGCGTTATTTCGTCCACCGATGGAAGCGGACTATGCCACGTAATGTAAATGCATTAGAGCATAGTCTAGCAGCTTTCCAAATTGCGTGAATGCGGAAGCAAAAATGGCGTGATTTGGAAGAGCATTCCTGGTTTTGGATAACTGAAGTGAGAAAAAGTTTCACTGGTAATCAAATCGATCGTAGTGTGCAGCAAGTCTGAGCTGGTATCCTCTCAGCTTGGCATATGGCTGAACCGTAACAGGTGGCGACAGGCCTGATTGGGGTTAGTCAGTAATTTGATACTATATTAAGATCACCGCGGTGGTACAGATATTCACAGTTGTACATGCCTAGAGATTGCGGTCTGCGCTGGTAGGAGAGGTGAAACATGCCTCCAATGTTGTGGAACTTCGAGCGCATTAATCTCGTGTTTGTACCAAAGCCGCCAGGCTTGGATCACGTACCCCACGTGGGGCCTCCTATGGGCGTTCACCAAATGCCCAAAGATAGCAGACTCGAACTTCAAGAATGCCCTTCGTAAAAGGTCAAATGGCAGACTGCCTCTTCCCCACGGCCTTTCAACCTAGTTTGAACAGCCAAGTGAATTCTGCACCATTACTCTAAGGTCGGTTGCCTGTGTCGAATGTTGCAACTGCCGTTCTTCCACTCGATATTCATGAGTAGACGGATGGCGTATAAGCAGAATGTTGCATTGCGATAAGCCAAACTGAAGCCGCATTTCGGATGACCGTATACAGGTCCTGTGGAGATCGCTCTGCAATGTCGCGTGTTCGTCCACTGTCGTGATATCATACCAGATTTTGATTCAGCTGCGAATAATGAAAAGTCCTACAGGATTACTATGGCATTATCGTCGATAATGACTAGGAGTAAACATGGTCTTTGGACCAATCTTTGGGGTACACCACACTAGACTACAATTGGGTCGAAAAAGGAGCTGCAGACTCTCACATTTAGCTGATGTTGAATGAGAAAGTTACTTCTCGCATCCAGCACAGGGTCACAGGGACGTCGACTCTTACTCTAGCATCGGCTGATTCTGTCCAGCTTGCTCGGGCTAGAGGCAAAGTTTGCAGTGCAAGACCGATTTCGATGAAATCCGTGCTGTTGTGACGATATAATGTTGTTACTCTCAAGGTATCTCCTGAGCGCCCCTGCGATAATGCCTTTCGTTAGTTTGGATAGCCCGGGAAGGAGAGTGGTTAGACAGTAATTTGAGGGCTCCGCACGATTCCGACTCTCTTAAGTAGGAGTGAATAAACCATATTTCCACACTGTGCGAAGCAAGCTAACGGTTCGGCAATGTTCAAGGTGGCGCTTTTTAATGTCTTCGGAGATATATCGTCCGGACCAGGGGACCTGTACACGTGCAAGGACAGTAGTCTTCTCATAACAACCGCTGCACGGAAGGATACTTGCCATAACCCTGGGGGTGGAGTGAGCTACCTCAACGGCTGGCGGGATGACGAATAGCTCCGGAAACTGTGGGTAAATTGTGACCGAAGCGCGTTGACCGTCTCTTCTGTACAGGTTGTCCGTAAAAACTCTGGGCACATGAGGTAATTAGATATTTTCCACTAAATTAAAATTCTGTAGAAAATTCAAAACAATTAACAGATTTTTTGAAGGATGTTTGTGAGTAACGTAAGTATCGTAGAATGCGGAAGTCACGATTAAACTCCACACGAAAATCTGCCTCGACGGGGAATCGAATCCCGGTCCACGAATTTCCAGATTTGTTCCGCCACAGATTAAACATGGCTTTGCCAAAGGTAGAACGGGTTGAGCGGTCATTTCTCAGTGTACGTGTAGTATGGTAATATGAAAAGACGGCAAATGACTTGAATGTACCTCATACGAGAAGAGTTCAACTTGGTTTTTCGACGGGGGCGAAGGTGATTGGGAAATTTGAGGGAACAGCCAGCAGTATGGACAAACGGCGTTATAGGCGATTACTTGTATCAGTTAAAACAAAAGACATCGTCGTGCCTAAAGTGCATGCAATTCCAAAATAATTAATCCGCAAGACATCTCTTGAGTTGGCTATTCTGAAATCAACCTTCGGTCCAATTTTAAAATGGTGAAACTTTCATCCACACAAGTTGCAAATCTTGCATCAATTCACTGAGGATGACCTCGATAGACGAACTGCGATGTGTGAATGGTTTTCCAAAAAACTGATGGAAAACATCCATTTTACAGAAGACAGTGTGCTGTTAAGCGATGAAGCTTTGTTTTTACATAAACAGTGGGGTTAACAGACAAAATGTTTTATACCGGTTGCAACAAAATAAGCATTTTGTTGCTTATTCCAAACAACAAAGAGCACAAATAGTTATGGTTTGGTGTGGTTCATGGAAAATGCCTACGCTTGAACCATTCTTTTCAATGATCACATAAATGGGACCACTGATCTTGCTACGCTGAAAGACCAGGTAATGCATCAACTTGAAGGTTTTGGTGAAAGATTTCCTGAGCGGTTCCAACAGCATGTCTCTACCGCCTATTTTGCCATGAAAGTAAAAAAATCGGTTAAATGGCAATTTCCCTAATTGGATTGGAAGTGTTGCGTCAGTAGTTTCAGGTGGTTGCCTCGGCTTTGTTTGTAACGGGCTAGGGTCAATAGTGATGCACATGGATGCTCGCTTTCAGTTAGTAGCCGATATGTGAGAATAAGATCGCGAAACCGTCTGTATTCTGAGGACGACACATCAAATACACGAAGACGCGGCTCGTATCTTAGACCGGAATAGTCCACTCGTTGACTTTGTGACTCTTCTTTGCATTTGTTCCAATAGGCGAATGTCTCATTTTAACCATGGACGCCAGGCCTGAATTGCATATTTAGCGTGAAAGAAAATATAGGAGTTAATCAGCATGGGGACTAGCCGTAGCTCAATTGTGCCGAGAGCGCGCCTCAAAAGTCTCAACCTTAAGTTCGCCACCTTCGCTGCTTTTGAGAATTGGAGCGAATTGCCAGGACTTTCTTGTACTATGATACCTAAGTCTCCTTCACTGGTCGAGTGTTGTAAAACAAGCTGTCACACAAGATATGTGTTGCTAAACCTGCTACTCATCGTCAACAGGTGACACTTTACATGGTACAGTGGGAACTGGTTCCTTTCTACCCCCTTGTTGATCCGGTCCAGTTAGTTTTGGAGATATGCACGGTCGGAAGCTGAGCGAATCGCTCTCCATATTTTGGCATCATCTACAAAGATCTGCATCGGGGATAAAATGCTTTCTACGAGGTCATTTATGTAAACTAAAACCATTAGCGGGCCGAGGACGTATCATTTCAGAACATTACTGGATACGTACAGGCTTTCAGAGTGAGTACTGGCTATTCTTACCTTGTTGCTTCTGTCTTGTAGGTAAGATTCTAGTCTGGTGGACAGGGAACCGTTGATATCGTAGGCAGCAAGCTTCTGGAGGAGAACGGAGTGACTGACCCTATCGAATGCCTTAGAAAATCTAAGTAAACCACAAGTATATGACTACCACATCAGCTGGTCTGGTCCATAAGTCCCGGGCAAGGTGGAGGTTGGTGAGGCAAGGTTGTCTATCCGAAACCTTGTTGGATATTGGAAATTATTGACAGACTTGCAAAATATTGCGTCAGTTCATCTGCCATTACCGATTCCATCACTTTTGATAAAACAGATAGGAGAGTACTAGGTTGGTAGTTGGTAAGATCTGATCTTTTACCTCCTTTGTATAGCGGCTTGATGATTCAAATATTCCATTTAGATGGGAGCGTATTGGAGTCAAACCGACTTTGGAAAAACGCTGCAAGATTTACTGCTATGGTGAGGGTAAAAGTTTTAAGTAAATCTGGGAAGATCTTGTCGATTCCCAAGGCACTGATTTCCCGGAGAGACAGTAATTTCTTCATGACAGCGTCTGGGGTAAAGGTGACACTGGATAAGCCGACGACATTTGTTGGCTGATAGGGCAGAGGTTCCATGCTATTTGTAGCCACCAAGCCAAACTGCTGAAATGGAGGGTTCGCAGTATCCACAGTTGTAGTTGTTAAGCCACTGACCATCTTGTGATGGTGTTCCATCTTCAACCTTTTTTAAATCCGTCACATACCCGTATAGCTGTTTGTTGTTACTCGTAAACTTGAGTACCACGTAACAATCTTGACCGTAATGTGGATTTAATGCACCAATTTCATGAAAATTCTGCGAAACGCATCAACATTTGCATTACAACTGATGGGAATCACATTGAACATGCCATTTGGATTAAAGGTTGCATGTTTACCCGTGTTCTGACTTTACGGACTCTCTGTAGTTGGTGCCAGACTATAGCTACTGCACACAAACTTGGGATTCCGCATTGTACTCTCGAGAGCTTGTTTACGTGCCTGCACAGAATTTTGGCATTAATACTGAATTTCATCGCCAAGTCCTGTTGGTTCTTGAGTCTGTCTTCGCGCGCTAAGTTGGCATAATGATGTTGCTGTTATGTAAGTATCCCATGCCTGCGCCCTCGGGCAGGCTTTATAAGCACCCTAGGCTGAATCACTTAAAATTATGCTTTATCGGGTCCGACTCCTAAGGAAAGACTGCTTATGGCGAAAGAAACTAGTGTTGCTTAGCTTGACAATAAGGCCGCCGCCAGGTTACTCACAAAATTCGTCTGGAGTCGCAGACGAACTGGTAAACGTTACGAATTGACTAAATGTTGTGGTACCTTTCACACAACACGCATCTGTCAACGCAATGAGGGTAACTAGAGCTCTATTTGTGTTCCAGTTTAGGGAACTTGTAGTTGGCTTCCTCGGAGCCTGTGTGTACGTGGCCGCAGTGTAAGGAGTATTTTGAAGCGAGGTGTGTGTGCCACACCCTAGTCCCCACAACACGTCTAAACCGTCTGCCGATGAACCTTTGTTTTTACGTTCACATGCATGTCGTCTGCTTTCAATGGAAGCACCTCAAACAGCACTGCAGTTCCGTACAGCGACACTGGACTGGAAGCAGCTTCGTCTACCATAACACACAGCAGCTGCCAAAAAGGACAATGTGTTGGACTGGCTGTTTTTTCAAACGGAACATGAGCTGTCGTTCAAACCAACGGGAAATCGAAAAAGGCTGTATTCGTAATGTTGCACGTGACACATTGGCCCGGCGTACTGGTTAGTGGTGGTAACGCTACCGGCCACGCCCTGATCACGTGACCTAGAACACGTCACCAAATTTCGTCACTGTGCCTTTGCATGTCGGTGACTTCGGTCATACCTTGTGCCGTAGATGCGCAAATGGTACGGTGCAGCGAATTAGACAACTGGGGTTCGCCGTCACACCGACCGGATACAACCTCTCCCGGCTGTTGTGATGTGAGCGACCGGATGGCCTTCGGGACGAAAATGTGGACATATGATAATGATATCATATGTAGGAACACTGAGTCGTCGTACAACCAACAGCGTTTGCATACGGGTTGAGATAGTACGTAGGAAGCATATTTCAAACCCTGATTCGCGGATGACTAGCCTAGCGTCTAAAACTTCTACCCAGCAGGTAGGACATTGGCAAAAATTCCAACCAGTCATATACTGCCCCCAGAAGCAGAGACTCCGGCCATGCGGAAAGTGCATCGGATCTGCTGTGGCTGCGTCGTTTGAACTCCGACTCCAGTTTTGATACACCTAAATTTGTGGCAAGCCGGAATACATTTTGTGACATTTGCATGGGTCAACGGTTGGCCTGTAACCATTCGACTTGACCTTTCCGATCATATTACCATCTCGGGGCAAAATAAATAACCAGTAGTTAGTAGAGAGTTTCCGTGTGACTCCCATCCTAGCACTACACGATCGGCGGTTTCGTCTTGATTCAGACTCAAAACCCGAAAAACAGTAGTTAGTGCATTCCGGCATGGCACCGAGTTGGGGCGGGGAGAGACAAGCATAAATTGTTGTTCACCGGTTAAATGACAAAGGTGCAATGACAAGAATAACCAGCACCCCCCCCCCCCCGATGGTGCTCGAACGCCGAGACTTATAGGAATCATAATAAACGCTGAGCCTCATTTCAAAAGTAGTAGAATCCAAAGTGTGGTTCAAATGTATCCCACCCACATGAATGCATGGAACGAACAAGAGAACAGTTAATAAATCGCACGCTGTTTACATGAAGGGATGCAATGAAAGTGGTGGTTTTCTCAATACAAATATTACGTTTCACATTTCCTTACTTTGTTCAGCCTTCTACATACGAACGTTGTAGTAGTGATGCTACCTAGGTGGATGACAAGAAGTTTTGTAGCTCGAATATTCTGTTCGGGGAACACTCGAACACTCATGTAGTAACCTTACCTGTGACTAAAGCAGGTATTCCTCGCTTCAGCCTGATCGTCTGTGCTCCCATATTTTCATAGGTATGGCTCCAAAAGTTGCTCTGATGTATGCAGTAATTTAATCCTCGGTGATATTGTTCATGTCGCGAATGTTTATGTTTCTTTTGCACAGTCAAACTGCATGGGGATGTTGAACACACAAACACCGGTGTATCAAGCCGGCAAGAATGAGGGGTTCATAGAAGATTGTTTAGCTATAGTTCTGTAACACATAGTAATAGGTATATTGCTGGTTGCTATTATTCAGACGAACATATGAAGGAGTACGGATAACCCGACGAAACTACGACGCTCCAAATTCTTCAGGCATAATTCTCACTGATCGAGAACCCAGAGGTTCAGGAAGATTTGAGAGCTATCGTTGTTCGTTAGGAAACCTACCGTTTTTTGACACGAACAGACTGCTGTATCGCCCGCGAACTCTTTTCGTTCACTACAATACTGAGAACAACGAAACTACCAGGAAAAGGAGGAAATATAACACTGCTGGATAATAGTTATCATAGGAAATGGAAGGAATACTAATGTTTAAGTAAATGGAAGTCAAATATATTTATATCTCCAACTGAAATTAATTATGTTTGAACTGCATCCCACATTGAGCTTTCATTACAGTGCATTTGAGCATTTATCCCTTACACCATCCAACCACATTCTTTCGGATGGTTCTCTTCCGATCCGTTCCCCCAACACAACCTGCTTCAGCTCAGTGGACCTGTGTACTATTGTCCGAGCACTTTGTGGTAGACTGAGAGATTCATACGTTACAAGAAGGAATATACTTGTCATCTCAGAAGCCACATACGATATGAGTTTTATCCAACCAGATCAGTTAATAATAATAATAATACTAAGAATAATACTAATAATGTATATTTCTCTTGTGGCCGAGAAACCGTGTCCACAAAAGGACGGATCGTATGCAGGGTTGTCAATGGTTGGAAGTTATGCCGAGATGTAATAGGGACGTTTGGGAAGCTTGTTTAGGTTTTCACTGTCGTTTCCCATCAGAACGTGAGCATTCTCAGTTTTGATTCTGGTACAGTTCTGGGATATCATAGAGGCGGCTTGGTTATGACACAGTAAATGGAAAGGAACCGGTCAGCACCGTTAGTGCATGCACTAGGCTCCGATGACTCGCACACGGGTTGCGCATGCCAGACCACCGACACTCCAGACGTGCATTGTTTGCGTGCCGGCGGTGTGGATGGAAGAAGAGGAGGGAGGTTAAGCAATGATTTTGGTCGAGAGCAATGAAGGTCTTTACTTCGAATCCGGCCTCTGTTGGAGCGTCTCTACTTCCTGGTTGGGGTCCGAAAGATGATGAACGTGTTTGTCTGGATACACTTGTTGACATGGCTAGGAGTCGACCTCAGTGGCGATCGTGTTGTGAGTTCCTTTGTCCTTCCCTATTCCCCTTAGTCTCCTCCTCCAGGTGCCATTTTATTTTAGCATAATGGAAATTTTGAGTAATAACTAATTTTTTGCTGCCTGGTAACCGGCTGGTAGCTTGCCAGAACAATGCCTGTCCGTTACTGGTAGCTCAGCTGGTATATACTTGTTATGGTTTTTTTCTTTTCGTAGTTATTGTGGCACAGTAGCAGACGGGTCTTCCTCTCCTAGTTACCGTGTACAATGAATGAATGAATAACTGAATGAGTGAATGGTTGAGGCGGTGGGCCCATGAAAAGGGAAGGAACGTGAGAAGGGGATAAAGTAATTGGAGCTAACAATCAGAATCAGACAAGTAGCGCACACTTGTGCATAACATCCTAGAGTAATCCAAGTCAAGTCATCTGTACTTGGTGTAGGGTTACTCATATGTGAAAGAAGTGAGAAAGCTAAGATTAAAATATTTCAATATAGCTGCATACGATGCTTCAGAGCTTCAGTTTTGTTGGTCTAGTAATGTAAGGTAGCAAGCACATAAGGGCGTTCCTAGATTTAGCTATCGACTTGACCTGAACGAAAAAAAACGGGCTAAATAGTGTAGCCAGCATCAACTGGGAGAATGTCAGGAAGATGTGGTATTGAAGGGAGAACCAGTCCCGACCAGTATTAGCCGTCTTTCCTTGTGGAGTCCTAAACATGTCTACAGAGAGAGGCAACCGAGTGGAGTTATATGACCGGTAGACATAGAAAGAAACGGGAGCACAATGAACAATGATTTACAACGGGCAAAAAAGCAAATGTTTGACAAATCATGCAGGATGACCAGAGAGTGGATTATACGATAAAGTTTTAAAACGACAGAAAGAAGCGAACATTCAGCTTCAGCGTGACTCACTGAGCTATTTACTTGAACGTACCTGCTGGCCTCTCTATCGTTACGTAACGTAGAAGGCTGGTGGGCACGTTGTATGGTTCGCGTTATTTCGTCCACCGATGGAAGCGGACTATGCCACGTAATATAAATGGATTAGAGCGTAGACTAACCGCTTTTTAAGTTGCGTGAATGCGGAAGCAAAAATGGCGTGATTTGGAAGAGCATTCCTGGTTCTGGATATCTGAAGTGAGAAAAAGTTTCACCGGTAATCAAATCGATCGTAATGGGTAACAAATCTGAGCTGGTAGCCTCTCAGCTTGGCATTGTGGCTGAACCGTAACAGGTGGCAACAGGCCTGATTGGGGTTAGTCAGTAATTTGACACTCTATAATAAGGTCACCACGATTGCACAGATATTCACAGTTGTACATGCCTAGAGATTGCGGTCTGCGCTGGTAGGAGAGCTGAAACATGCCTCCAACGTTGTGGAACATCGAGCGCATTAATCTCGTGTTTGTACCAAAGCCGCCAGGCTTGGATCACGTACCCCACGTGGGGCCTCCTATGGGCGTTCACCATATGCCGAAAGATAGCAGACTCGAACTTCAAGAATGCCCTTCGTAAAAGGTCAAATGGCAGACTGCCTGTTCCCCAAGGCCTTTCAACCTAGTTTGAACAGCCAAGTGAATGCTGCACCATTACTCTAAGGTCGGTTTCTTGTGTCGAATGTTGCAACTGCCGTTCTTCCATTCGATATTCATGAGTAGACGAATGGCGTATAATCAGAACGTTGCATTGCGATAAGCTAAACCGAAGCCGCATTTCGGATGACCGTATACAGGTCCTGTGGAGATCGCTCTGCAATGCCGCCTGCTCGTCCACTGTCGTGATATCATGCCAGATCTTGATTCAGCTGCGAATAATGGGAAGTCCTACAGGATTACTATAGCAGTATCGTCGATAATGACTAGGAGTAAAAATGGTCTTTGGACCAATCTTTGGGGTACACCACACTAGACTACAATTGGGTCGAAAAAGGAGCTGCAGACGCTCACATTTAGCTGATGTTGAATGAGAAAGTTGCTTCTCGAACCCAGAACAAGGTCACAGGGACGTCGACTCTTACTCTGGCATCGACTGATTCTGTCCAACTTGCCCGGGCTAGAAGCAAAGTTTGTAGTGGAGGACCGATTTCGATGAAATCCGTGCTGCTGTGACGCTATAACGTTGTTACTCTCAAGGTATCCCATGAGCGCCCATGCGATAATACCTTCCGTTAGTTTGGATAGGCCGGGAAGGAGAGTGGTTAGACAGTAATTTGAGGGCTCCGCACGATTCTGACTCTCTTAAGTATGAGTGAATAAACCATATTTCACACTGTGCGAAGCAAGCTAACGGTTCGGTAATGTTCAAGGTGGCGCTTTTTAATGCCTTCGGAGATATATCGTCCGAACCAGGGGACCTATGCACTTGCAAGGGCAGTAGTCTTCTCATCACAACCGCTGCACTGAAGGATACTTGCCTTAACCCTGGGGTGGAGTGAGCTACCTCAACGGCTGGCGGGATGACGATTAGCTCCGGAAACTGTGGGTAACTTGTGACCGAAGCGCGTTGGCCGCCACTTCTGTACAGGCTGTCCGTAAACTCTGGGCACATGAGGTAATTGGATATTTTTCACTAAATTAAAATTCTGTACCAACTTCAAAACAATTAACAGATTTGTTCCGCCGCAGATTAAACATGGCTTTGCCAAAGGTAGAATGGGTTGGGCCGTCATTTCTCAGTGTACGTGTAGTATGGTAATATGAAAAGACGGCAGATGACTTGAATGTACCTCATACGAAAAGAGTTCAACTTGGTTTTTCGACGGGGGCGAAGGTGATTGGGAAATTTGAGGGAACATCCAGCAGCATGGACAAACGGCGTTATAGGCGATTCCTTGTATCAGTCAAAACAAAAGACATCGTCGTGCCTAAAATGCATACAATTCCAAAATAATTATTCCGCAAGACATCTCTTGAGTTGGCTATTCTGAAATTAACCTTCGGTCTAATTTTAAAATGGTGAAACTTGCAAATCTTGCATCACTTCACTGAGGATGACCTCGATAGACGAACTGCGATGTGTGAATGGTTTTCCAAAAAACCGATGGAAAACATCCATTTTACAGAAGACTGTGTACTGTTAAGCGATGAAGCTTTGTTTTTACATAAACAGTGGGGTTAACAGACAAAATGTTTTATACCGGTTGCAATAAAATAAGCATTTTGTTGCTTATTCCAAACAACAAGGAGCACAAATAGTTATGGTTTGGAGTGGTTCATGGAAAATTCCTACGCTTGAACTATTCTTTTCAATGATCACATAACTGGGACCACTGATCTTGCTACGCTGAAAGACCAGGTACTGCACCAACTTGAAGCTTCTGGTGAAAGATTTCCTGAGTGGTTCCAACAGCATGTCTCTGCTGCCCATTTTGCCATGAAGGTAAAAAATTGGTTAAATGGCAATTTCCCTAACTGGATTGAAAATGTTGCGTCAGTAATTTCAGGTGGTTGCCTCGGCTTTGTTTGTAACAGGCTAGGGTCAATAGTGATGGACATGGATGCTTGCTTTCAGTTAGTAGCCGATATGTGAGAATAAGATCGCGAAACCGTCCGTATTCTGAGGAGAACACATCGAATACACGAAGACGCAGCTAGTAACTTAGACCGGATAGCCCACGAGTTGACTTTGTGACTCTTCTTTGCACTTGTTCCAATAGGCGAATGTCTCGTTTTAAACATGGACGCCAGGTCTGAACTGCATATTCAGTGTGAGAGCGAATATAGGAGTTAATCAGCATTGGGACTAGCCGTAGCTCAATTGTGCCGAGAGCTCGCCTCAAAAGTCTCAACTTTAAGTTCGCCACATTCGCTGCTTTCGAGCATTGGAGCGAATTGCCAGGACTTTCTTGTACTATGATACCTAAGTCTCGTTCACTGGTCGAATGTTGTAAAACAAGCTGTCACACAAGATATGTGTTGCTGAAGTTGCTACTCATCGTTAACAGGTGGCACTTTACATGGTACAGTGGGAACCGTTTCCTTTCTGCCCCCTTGTTGATCCGGTCCAGTTAGTTTTGGAGATATGCACGGTCGGAAGCTGAGCGAATCGCTCTCCATATTTTGGCATCATCTACAAAGATCTGCACCGGAGATAAAACGTTTTCTGCGAGGTGATTTATGTAAACTAAAACCAGTAGCGGGCCGAGGACGTATCATTTCAGAACACTACTGGATACACACAGGCTTTCAGAGTGAGTACTGGCTATTCTTAGCTTGTTGGTTCTGTCTTGTTGGTAATATTCTAGACTGGTGAACAGGGAACCGTTGATATCGTAGACAGCAAGCTTCTGGAGGAGAACGGAGTGACTGACCCTGTCGAATGCCTTAGAAAATCTAAGTAAACCACAAGTATAAGACTCTTTCATCAGCTGGTCTGGTCCATAAGTCCAGGGCAAGGAGGAGGTTGGTGAGGCAAGGTTGTCTATCCGGAAGCTTGTTGGATATTGGAAATTATTGGCAGACTTGCAAAATATTGCGTCAGTTCATCTGCCATTACCGACTCCATCACTTTTGATAAAACAGATAGGAGAGTACTAGGTCGGTAGTTGGTAAGATCCGATCTTTTACCTCCTTTGTATATCGGCTTGATGATCCAAATATTTCATTTAGATGAGAACGTATTGGAGTCAAACCGACTTTGGAAAAAGGCTGCAAGATTTGCTGCTATGGTGAGGGTAAATTTTTAAGTATATCTGGGAAGATCTTGTCGATTCCCAAGGCACTGATTTCCCGGAGAGACAGTAATTTCTTCATGACAGCGTCTGGGGTTAAGGTGACAATGGATAAGCCGACGGCATTGGTTGGTTGATAGAGCAGAGGTTCCATGCTGTTTGTAGCCACCAAGCCAAACTGTTGGAATGGAGGGTTCGCAGTATCCACAGTTGTAGTTGTTAAGCCACTGACCAACTTGTGGTGGTATTCCATCTTCAACCTTTTTTATATCGTGCACATACCTGTATAGCTGTTTGTTGTTACTCGGAAACTTGAGTACCACTAACTATCTTGACCGTAATGTGGATTTAATACACCAATTTTATGAAAATTCTGCGAAAGGCATCAAAATTTGCATTACAACTGATGGGAATCACATTGAACATGTCATTTGGATTAAAGGTTGCATGTTTACCCGTGTTCTGACTTTACGGACTCTCTGTAGTTGGTGCCAGACTATAGCTACTGCACACAAACTTGGGATTCCGCATTGTACTCTCGAGAGCTTGTTTATGTGCCTGCACAGAATTTTGGCATTAATACTGAATTTCATCGCCAAGTCCTGTTGGTTCTTGAGTCTGTCTTCGCGCGCTAAGTTGGCATAATGATGTTGCTGTTATGTAAGTATCCCATGCCTGCGCCCTCGGGCAGGCTTTATAAGCACCCTAGGCTGAATCACTTAAAATTATGCTTTATCGGGTCTGACTCCTCAGGAAAGACTGCTTTTGGCGAAAGAAACTAGTGTTGCTTAGCTTGACAATAAGGCCGCCTCCAGGTTACTCACAAAATTCGTGTGGAGTCGCAGACGAACTGGTAAACGTTACGAATTGACTAAATGTTGTGGTACCTTTCACACAACACGCATCTGTCAACGCAATGAGGGTAACTAGAGCTCTATTTGTGTTCCAGTTTAGGGAACTTGTAGTTGGCTTCCTCGGAGCCTGTGTGTACGTGGCCGCAGTGTAAGGAGTATTTTGAAGCGAGGTGTGTGTGCCACACCCTAGTCCCCACAACTCGTCTAAACCGTCTGCCGATGTACCTTTGATTTTACGTTCACATGCATGTCGTCTGCTTTCAATGGAAGCACCTCAAACAGCACTGCAGTTCCGTACAGCGACACTGGACTGGAAACAGCTTCGTCTACCATAACACACAGCAGCTGCCAAAAAGGGACAATGTGTTGGACTGGCTGTTTTTTCAAACGGAACATGAGCTGTCGTTCAAACCAACGGGAAATCGAAGAAGGCTGTATTCGTAATGTTGCACGTGACACATTGGCCCGGCGTACTGGTTAGTGGTGGTAACGCTACCGGCCACGCCCTGATCACGTGACCTAGAACACGTCACCAAATTTCGTCACTGTGCCTTTGCATGTCGGTGACTTCGGTCATACCTTGTGCCGTAGATGCGCAAATGGTACGGTGCAGCGAATTAGACACCTGGGATTCGCCGTCACACCGACCGGATACAACCTCTCCCGGCTGTTGTGATGTGAGCGACCGGATGGCCTTCGGGACGAAAATGTGGACATATGATAATGATATCATATGTAGGAACACTGAGTCGTCGTACAACCAACAGCGTTTGCATACGGGTTGAGATAGTACGTAGGAAGCATATTCCAAACCCTGATTCGCGGATGACTAGCCTAGCGTCTAAAACTTCTACCCAGCAGGTAGGACATTGGCAAAAATTCCAACCAGTCATATACTGCCCCCAGAAGCAGAGACTCCGGCCATGCGGAAAGTGCATCGGATCTGCTGTGGCTGCGTCGTTTGAACTCCGACTCCAGTTTTGCTACACCTAAATTTGTGGCAAGCCGGAATACATTTTGTGACATTTGCATGGGTCAACGGTTGGCCTGTAACCATTCGACTTGACCTTTCCGATCATATTACTATCTCGGGGCAAACCAAATAACCAGTAGTTAGTAGAGAGTTTCCGTGTGACTCCCATCCTAGCACTACACGATCGACGGTTTCGTCTTGATTCAGACTCAAAACCCGAAAAACAGTAGTTAGTGCATTCCGGCATGGCACCGAGTTGGGGCGGGGAGAGACAAGCATAAATTGTTGTTCACCGGTTAAATGACAAAGGTGCAATGACAAGAATAACCAGCACCCCCCCCCCCCGATGGTGCTCAAACGCCGAGACTTATAGGAATCATAATAAACACTGAGCCTCATTTCAAAAGTAGTAGAATCCAAAGTGTGGTTCAAATGTATCCCACCCACATGAATGCATGGAACGAACAAGAGAACAGTTAATAAATCGCACGCTGTTTACATGAAGGGATGCAATGAAAGTGATGGTTTTCTCAATACAAATATTACGTTTCACATTTCCTTACTTTGTTCAGCCTTCTACATACGAACGTTGTAGTAGTGATGCTACCTAGGTGGATGACAAGAAGTTTTGTAGCTCGAATATTCTGTTCGGGAAACACTCGAACACTCATGTAGTAACCTTACCTGTGACTAAAGCAGGTATTCCTCGCTTCAGCCTGATCGTCTGTGCTCCCATGTTTTCATAGGTATGGTTCCAAAAGTTGTTCTGATGTATGCAGTAATTTAATCCTCGGTGATATTGTTCATGTCGCGAATGTTTATGTTTCTTTTGCACAGTCAAACTGCATGGGGATGTTGAACACACAAACACCGGTGTATCAAGCCGGCAAGAATGAGGGGTTCATAGAAGATTGTTTAGCTATAGTTCTGTAACACATAGTAATAGGTATATTGCTGGTTGCTATTATTCAGACGAACATATGAAGGAGTACGGATAACCCGACGAAACTACGACGCTCCAAATTCTTCAGCCATAATTCTCACTGATCGAGGACCCAGAGGTTCTGGAAAATTTCAGAGCAATCGTTGTTCGTCGGGAAACCTACCGTATTTTGATACCAACAGACTGCTGTATCGCCCGCGAACTCTTTTCGCCCACTACAATATTGAGAACAACGAAACTACCAGGAAAAGGAGGAAATATAACACTGCTGGATAATAGTTATCATAGGAAATGGAAGGAATACTAATGTCTAATTAAATGGAAGTCAAATATATTTATATCTCCAACTGAAATTACTTATGTTTGAACTGCATCACACATTGAGCTTCCATCACAGTGCATTTGAGCATTTATCCCTTACACCATCCAACCACATTCTTTCGGATGTTTCTCAACCGATCCGTTCCCCCAACACAACCTGCTTCAGCGCAGTGGACCTGTGTACTAATGTCCGAGCACTTTATGGTAGACTGAGAGATTCACACATTACAAGAAGGAATATACTTGTCATCTCAGAAGTCACATACGATATGAGTTTTATCCAACCGGATCAATTAATAATAATAATAATACTAAGAATAATACTAATATATTTCTCTTGTGACTGAGAAACCGTGCCCACAAAAGGACGGATCGTATGCAGGGTTGTCAATGGTTGGAAGTTATGCCGAGATGTAATAGGGACGTTTGGGAAGCTTGTTTAGGTTTTCACTGTCATTTCCCATCAGAACGCGAGCATTCTCAGTTTTGATTCTGGTACAGCTCTGGGATATCATAAAGGCGGCTTGGTTATGGCACAGTAAATGGAAAGGAACCAGTCAGCACCGTCATTGCATGCACTAGGCTCCGATGGCTCGGTCACGGGGTGCGCATGCCAGACCACCGACACTCCCGACGTGCATTGTTTGCGTGCCGGCGGTGTGGATAGAAGAAGAGGAGGGAGGTTAAGCGATGATTTTGGTCGAGAGCAATGAAGGTCCTCACTTCGAATCCGGCCTCTGTTGGAGCGTCTCTACTTTCTGGTTGGGGTCCGAAAGATGATGAACATGTTTGGCTGGATGCTCTTGTTGACATGGCTAGGAGCCGACCTCAGTGGCGATCGTGTTGTGAATTCCTTTGTCCTTCCCTATTCCTCTTAGCGTCCTCCTCCAACTGCCATTTCATTTTAGCATAATGGAAATTTTGCGTAATAACTAATCTTTTGCTGCATGGTAACCGGCTGGTAGCTTGCCAGAACAATGCCTGGCCGTTACTGGTAGCTCAGCTGGTATATACTTGTTATGGTTTTTTCATTTCGTATTTATTGTGGCACAGGAGCAGACGGGTCTTCCTCTCCTAGGTACCGTGTACAATGAATGAATGAATAACTGAATGAGTGAATGGTTGAGGCTGTGGGCCCATGAAAAGGGAAGGAACCTGAGAAGGGGATAAAGTAATTGGAGCTAACAATCAGAATCAGACAAGTAGCGCACACTTGTGCATAACATCCTAGAGTAATCCAAGTCAAGTCATCTGTACTTGGTGTAGGGTTACTCATATGTGAAAGAAGTGAGAAAGCTAAGCTTGAAATATATCAATATAGCTGCATACGATGCTTCAGAGCTTCAGTTTTGTTGGTCTAGTAATGTAAGGTAGCAAGCACATAAGGGCGTTCCTAGATTTAGCTATCGACTTGACCTGAACGAAAAAAATGTGTTGTGTGTTACGGGGTTGTTGTGAGACAAAGTGAACTCAGTTGCCTTCCTTGCAGCCTTCACTTGTAGGTGAAGATTTATCGCTTGCTCAGCCGTGTAACGTAAAAGTGGGTGTTGAGGAGGACGGAGTAGGTAAACAGATAAATAAATGAATAAAATTTCGTTCTATGAAAGGCTAGACATGCTCATCAAGACATGAGGAACAAATTACGGTCATGTAGGAACTAGTGAACATAGGTTGATTGGGAAAGCATACAGATAGTTAACCGACTTTTGGCATAGATATAAGTAGGAAAGGGAAGGCACTCCGATTGCAGTTAAAAGGCAGGGACGCTTGCCTTATTGTCTTGGTGTACCGCGCCCCTAACTCAACACCCGAAACCGACTACCACCTAGCAGCTTTAAGATGCAGTTTACAACAAAAGTACACTCACATTCTTATCATGGGTGATTTCGACGTACATTGTTTAGAAACTTCTGCCACGATCGGAGAACAATTCAAAACCGACCTACAAGATCTAGTAACTACTGTTCCTCTTTACAACCACATCACTTTGCCCACTCGGTTCAGAACTGGTAACAGGCCATCTGTGCTGGATCTTGTGCTTACCAACGAGGAGCACATGATTGATGCGTTGGTTTTAGACTGCCCGTTAGGTCGCAGCGATCACGCAGTCATCAGTTTCAACTTCGTCTGCTATGCAGAATATCTGAATGAGAACGATGAGACTGTGCGAACCATCACAAGATACGACCGACTCGTCCAGCTAGTCAGCGCCACATGGTCTTTCCTCGAAGAAGAACCCCCAGAAGTCGCCTGGCTCGAGTTCGTCAAAACATTCAGTCAGCTGATGGCACAGGCTTCAGAGCTAAAAGCTTGTAGTAAGTGCAACTCCGTTTTTTCCTTAGGAGCAGAACCCGAAAATGGATGACAGTACGCAACGCAGCATGGCGAGTGTACAGAGAAGCTCCAGCACCAGAAACTTGGGACAACTATGTAGCCCAACGTAACCACTGCACTCAACTGCTAGGAGAAGACAAAGCCGCCTATCAGCACGAAATCGCAAAAACCTTCAGTGCTAACCACAAGCTGCTGTACAAGCACGTTAAGAGCCTACGAAAGGTGAGGCAAGGATTTCCTCCATTCAAGACGGCTGATGGCACAACAAGCACGTCTATGGAAGCTGCAAACGCGCTGCAGATGCAATGCGCCCCCACGTTTCAAAGGGTCTTGCCACCAAGCGATCTAACAAGCCTTGTCTTCTGCTCGCCAGGACTAACCCACATCACTTTTACCGCAGAGTCTGTATTGCAAAAGTTGACTTCTCTACGCAAACACAGCTCGCCGGGTGTCGACACCATTCGTCCAGAGGCATTGGGAGCAGCAGCAAACCAACTGGCAGGACCTTTAGCTCAGTTTTTCCAGCGCTGCTTAGACCAGAACCAAGTTCCCGCCATGTGGAAGCTTGGAATAATAACCCCGATTCACAAAGGTGGAAGCAGAACTGATCCCTCCAACTACCGCCCAGTATCCCTTCTTCCTATACTCTCCGATGCACTGGTGTGCTATCTGGAAAACTGCAACCTCATCACTCCTGAACAGCACGGTTTCCGTCGACAGCGGTAATGTACAAGGAATTTACTAACTGCACGCCGTACTTGGACCGAGGTAGCTGACGCTAGAAAAGGTGTTGACGTGATCTACGTGGATTTTTCCAAGCCTTTCGACCGTCTAGACCATCGGATACTACTATCCAAGCTGCAGCATTACGGGATCGGTGACCCTATTCTAAGCTCGATCGCCAACTTTCTACTTCAACGGCAATTGGTGGTCAGAGTTCGGAGCTCTTTATCGGACCCCATACAAGTCGAGTGTGGTGTGCCGCAAGGCTCAGTTCTAGGTCCACGTTTGTTTTTGGTGTTTATTGATGAACTTGCACAGGGAATCGCTTCAAACTCCCTGAGGTTTGCCGACGATATCAAGATCTGGCGCAGGATCTAGACGAAAGCAGATCAATATATGTGATTTAGATAAGGTGTATCAATGGTCGACCCAAAACTCATTGCATTTCAACGTACATAAATGCAAGGTGCTTTCCATCCGACATCAGAGCAGCTACTCATGCCGGCTCGGAACGAATATACTACAACAATCAACTCGCGAACGTGACTTGTGTGTCCTGGTTCCAGATGATTTGGGTTGCTCCAGGCAATCCGAAAAGGCCCCGAAGACCGGGAACCAACACGTCGGGCTGTTGAGGCGGGCGTTTGGACAAATAAACAGCTCTATATTTCGACAAATGCTCAGTGCGTATGTTCGCCCCCATGTCGAATACGCAATTCAAGCCTGGCATCCATGGCTGAAACACGACCTTAATGCACTGGAGCAGCCACAACGCCGGGAATCTAAGAACGTACTTGGAATGCGCAATCTTTCCTACCAGGAGAGGCTGCAACGACTGGGATTTTTCAGTGGAATCCATCTCAGACTACGAGGAGACCTGATTATGGTATACTTGATTCTGCGAGACCCACATCATGTGTGCCGCCCTTTACTGCAACTCAGCAGCAATACAAACCTGAGGGGTCACCCATTAAAACTCGCAGAATAATACACTCGACTGGACTGCCGCAAAAATTTCTTTTCCATCCGTGTCTGTCATCCGTGGAATGCTCTCCCAGAATCGGTCGTCTCTGCACCGACACTAACAGTATTTAAAAGACGGTTGGACGATGCACTCATCCACCTACACTTTGTTACTTAACACAACGTCTCCATCCTACAACTGGAGTTTATCATGGAATTATTTGTTGTTAACTGTGGGTGCTGTGAATCTAAGAGGATCGCAGGACTACAGCGAAGCAAACGATAAGCCCTTATTTTCAAATTTAAAGTATTAACTATGTTACTATCCTTATTATCATTATTGTTATATTGATATCCCCACCAACTATCCCACGGGACTTGTAAAGCCCGTATAAATTCATTGTTCATTGTTCAAGAAGATGATCTTAGGAATAAAGTAATGGCTGATGTCTATGAGACAATAAGAATGTAAGTTTGAAGTATTTAGGAACAAGAGTCGAACCGATTCAAGGCTAAGAGGGAAGTATTGTAAGAAGAGCAAGCAAAATAATACGATCATCCCTGTGACTGTGTCCTTGTGACCTGTTTGCATCCGGGGTAGTCCCTTGAGAATTTTTACCTGCCCCTCCACACCTCATCTGGTCATGTGTCAGTTTGGCTTAGAAGTGGGATAGCCACTACCGATTTTGGTTATTATTTGGGCTTCGTTTTTTCGTAAGCTAGCCACTTCACCAGTCAGCCCGTTCGTCATTCATTGTCTTTTTGTGCGTGTGCATATGATGAGCCAATTCACCGGAATTGGTAGCGCATGCCACTACAGTTCAGAGTGTATTATTGTTTTTTTTTGTACAATGCCCTTTTTATGTTTCCCAAGGGGTTTTTTGGCTATTCGCCTTTTGTGGGCAAACATTCTCGGAAGCTTCATTCCATCACCTAAGGGGAACGGTCCAGCTGTGATTAATAATGAAGAAAAGCAAAAGTAGTATGCACTGAATAAGATAAAGCTAAGCGGATGGAAATAAGAAGAAATTAACTGAACAAACAGCCCATCTCGTGATAGCGCAGAATGCCCTCATATGGTCTGGTGTGATAAACTTTTACAGAAGTTAAGAAAAACCGGTTTGAATTCATTAATGGTTTGCCTTCACCTTTCGAAACGAGTTGAAGGGGTGCATTGGCAGGTTTACATAGACGACAGAATAGTCAAAGCATACGAAAGAGGTCAGAAGTAGGTGATACATGGGTATTTTTTCTTCATCTGCAAGTGGGGCATCAAGGTTGGCATTTTAGAGTAGGATGGAGGGAACTTGCGTCATTTATCCATATACTGTTTGGGTCAGATGCAGTTGACACATCTGTAGACATTTGAAAACCGAACGCTTTACATTGCATTCGGCATAGTGAGAGAAGCATCCTAATTCACTTTAAATTTGGCTACGTTCTCACTTGCCCGTACTGTTAATGGCAGCCTGTTCCTCAGACCTTTACAATCATATGGGTACAAGAGCAATGGGCGTAACAGTGGTTTCGATCACTTCAAATGAAATTGGATCACGTGCCAACCAGGGTCATAAACCAGTAATAAACGTAAACAATAAGCTCAAACTAGGGCAAAGATGTAGTCAAATGATTGCTTCTGGCCTCCGAATCGTCCATTTTATCTGGCCAGGGTAAGTTAAGAGCTTCGATCAGTTTCTTTTGTGAACATAAAAGCGGTTGATACAACCGAATACTGATCGCTTCGTCTGTAGCTAGGGTGCGAAGGCACAGGCCTTTCGATTGGAGTGGCGGAACCTTGTATAGTATTCGAAATGCGCGGATTGGGTCGACTTCATGCCCACTATCAACCAGATGTGCCATAACAGAGCTAGTTATAGCCCTGGTACCGGTTGGCACGTGATCTACTTTCATTTGAACTGATCGAAACCACTGCTACGCCCATTGCTCTTGTACACAAATGACGGTAAAAGCCTGAGGATGAATTCATCGAAAACAAATGTTTACCTTCGGTCCATTGTTCTCAATGATTAAATGGGAATTTTTCAGTCGCAACTTGTTCCATAAATGGGAAAAAACAGGAAAGAGTTGGAACTGATTTTCAGCTTCTCCTTTTGTGTGGGCAATATGCAGCCACTGTTGCTTTGAGATATATAGAGGAATTTGGAAGCTGAGGACTATTCAGATAGTGTATACCCGACAATGTATAATATTGCAAAAAAGAATGATATTGTTTCTCAGCCGGCGTAGCCACGGAGGGTCTAAATGACGGCGGCGACAACGGCCTTCATAGCTTGTAGCGGTAGATGGTCCAATGAGCCTTTCATGAATGACCGTTGGATATTTTCTAGTGCTATGCGATCTGTCCTACGTAGGTGACTGTGGATGATAGTGCTCTACTCTAGCGTAGATCTTACAATCAGCTGAAACATTTCGACCCGTGCTACGGATAAAACTTAGTGATGTAGACTTTTAGTTGTGTATTGTATTCCAGCAATGTCATGCTGTACTTCTGGGGCGCATTGGGCCCCCGTTTGACAAGGGAACAAATGAAAGGCGTAAGAACTGAGCAATCAGTCACCGGCTCCCAATAGACGCGATTCCCTGAATTCGCTCCGCTGCCTTGCGGACAGGCTATTCAGCCAAAGGCTCGGGGTGGTGTCCCCTAAGTCAACACCCTACTTCGGCTTGGGCAACCGGGTAGTATCTCGCCCTCTGAGGAAACCATGGACATTGTTGTGTTGTGTTTTATTTTACTATTTCTGTATCTTCGTTTGAATCCCATGGTTTCTGATGGCATTATGTCTATTCGTAGACTTTTGCAAATATATATTAGTTGTGTTACCTTTGTTATCTGGTAAGAGATATGCTCGGAAAAGTTAAGGAAGGTAAAGCATATTACTCTGAGATCTCTTATTGAACAGTAGCTTGGAATGTTTGTACCAGCCGGGGTGAAGAAACCTTCAGGTATGCAGCATCCATACCCAAGCACCTGCGAATTGGCAGCGGAAAATGTCAAGAACGAAGTCCTACTTCCCGTACTCAGTGCAGATAAATCCCTAAGGTCCAATGCAAGACTATGGGGTTAGAATGAGTACATGAGTTTACTATCATCCGCAAACAGGTATGCATGTCCTTGTTACGTAGAGCCACATATTGTGTTTATTTAGAGTAGGAAGCGAAGTGGTCCAAGCACATCTCTTTGGACAATACCACTGGTGAGTTGTTTTGAAGAGGTGAGGTAATGGCCAATTTTAACTCTTTGGATCCGGTGTTCCAAGTAGGGTTTGAACCAACTTAGCAATGGTTTGCTCATTCCGTAAGAGTGTAGGAGAGATAGCAATAGTTTGTGTGTACACCATCAAAGGCGTTTTGCATGTCTAGTGGGATGACGATAACTGTCATGCCACTGCCAACGACTGATGCTACAAGGTCAAGGAATTGCAGTTGACATGTTACGTTGGACCGCTCCGTAAGAAAGCCTTGTTACCTGCTGCCTATGAGATCTATTCGGGTAAGAAATTGAACAAGGCCATTCTTAACGATTCGCTCCAGAGCCTTAGAAGCTGCCGTAGTATGGTTAATAGAGCTAAGTTTTGGCATTGCGGTTCGTGAGCCACCTTTGTGCTTTGGCGCTATTATTGAGTTTTTCCCTTGTTGTGGGAAACATGCGCTATTTAGAGATAGTGTAAATATGTTTAGCTTCAATGAATGCGATTTTACTTCCAAATTAGATAGCAGCTGTGGGGATACCATCCGGTCCCGGCTGAAATGATGGTTTTCCAGAAAGTATAATCATTAGAACTTCATTCAGGCTTACACGAAGATTCAAAAGTGTTTCATTCGTCTTCCGTTCATTCGTCTTCTTTACAGAATCATAAATTGTCAAATTCGCAGTCCTGAAAGCGGTGTTCACATATCTGTATACAACAGATACCCAGTACGTAACAAAGAGGTAAATGTCATGATTCCACAATTTTCTACGAGAATCAGAGAACGTTTCTTTCTAACCCAATACTCAAAGATTTGGAACAAACTTCCAAGTGATATCAGAACATGCTATACTCTTGGCAATTTTAAGCTTGCTATTAGTAAGCATTTAACCGTCCAAAACGTGATTAAGATGTTAGGGACATCACAGTCCCTAGATAACGCATTCGAAAACGGTATCCATGGTGTCTGAATAAATTTCTGAAACACATACACATAACATTTCGGACAACAGCCCCTTTCATTACATTTTTTTCTCTCGGCCCAAATATCTATCATGTGATTGTGAAGAATCCTGATTCAATGGCAGGTAAAAATAGCAGAACGATTCTGATTACTCTGTGTAACATAATTTGCAATTGCATCCATGTTTATCTCTGAAAATGTATTGATGAAATGTCATGGAAAAGGTATACCATTATTTGATCTGTTCCTTATAGAGAACAGCTTCTCACATCGTCGAGGAATATACAATTTATTTATTTATTTATTTATTAGTATTGAAGGTGGCGTGATTAAAGGGTAGTGCTTCGCACATTAGACTAACATCATCCATTGTTATACCATCTTCTAGAGTCAGGTTTTGAATATTTTGTAGTTTTGCATTCCGCTTTTTAAGAATTACTAGTATTTGTGCCTTTTGTGCATTCGTTTAGCTCTTTGTTTTCCTCAGCGATTTTGCTTGCTGTGATCGACGTTCCAGCTTCTGTTATGTTTCGTGTATTTGCATTAATGTGGCAGTTATTAAATTACGATATGGTAACCTAACTTTCTTCCGTTTAGTAGTAGTTTTGACGCATGACTTTCACTGACTACCACAGTGTGGGTTCTAGTGGGTCTATGCAGGTAATAAGATTGTAGATAAATTCTTCTGTAGCTAGGGTTAGATAATGGGTTAAGAAGAATGTCTCCCAATTCAGGGTACTGATCAGTTAGTCGAAAGTGGTTCAGTCTGTGAGATGCATGCGACAAACAGTCTTACTAATCGCTCGCTTTTTTATTTACTATTTTGACATTCATGCTGCACAGCACAGTATTGTGATCGCAACCTATTATTGGATTGTCAATAGTTACCAAAACTGATGGGATGCCTATGGTGATCTAATGTGTTGGCTCTCCTTATGGGTTCATTAACATGCTGAGTTCAACTGTTTATTTGAATGCTATCCATTATTCCCACGGGGCTACCGGAGATTATCGGTGATGGGGTCATCCAGTCAACATATGGCAAGTTGAAATCTCCACAAATAAACTTATGTTTGTAAGAAGTATTAGAAGCTTCAATTAACGGTTCAGTTTGGTGGCTGGTGTCTGGTGGTTCTATAAACACAGCCCAGTAGAGAATGGCTGGAGGGGATTACCAACCTGAACAAAGTTCCCAGATCATTGAGAGCCTAATGATTGACCGGAATGAGTGTGATATCGTTCCGAAAGTATATAGCGCATCCGTCTCCCCGTTTACTCAGTCGGTCTGTTCGAAACACGTGATAGCCAATTACACTAAGATAATGGTCGCTTCTGTCTGAGTTGCACCATGTTTTAGTGAAGAAAACAAAATGGGGTTTTTAAAAAAACCTAGGTTGTAAGAAGATGCAATTCGGGTAGAAAGGAGCGAATGTTTATAATAACAGAATCGAGGGAATATATTGAATCAGAAGATACGGGGAGGATTAGGTGAAGTTGTTTGTAAGCATTGTTACAGGTCACTTGCCGCAAACAGGGTTTCGAGGTTTAAGGAACTATAGGTTGTATTGGCTCCAATAAAGTTGATGTTCTGGTAGAAAAATCATCGGTTGTGTCATAAGGCCTATTGGTGGAAATCCCAGCGATGGTGAGTAATGTTAAGGAATATGGTGTCCTAAAAAAGATTTCGAGTCTGTTCTATAGGAGGTACTGGTGGTGGGGCATAGGCCAGTAGCAAGACGTGCAAACATGGAGACTTGGTATTGGCGGTGGTATCTTGCTCTTCCTTCCCAGTAAACACTCGACCAACAACGGTAATTACCGTCCGATTCATGTATGCATTGTAACTATTATCGCCTCGGTTACACCAGCTCTTTCTCCAGCTCACTTGCTTTGCCTCACTCTTCCAAGCAGAACATGGAAGCCAGAGTTCTTTGTTTATTTGTACTAAGTTTCTGTTTACAGCCTCAGGTAATGTCTCCACAATTAAGAAAATATTCTTAACCAAGTTGCGACGTTGCATAAGTAACTCTCATTGAGCTCTGTCTGCTATGAGAAATGAAAAAGTTTCAACATCCCTATGGAAAGTACACAACTCGACTGCGCGCAGCTCACGGTCAACATATTCGCAGGATCTTGTGTGAGGTGACATCGCATTCGACATTGTTCCCCGTGATAACAGTATCCGTTGCTGATTAAAGTTGGCACGTGGCTTGTAGTGGATCTCAAATCCGCCTGACGACAACTGGGTATGCTTACCCTCAGCCCTCGTGGCAACACAGCTGAATCTTTCGCCAGTTACTGTGATGGCTTCTGTCTGCGATATCCGACAATGATATGCAGCTGGTGTTTCCGGTTCGATTCCCAACACGTGATTTAAGGGACCGGTCACGTGACTTACCGAAGCGGAGCAACAAAGCTAGACAGTGGGATGCAGTTACCCATGCTTCAAACTTCTTTTCGATCCCAACACAGCGACCTGGAGAGTCATAATGAGACCGAACAAAGACTGTTATATTCATCAAATTTCAAGTAGGACAATAATTTCCAGTGCGATCGATAGGTCCACCTTCACCTGTGGAGTCACCGCCACCACGATTGCAGACTTAAAGTCCATATAGACAGTTCCGGATGAAACAGTAGAAGCGATAGAAAGCTTATCGGTATTTAAACACCCATCGAACACACAAGAATGAAATTTTTAAGTATAAGGGAAGCTCGTCAGTAAGATAAGATTACCCTCTGGATGACCGGTATGAAGACATTATGGAATCGGAACTTGAGTACATTTTGCTTGAATGTGCTTTAGTATGGCTGGAATGACGACGGCTTGCGCGTCGTTGCATTTGGGAGGATGATATTCATACCGTATAACATAGATGCGTAGATATGGTACCTGAATAACATCATGAGAGACTTAGTGACTGAGATTAAGACGTATGTATGAATGTAATCGTGCCCCATGCTGAGGCTGATGTCGCATTCTTGATGCTTCTTCACCGCAGTTGGGCTAAATCAACTTTCACTTAAACTAGGCCTTTTTAAGCTGGATAAATTTCATTCCATTTTATTTAGTTTGTTCTGCCTAACTGAATAATCTTCTATTAACTGGCTACTTTGCTTACGGTAATTGCGGTTATTTTCGTTAAGATTTGCGTTTGTAGCATTTTTAAGTAACTTGTAGACATTTTTTCCTTATCTCGGATTCGTTGCTAACCAACTTACTTCATATGCTAATTTAGTGGAGAGTTGTGCCACCGTTATGCGTTATTGGGTTTGTTTTATTTCATTTTGTCGTTTCAAGTGATTGGCTCTTGCTTGATATCCCCGGTGTGACTGCGCTTGATGTGTATGTTGACAAGGTGCCTACCTATCTATTACCCACTACCTCGTCCATACTGGCTCCAGGAGACAGTTGGTCTTTGCTGGAGGGGACGGTGTGCACGGTCCTTGTGGCCGTGTTAGGCTCTAAGATCGGTTCCATGCTACTCAGTGTGGAGCGGACTACGGTCCAGCCACCGCCTTGGGTGTGCTTGATTCCCCAAATACAGCGTGCTTGTGTTTGTCTGTGAAGAAATGTGGGCCGGCTCCTTTGATGAAACGTGGCTCCCATCCACATGCCTCCCGGTATTATTCCTCCGGGTTTACACTGGACATAGTGTGTGTGGTTGGAGCTGTGGGTGGTGCAGCGCAAGCCATCCATGGTCCCTCTGTAGGCGCGGGAGTCCTGTGGCTGGCCACAGTGACAGACAAATCCGAAACCAGATGCCGACAACCATGTATGTAATCTCACCGGGCTAGCAACTAGACACAGCCAACAGAAAACCATGGAGATCAGCGGATAAAGGACAGTCATCGCGTAATAATCATCGTGGCAGACTAGCTGAAGGTGAGCAACACACCGGCTAATATGCCGCACTAAGAAAGGAACATTTTGACAAATAGTAAAACGAAACATTTTTACTTTGTTTTTCACATTTGCCATTTTCAGTCTGAAGTAGTAAACATCTTAATCAATACAATACTGTACACAATTCTTCCGCTGATTCCGGTTGTGAGACCTGTCTTCAAGTGTGTTCAGCCATTGGCACTCCTCATCTTTGGGTCCCTATCCTGGCAGACGTACAGATCTAACAGCGGCTAGACACGACGTCAGCGATTTCATGTGTTGTCACCAAGTGGAAGGCTGACCACCACGCGGTCGCTTCCAGCCACGTCCTAGACGAGCGAATAGAGTGCGACGCGATAGACGCTCAGGTGCCAAGCGTAGGACGTAACTGAGCCATCTCAACTGGTGCAACAAAACCAGTTTGTTGAACCGAATACTCGCATTCCCCGAAGTAGGACTTCGAATCTTATTACTACTAACTCGATGTTGCTACCAAACACCAGCAATCCTCCTTAAGCCTCCCTTATCGAAGGCAGAAAGACGGCACATGTCTTCCACGCGAATCGGCCGTGACGCGCCCTCATACAACAACATTGAGCGAACAGATGCGTTGTAAACGCGGCCCTTTGGCGAGAATAAGACGTCGCGACGACGCCACAAGTGTCTCCGATTGACAAATGTTGATCGAGATTTAACGATACGAAGAGAAACTTCTTTGCTCTTAGTGCCGTCAGCAGAAACACAGCTCCCAAGGTAGACAAAACTATCTACTGTTCAAGTTGTGCACCTACGAGAATGAACACGGGAGCAGGTGAAAGCCAATCTTTGAGCAGTACGTTACACTTCGATGGAGCGAAGCTCATGCCATACTTAGATGCTTCAACAGCCAAACGATCCACAATGAGTTGCATACCCTGGGGACCGTCCCCAAGTAAGGTGATGTCATCAGGATAATCTAACTCGGTCGCGCGCTCACCCGATATAAGCTCTGGACGGAAACGTTGGAAACCTAGAACACTCGACAGGACGTCTTCGATTACGAATTTGAAGAGGAATGGGGACATAGGGCAGCCCTGTCGCACACCGCTATTGACAGCGAATTGCAAGGAAAGCTTGCCATAGACCCTCACTCTGCCGGATGTATGAAGATAAAGTGCTCGTGAGATGGTGGTATATTTCTCTGACACCCCGTTCTTTAGCAAGCAACGCCACAATGCAGGTCGATCAACGGAGTCAAAAGCGGCACCTATGTCTAGGAATGCAACGACAGTGGGCCTGTGATAAATGTGGCACTGTTCGAGGAGCTGGCGGAGCGTGAAGATTTGATCCACAAATCCACGGCCGGTACAGAAACCAGATTGTTCTTCACGGTAGTATGATTCACGTACTGAGGATAGTCTGCGAAGCAGAATGGATGCCAATAGCTTAGAGGCAACTGAAATAAGACTTATCCCTCGATGATTTGCACATGAAGTGCAAGCGCCTTCCTTGAAAATCGGGACAATAACTGATTCGCCCCAAGAGGAAGGCACTTTCTCTTCACACCAAATTTTTTGGGAACAGCGCGTTCATCTGGTTACTGATCGCCACACCGCCCTACTTGAACAGCTCCGGAGGAAGTCCGTCTAAGCCGGCAGCCTTGAAGCCGCTTCAAGCATCGAATCTCGAGGCAGGGTTCCGCTTCGCTGCGTGGATTCAGAGGGACCAGCCAGGGTGGACAACAAGGTGTACTGCATGTACTGATAGACGGTGGAGGCTAGTCGAACTGCGAGTGAAAGTGCTCTGCCCAGCGGTCCATACGCCTCTGTTGGTTGGTGGTCGGAGACTCATCCACCTCACAAATGACCTCACTGACACCAGATTTCCTGAGGCCAGTAGACCGAATGAGTTGGAAAAGCTTGCGAGTGTTGCCAGAGAGGGCAGCTTTCTCCATCTCTAAAGCTCCATCGTTCGATACGGCCCAACAGCAAGAAATGTTGATCACTTTTCAACCAGCTAAATTGTTTCGCTGGCACTGATCAATAATATTTGGTTTTGATATCAAGGTGTACTGTGAATATACGCACGAGGTGCAAGGAATATTTGATGCTCCAGTTGTATAGGTGCTTTAGTCGCAGGTCCGAAAGACAAAGGAAAGCCTGGGTTTGGTCTTAAGGTAACCTGTCAATATGATCGTGGCGACGGATAGTGCAGGCTGCCAGCTAGATCCATTCTGTCTATACCTTGGTTCCCTAACTTGGAACACTGTCATCGTGATCCTTACCCCGAATTCTATTGGCGCCGCGATGACTCAGGTAGAGTTAACATTCCTCGAGTCTCCAGAGATCGCTGCAAATGTCCCTCGGGATGCCACATTTAGTGCCTACTCTGTTGCAAACACCACCAACACAATTGGAGCGACAAACAGTGGACCATCATCACTTGGCATAAAGCCAGGCCTAACGGTCACCCGACCTTGCAGTTCAACAAGAAAGGGGTCCAATACTAACTCCCTGACTGTCGTGTGCACCAAGGTCCCCGAATCTACCGCCATTATATTGCGGGGAAAGTTGTCTGACGACCAGGACCAGTGGAACTCACTGTGCGTTTAAATGAACGTAAAAGCCAAACCCAAAACCTAGTCAGAGTTAGTCATCACCCTAACTCTGCACACTATGGCGAACCCAGAATTATTAGGGTAACACTGGAATCGGCCGTTGATGTAGAAAACGCTTTATTCTCTGCAAATGCGCTACAACACGAGCCATGTAAGATATGCATCTATCCTGGGGTCCCTTATAGCACGCAACAATTACAGCTGGACATAGCAAGCTAGATTATCTAAGCACCATCTTTATTTATGGCCTGCCAGAGATTGCTTCCCACGATAGCCATGAGGCCGGTAATCACGATTTGGAACAGTGACGGTTCATTCGTGAAACTTGTTCCTTGGAAAACGCTGCGACACGATCGCTCAAAAGGCTACCTCTCTCACAAATTATAGAGAAAGCGGACCAAGAATCCTAAAACTCAAAGTTTAGTCAGAGCAGACAGCAACGGAAATGTTAGAACGTTTGCACTGACATCGTAAATGTCTTCCATCTGAACTTCTGCTAAAGGCTGCTGAATCCTTGCGATGATCAGACATGAGTCTAACTGAAAAAACAATCCTACCAGCGATTACGCACGAGCATCACTTTACCGCTCGGTCAGGTGATTCTGCAGCAGGTCCGGAGGAGGAATTGGACGTACCTTGGCCAAGTCAGTTTGCAATCGACATGTCATCATCATCCCATGAAAAAAAACGAATAACGGCCGACCTCGCCTTGATCGGTATTCTACCACGGTTGACTCCTTCGGCTCCCTGTGGGCTCCTAGAGACAACGAAACTATCTTGCTTTCAAAAAAAATGCTCTAGGCCTTTGCAATAAGCTGGCAGAACTGAATGATCTCCAAATTTCGAAGTCATACGATATTATCGGTATCGTGGAGACATGATTGTACACTGGGATGACAGACGCGGAAGTCTCGCAGCAGAGCATGTCACTCATACGAAACGACAGGCTTATGAAAGGAGCTGGAGTAATTCTGTGTTACCGAGACGAGCTACAATGTGAGGCCGATGAGGATTCAGACTTACAGTTCGCCGATTCTCTGGTGTTGTCTGCAATTACATGGCAGAGACACCTGCATTATAGGTTTGGTATTCCGCCCCCCCAAACTCTACATTGGAAATGGACTACCAAGTTACGCCAGCTTTAAGATGTAGCCTAAAGCGAAGCACACTCACATCCTTAGCATGGGTATTTTCAATACACACTGTTTAGAAACTCCTGCTACAATCGGACAGCCATTCAAAGCAGATCTGCAAGATCTTATAACCAGTGTTCCACTTTACAATCACGTCATTACGCCCACTCGTTTCAGCACAGGTAATAGACCTACTTGGCTGGACTTTTTTCACCAACGAGGAACGTATGATTGATGTATTGATCGTGGGATGCCCTTTGCGACGCAATGATCATGCACTCATTAGTTTCGAATACATCTGCTATACGGAATATCGGAAACATAACCCTGAGTTGGTGCGCACCATTACACGCTACGACCGCTTAGCCCAGCTCGTCATTGCCCAACCTGGTCGTTCCTGGATGAAGGTCATCCGGAAGTCGCTTGGCTTGAATTCATCAGCAAATTCAATCGACTGGTTACGGATGCCTCACAGACAAGAGTCTGCAAAGGGCCCAGAACTGTTTCTTTCATAAGGAGCAGAAATAGAAAATGGATGACTATACGCAACGCAGCCTAACGAGAATACAGATAACCACCAACGCCAGATACTTGGGACGTAGCCCATCGCAACCACAGCACTCGACTGCTCAGAGATGACAAAGTCGCAGATCAGCGGAATATGGCGAACTTTCAGCGCTAACCACAAACTACTGTACAAGTATGCCAATGGACCTCGTAAGGTGAGGCAGGGAATTCCTCCTCTCCGGAAGACTGATGATCCAACAAGAACAGCCATAAAAGCAGCAAAAGCGTTGCAGACGCCATATGTTCCCACATTTCAGAGGGTCTTACGATCAAGCCATCTTCAAACTTTTGTTTTCCCGCCTCCAGAATTCAACCACATCCCTTTTACTGCTGAAGCTGTTTTGCAGAATCTGACGTTACTGCGCAACTACAGTTCCCCGGGAATCGACACCATACACCCAGAGGCACTGGGAGCAACAGCAAGAAAACTGGCAAAACATTTGGCTCAGTTCTTTCAGTGATGCTTAGACCAGAACCAGATTCGTGCGATGTGGAAACTTGGAATAATAACGCCGATTCAAAAAGGCGGAAGCAGGACTGAGCACTCAAACTACCGCCCAAAGTCCCTTCTCCCTCTATTATCCAAGATCATGGAAGCCAGTGTTGCCGATGCGTTGGTGTGTTATCTAGAAAATTGTAGCAGTATTGCTTCCGAGCAACACGTCTTTCGTTGAAAGCGGTCATGCATGACGAAGTTATTGATCACGTAGACTAGTTGGACCGAGTCAGCTGACGCTGGAGAGGCCATCGCTGTGATCTACTTGAATTTGTCAAAAATGTTCGATCGTTTAGATCAACGGGTTCTCCTTTCCAAGCTCCAATATTACGGGATCGGTGACCCTATCTTGAGCTGGCTCGCCAAACTTTCTCCTGCCACGACGATTAGTGATAAGAGTCCGGAGTTCCCTATCTGAACCCATAGTAGCCCTATTTTGTGTGCCCCAGGGCTCAATTCTAGGCCCATGGTTGTTTTCGGTATTCATCAATGACTTTGCCATCGTGACGAGACTGTACCTTAAAGGTGGTGCAATAGTTTGTGTGCCTTAGTGATCCATTGAGCTATGATATGTGCTATTTTGCACCTTCAGAGCCACTCGTACCAGATTGGTCAATGGTTAGAGGCCAGACAAACTCAGTCTCCTGGCCCTCCAGGCTGGGAGTTGGAGTGAGGATGGCTCCTTACTCCATAGAACGGGCTCTCTGTAGTCGAGTGCCAAAACCCCGCTGCTTTGCGGTAAGGTTTTGAACCAGGGCTTTGGTTGGGAACCCTAATCGTTCTCCTGTCTAGGCTTGGGCAACCTGACAGTATTCTGCCCACACAATACAATGAACCTTTCCTTCCAACAATCTCTTGATGATCTGACCATCGCACAGGATAATAAACTGTGCCATCTCAGCTGCATCGAGGAGGGTGCATAGGAGTTTGGATGCTACTGCTCAAGCCTTCCCGGCTTCTTATCCCCCTTCTTGCGTTTCTCATCCTTGCCGTCCCGTTCCAAGTTTACTTTTATCCCCCCATTTTCTATCCCCCAATTCTTGGCCCTCCCCCAGCTTGCTTCGATAGTCGCTTGTCTACTAGTTTCAACTCACGCACAGTCGCAGGACGTTGTTCCAATCCAGTCGACGAGTCAATGTTCAACCAAGCGGACAACGTCAGTTCATCCGTTTCCATTTGAAGTCCTCGCATCTCACTAAGACTAGCAGGCCTCAACGTGCGCACTTGGCTACAGATTGGCCAACAGGCAGCACTTGCCCACACACTAGAGACCCTATCGATCGATATTTGCTGTTTATCAGAAACCTGCCTGCAAAATTCGAGCTCCGTGCTTACTCTGTGAACCCCACATGCGACACCGGCACCACATTCTCATTGCGTCCGTCTGGCGATAATGCAGCTTCAAATGCCGGTCAAGCTGGCGTCGGCATTGTTTTGAGTCCCCGGGCTGAAGCTGCCCTGATCGATTAGATCCCAGTAAACAGTAAGATGTGGCCATTAGATTAGCTGGTTCGTTCCGTGCTACGAACTCGCGCGGGGACAAACGGTGCCTATTTGTCATTGCGGCCTACGCCCCTACAAACTGTAGCACTGATTCGGTAAAAGATGATTTCTATCAGCAACTTCACGAGCTCCTTCGTTACAGAAGAAGCACGGATACTGTGGTGCTGGCTGGTGATCTAAACGCCCAAGTCGGAAAATTGTCCTCTGATAAGCTTCATCTGGGCGGCCAACATGGTGTAGGCTGCCGTAATGATAATGGTGAGCGATTGTTACAGCTGTGTGAAGATGCTCGCCTCTTTCTCGCGAGCACTAACTTTCGACACAGCACCCGCAGAAGTGTGACTTGGCGGCCACCAGCCTCGGGCCAGTCATGGACGCAAATCGATCATATCGCGATCAGTTACCGCTGGAGAGGCTGTGTCCAAAACTGTCGCTCGATTTGGAGCACGAGTGTGGACTCTGACCACGCACTTGTCCGTGCCGACCTCCTGGTGCGTTTCGGTGGACGTCCGCAACGTCGATGTGAACGGATTGACACCAGCCAGCTGGCGAAACCAGGTGTTCTGGATGTGTATCAAACTGCGCTGACATCTGGGCTGAGTAAGCCCACTAAACACCGTTGAAGATCACTGGTCGCATATTCGTCAAGCGTTGCTATTAGCAGGCATGTCTTCACGTGGCAAAGCAAATTGCCAAACCGGACATTGGGTCTCTACACAGTCTCTGCAACTTATGCATGCTCGCCGACGTATTCCGGCTGGAAGCGAATACAATGAGACTCGCAAAAATTGTAGGGCAAAACTGCGTGCTAGCCTGAAGAAAGACCGCAAAACCTGGTGGTCTCATCGTGCCTCTGAGATGGAAGCAGCCGCTACCGTTGATAATCCTAGTAAGTTATTCCGTCTGATACAGGAAACTGGCAGCAGGAGATCTGGTGTTAGCGAGACCATGCGCGACGAGAGTGGGCAGCCGATGCACAGCCTGTTAAAACGCTTGGAGCATTGGGCTGAACATTTTGCAGGGCAATTTAATCTTCACACAATCCCCAATAACCCCTCTACTACTCACTGACGCTGCGTTACGTTGTAGCCACATGAGTTTCTGGGATACATACATAATTGCTACAATGGAAGGCGCTAAATTTCTTAGTAGGTTTTCTCCTTAAGTTGATGCTTTCACTATTCACGGACGGATGAGTCGCTGCTGCTTGCTTAACGCATGACTGCGTCACAGTCCTTTGGGAAATAGTATGTTCAGTCTACTTTGAAGGATGACCTTACTCTGTAGAACCGGAGTGAAACAGTGTAATTTAAGGGGGGGGGCAATGAGAACACAGAAGGGGCCGATGTCACTGGGTCTGAGTCCGCTTTGACTAGTCTTTCCGTTCTGCGGGTATACATGAACCCATACACCACCCTATCCCGTGGACATGAAGTGTGAGGATCAAATTTTGGTAGTGCGGTACACGGAGCACAAGGTTAAGTTTGTTCGCAGCCGTTGGGACAAGCAATTCAACCGTCATAGGTAGCCAGTTATTGCAATGCATCGGTTTCAGCTGCGTACAGCCGAACGTCACCTCATATCTAACGGAGTTAACAGGAGTTCCACCTAACCACTTACCAGAGACTCAGTTGTAACCGCGGACACTTCAGCTTCTTAATCGTGTTGAAACGATACTGCCGGCGATTCCCTTCAGAACTGCTCGTTTGCTTTTGTTTTGTCTATTGGCAGGGCAGCAGTTCTCAAATACGTTTCCCTTCTAAATTCAAAGCACTGGGTACGCCGATTTCGCCACATGCATATGAATGTCTGGTCAGTGCTTCCCATGGCCACATGTGACAAATGACTCGGCATACTGTTTGTAGTATCCGCATGGACGTCCATCTGCCAAAGTAGGAACCGACCTTTCAGTTTTGCAGCCCAGTACATTCCAACGATCGCCCACTAGCACGTACTTTCTATACAACGTTGTTGGTACTATGGACATCTTTGTCCCCGTCCTAGTAGGCGTATCGGGAGTACCAGGCCAATATCACAAGAACACAGATGAAAGATATTCGCTAGTCCGGACCACACATCACGCGCGTACTCCAGACGTGCACCGTTGATAACATCAGTAACCACCTGTTTGGCAAACTTGTATTGGAGGATGTCACCGTCGACCACAGGGTGTTTACCCATGGAAAGAAAATAGTATGCACAAGAGTTGGACACGTGACTAACTGGTCTGCTGCAGTGTAGGTTTATTCAGACGTCCTACAACACTTTAGTAATGTCAGCAGCACAGATTATGAGCCATTATAGTTAAAAAGATGCATATCCAAGGAAAACTGAACCACTTGAGTTTACGTTGCAACGACCTGGAGATTTTCCCTTGCAGTTGGCATATGATGCGTAAGATATTTCAAAATATAACCTCGTTTTTATCCAAAAAGTTTAGATAGTTGGTTGCATGTTGACTACTTTTGTTTATATGCACATGCATCTAGACACTGCTCCCGACACTACTGAAACATTTTTTCTCATTCCTCTCTAGTTAGCTTGTTCTAGGTGCTGTTCAGCTTCGCGAGATTTTACGTTACAGCAATAGAACTAAACCTCTTCTATCCTAATATCTTTTTACTTTTTCCAAACGGTTGGTTTGTCGTGTGAATACAGCGTCCGACTATCGATTGTGCAATAATTGGTAACTCTGATTGTATATATTTGCGGTAACTGCGTTACGAACCTTTCTTTCCAGACCTGGTCATCTATTCTGTACATTTTATGCCTTTCTCCGTTTTTGACTTACGGTTTTATTTTCACCTGCCGTACATAATTTTCGTCATAGGCGTTGATCCTGTAGAATACAACGCCTCTGTTAGCTTAGGTATATTCTAATTGCGCCCTTTTGCGGGGGTAATCAGGAAAATTGGTTCACTCTTCCAGAGTCCATATTTTCACAGCAGTGACCGCAGTGACCGCAGTGACCTCCAATGTGAGCCCATAGAAGACGTGTACAGTAACGTGCAGGATACTCTTTGGTGTCGGCTGCGTTTAACAGGCAACGACGTCCGTCTGGTGGCGGTCGTTTATCGACCTCCATCCTCTACACCCGAGATGGACTTCTCGCGTCTGCGCTGAGGCTTGTGATCAGCAGGAGATACAGTCATATTCTTATCGCTGGTGACTTCAATATCCATGCTCTGGATGCTCAAGCAACATCTACGGAACAGTTCAAAGCGGATCTACAAGACCTTGTCTCCAGTTTTCCACTTTATGGCCATATCGACGATCCCACCAGATTCAGAGCAGCAGAAAGGCCGTCCATCGTGGACCGGATATTTACCAACGAAGAACTCATGGTCGAGAAAGTAATCATCGACGCTCCTTTGGGTTGCAGCGATCATGCAGTTTTACTCTTCGATTATATATGCTACGCAGAATACCCTGCGGATACTACACGGAAAAGCCGAGTTATCATACGGTACGATGAGCTGGCTCGACTTGCAGAGGCAGCCAACTGGAACTTTCTGACAGACGAAGTACCGACAGTCGCATGGCCATATTTCGTCAACCAATTTAGCACTCTCGTCGAAGAGGCATCCGAAACTAAGGTTGTCCACTCGAAGAAGACTGTTTCATTTGTGCGAAGTAGGACACGGAATTGTATGGCAGTGAGGAACTCGGCCTGGCGTATCTATAAGGAACACCCGAGCACGGAGAGCTGGACGGCCTATGCAATTCAACGTAATCATTGCACTCAACTCGTTCGTGAGGATAAACTGACATACCAGCAGCATCTGACGGAGCGTATGGTTTCGAATCATAAGCTGCTCTACCAACATGTAAACAACCTGCGTAAGGTGAAACGGGGAATCTCTCCTCTTCAAACGCCAGATGGCATGACGCTGACTACGGAGGATGCGGCGAACGCCTTGCGGCTGCAATATGCTTCAAACTTTCAATGCATTCCTTGGTCATCTGTTCCTTTGTCAGCAGCTGTTTTACAACCAAAACTTACGCACATAACTTTCACGGCGGGGATGGTATTAAAGAAGTTGTTGTGTTTGCGGAAGCACAACTCTCCTGGAATCGACAACATTCACCCTAAGTCCCTTGCGGTAATGGGAGAAAGTTTAGCAGAGCCTCTGGCACGATTCTTCCAACGCTGCTTCGATCAGATGTATGTATCCGAGATGTGGAAATGTGGGATCATAACCCCAATTCACAAGGGCGGTAGCCGTTCTGACCCAGCCAACTACGGTCCTGTAACCCTTCTCCCGGTCCTGTCGAAAGGTTATGGAAGCTATTGTTGCTGACGTACTAACAGCCTATCTAGAAGAGTCTGCCTTCCTTGCACATGAACAGCATGGTTTTCGACGGAATCGATCGTGCACCACAAATCTGCTGCTAGCAAGATCGAGTTGGACCAACTTAATTGACAGCGGTGCAGGAGTGGACGTGGTCTACCTAGATTTCTCAAAGGCTTTCGATCGACTAGACCATGGAATCCTGATCTGCAAACTTCAGAGCTTCGGCATTGATGATCCGCTCCTAGGATGGATCACAAGCTTTCTTCTCCACCGGAGCTTAGAGGTAAAAGTGCGTGGGTCCCTGTCCCACCCAATCCAAGTCGAATGTGGTGTACCACAAGGATCGGTACTGGGGCCACGATTGTTTTTGATGTATATTGACGACATAGCGGCCCTCATTCTTTCCAACTGCCTACTCTATGCCGACGACATCAAGGTCTGGAGAGCGATCAATACACCAGACGACTCCGCAATACTTCAAGAGGATCTGGATAAGGTGTATGCGTGGTCAGTTCAGAACCAACTCCCACTCAACACAGAAAAGTGCAGAGTATTACACTTACGTCACCAATCAGCATTTTTCTATAAACTGGGTGACAGTGTGCTTCACACAACTGCTGAGGAAAAGGATTTAGGAGTCTTGATTCAGTCCGACCTTGGTTGTTCAGCCCAGGCAAAGAAAGCATCGAACGCGAGCATTCGAAATTTGGGCCTTCTCCGGCGCACATTTGGACGCTTCGATCCATCCGTTTTTCACCAACTTCTAGGTGCATACATACGACCACACGTGGAGTATGCAATACAAGTCTGGCAGCCGTGGCTGAGGAAAGACCTCTCTGATTTAGAGAAACCTCAACGACGCGCAACGAAGAACGTGAAAGGTTTAGGCCAGTTACGCTACGAAGACAGACTGAGATTGCTCGGGATATTTAGTGGTCAATATCGACGACTACGGGGAGATTTGATTTTGGCTTATCAGATTCTGACAGACCCCAATCATACCTGCCGCCATCTGCTGGAGCTCAGTAACAACAACAATCTGAGAGGCCATCATCTGAAGCTGGCAGTGCAGTACAGCCGTTTGGAATGTCGACGGAATTTCTTTTCCGTGCGTGTTTGCCAAGCCCTGGAATGCTCTCCCAGAATCTGTAGTCAGTGCACCCAACCTGATCGAGTTCAAAAATCGAGTTGATAGTGCACTCACTTCATTGCACTATCTCCTATAGTACAGTCTAATTTTGAGAGATCCAAAATCCATACTTTAAAAATAATTTTCCCCCACGCAAATTTCAACAGTGGATTTATATTTTGACGCTTCAAACTCAAACACTTTGCCCCATGCGAATTTCAAGGGGCGGTGACTCTTTTAACCAAATACTCCATACCTCATGATCCCGTCCGGAGTTATAGTGGATTATTATTTTGACACTTCAAACTCGGTGAGTCCACAAGCTTGTAGTGACTCGTTGTTAAACGATTTTACTGAATTGGTTTCCATTGAATTTTTCACACTTCTATGATTTTCGCACTGATCACCCTACGGGATTTGTCAAGCTTTAGCTTTTATACCCGCATAAATCCATTGTTCCATTGTCTAAGGTTAAATTTCCGTACGTCGTTGTAACCTTCTTTACAAAGCTTCGATGCTTCCGATGACATCCTAGAGCTTCCCGAATCGCAGAGTAATTATGAGGAAGTCCAGGCTGCTCTTTTAGAGCGGATTGGTATGTTAAACCGTGAACGTGTCACGAAATTACTTGGTGAAACCGAACTGGTTACTCTGAAACCATCTGAGCTTTTGCGCAAAATGCAGTTTTGCTAAACCCGTGACTGTTGACGACATGCCTCCCAAGAAGAGGTAGCTTCGCCACCCCTCACGTTGGCTGCGTAACATGCTCTAGGCTAATGTTGATGCGTCTCCAGCTCAGCTATCCAATACGACTGGCCGTACTTGGGTATGTTACATCAGAATCACACACGCCCAAACAGTCATGAACGATAACATGACGCAATTGGCATCAGCTATTGCTACGCGAAGCAAACCCTTTGACGAAATGGTGGCTTCAGATAATCCTTGAAGGTGCCGTTCCAGGAGCCGATTGCCTTCGTCACGTGCAAAAGCTCCTAGATCCCCGTCTGAGACGTCTATCTACTGCTGGTATTATAGACAATATGGCGCAAACGCCAGATCCTGAGGCGCTCCCTGCTCTTTCACTAGCACCTCACAGGGAAACTTGCAGGTCAACAAGTAGGGGCTACGGAAGTTGCTGGTCACCACAGTTGGCTTTCCTTCGTCACCGATCGAGAAACATGAGTTCGCTACTTGGTGGCACCGAAGTCAGCCTACTTCCTCGCGATAAGAAAGACTCGAAGGAGGAAGAAGTTGGTCTATGGCACGCAGCCAACGGAACCACCACTCACGTGGATGCTCAAAACAATTGAACGCTTAATTTGAGTTTACGACGTTCCTTTAAATTGTTTTTCTTCGTCGCAGATATTCAAATACCAATTATTGACCTTGACTTCCTGCAGCACCACGACTTGCTGGTAGACACGAAGCACCGCTGTCTGACCAACCTGACAGCTGTATGCATGTTGAACGATATCGAGTCAATTGGTGCTAGATACGCCAACCAATCGGGCTCACCCATTGGTCTGATGTTTCACAGCAATTTTACGCAAGTCTTCCACGCAGAAGTGACGTTGCCATCCGTTACTGGTTCTGCACAGCAGCACATTGTTACCAAAGGTCTGCCTGTATTCGCTGAAACCACACGAAAGACCTCCAAAAAGTGGAAATGGCCCATTCAGCATGCAAGCATATGCCTGAGCTAGGCCTTGCTCGCCCGTCCAAAAGCTCGTAGGCGTCACCGCTTCACCTGATGCCCAAAAGGTTAGGAGACCGACGTCCATCTCGCAACTACCGTGTGTTTAACAAATTAAGCGACAGCGGCCGTTATTCTATTACTTCCATTCAGAACAGCAGGGCTAGCCTACCTGACACTCATTTGCTTGCGAAAATCGATTTGGTTTGTGCTTATCACCGTAATCCGGCCATCTAAACTCTTCGAGTTCTTGCGCGCCCGTCGGTCTTCCTAACGCAGTTCAGACATTCCGGCGATTCATGGACTTACAGATTCCGCAAGGTAGATTCCGATTTTGTCTATTCTCACACAGGTGATTTCATAGTGCCATGAACGCGGAACACCACAAGATTCTTTGCAATAGGTTGGCGGCTAATCTTATCACTGTCAATCCCTACAAGTGCATTTTGCAACAGCCGTCTACCGAAGTCATTGGGCACCATATAGATCAGCACGGCATACGACTTCTACACGATGGAGTACCAGACTGTCTACAAGCTAGGGACCACAATGTTGTCAGTCGCAAACTAATATTTCATATACACCTAGGACCTCGTTGGAAAGGCCGTGCAAGTTATGTAGAATAAACTGGAGAAAAATTGCTACCTTGTTGCATCCTTTTGGCTGGAACAATCTCTTCATGTCCACTTATAATACTAATGCTAGAGAGGATCCCCAACTCAAGCTGGTACACAAAGGCAATGATACACTCCAAACTGTTAAATTCACACTTAGTGACCTATGTCGCCAACTCAGATTAGTTCGGCCATCATGTTCACCAGGCCCTGACAACATCCCGCCAATTCTAGTCAAGCACGGAGGTCCAGATATCCCCTGCTTTTGATTAGTGTATTTACACTTTCCATGCTCAATGGGAAGTATTCTTTGCACTGGAAACAACCGATAATAATACCACGACACAAAAGCGGATATATGCAATATGTGAAAAATTACCTCTCAATCCACCACACATCTAGTATCTTCAGAAGCATGGAGAGGTTAGTTTAAAAAACCTCATGATGGAATATTTGAGTTCTGAGTCTTCTCAGTAAGCATAAGGATGGTTTTTTAAAAGGTAGATCATGCACTACCTGTCAGTTAGATTAGCTTGATTGTGACTAAAGCAAGAGACACCGGAAGTGCCATTGTTGTAATATTTCTTGATATCCAAAAGATTTTCGACCACAACTTATTGGTGCGGAAGCTTAGGTCCTATGGTAGCACAAATTCGATTCTAGAGTGGTTGTCCTCCTACCTCGAGGGTAGAAAGCAAGTAGTCACATTGGTACATCCGAAGCTACCTCAATCTCTGGTGGAATGATTTAAGGCAGCTTGCTATGCCCGCTTTTATTCTTAATCTATTTCAATGATCTTGATGAAAACTTGTACGGGAAGTCATTGCTCTTCGCTGATGATGTTAAAATTGTGTACTGTTCCGCGCCTTGGCAACGTAGCCCTAATTTAGCCTGTATTCAGTCTGACTTGTCCGCATTGGAGCACTGGAGTAACTCCTGGAAGTTGAACTTTGCCACTGACAAGTGTAATCTATTCTACCACGGCTGTGGCGCTTTCCCGAACATCCTAACCTTAAACGACACCTCTATTCCTGTGTGTGGCGCAGTCCGAGACCTTGGTCTAAGATATTCTGCCCCATTTAATTTTTAGAGAAAGTTATATCCTTGCAGATTTCTGCCAGAAAAGTGATCGCCTATATAACTCGAAATCTTACCTTGAGGGATTCCAGGCTTCAAGCCATTAAAATATGTGTTAGGTCAAAGCTTGAGTACTGTACGATAGTGCCCGGTTATTTGAGAAAAGCGGTCATCATGGCATTGGAAAACATTCAAGGATCATTCACAAAGAGGTTTTTGAGCCTGCCTAACACTATGGCATACCATGTGAGTTGCGAGGCTCTAAAACTGAAGCCGCTAGGGCTGCGCAGACGAAACCTAATCTGTGCCTTCTACACGGCTTACTATTCGGATTAAGCATCACTGCTCAGCCACAACTCGAGTTTCAGACTCGTATGCGTTAAGAACAAGGAAACAGCGAGCGCACATTGCAAATACAAAAGTCTCGTACCAAGCACCGCTCAAATATTTTCTCTGTAAAATATGCGATTAAAATGAAACAAACTTTCGTCGAGTATTAGAAACTGCACTACCTATACGCAATTCTAACGCTCGATTAATATTCACCTGACTGTTTCAAATATCTGGTCAACACTTAGCCAAAAGATGACTCCAGATGAATTGTATGAGAAAGGTCCTGGATACACTTGGAAGTCACCATATCCCCTATGTGCCTCAATCTTATAATTTTAGTTACATATAGTTGAATTCTTGAGTATGTATCCATAAAGGAGCTTACTCCTATTACTCCGTCTAATCAATTCTGTTTTCTCTTTTGATGCACTGGTTCGAAAATGCACTACGCCTTTCAAGATGATGTCTCTGTACCGTCCTCGTCATTCGCCAAGATTTTCCACTAAATTATGACTGGCCTATCGACAGGCGATTGTATTCATTCTTGTATTTTTTAATTCTTCATACTTTATATTCTTCTTTGTTTCATTGTTAGCCATGATCGAGCTGATCTCTTGAGTTGACGTATTACAGCCTCCAAACTAAAAAAACTATACCCATGCGAAGTATACTGCTACTGACTCGCTGGCTTACAACAAAAGTGTCATACTTGTTTGATCCTTATGATGGGACGGGTTGAGGCTTCATCACCCATAATGTTTGCATAAAACAGCCCTTATGAAAAAATAAACACTTGTTACCCAGCTGATGGCCTACCTACTATTTTGCCACACCGGCACAAAGCCAGTTGGAGCATGGAAGTGCGGGTGAAACCCATCGAGTGAATGCCTCGACTGGAAGCAGGTCCCCTGGAGACAGTTCCAATGATGGTCGTATTACTTACTTGCGCTTACGGTCAAATATACATTTGTTATCGTTCCCAGTTTCCTAAACTCTCTAATACTTTAAAAGTGCTAATCACTTCAAAAAACCCATACGGGAAACCTTGTACAAAACAAGTAAAATTAACTATATTATGCGATCACGTTGTACAAGTTGATCAGATCACTCAATTGGTCTGTGCGTTGCACCACCGAGGCAGAAAACGTTTATTTATTTATTTATTTATTTACTGTTTTCTAACCAAAAGGCGTCTTTTTAAGCCTTTTACGAGCATATCAATCAATTTATTGAAAAGTTGTCACCTGCTCTAACCTACACTGGTGACAAGTCGCATCTACAGGAAAAGCTGCGTGAGGGCAATATAACAATATTTTCCAGCAGTATTTTCAACAAACTAACGACTTTACAATAATATCCAGACTTACCAGGCCGATAATAAAAATAAAACCTGAAAATAATTTGTTTCAGGAAAGGAGAGACTGATGTTCCAACTACTGCTCTGCCCCTGATTGAAATATCACTGTTAGTACAACTGTGGAGCCGCACACAACGAAGCCCACTACTACATCTTATCACGCCTGAGGGTGTCCTTATTGACGCTGCGGAGGTTGTAGCTGAAGCGTTCCATTCTTATTTTGCTGGTTCCTTTACCACTGTGGACGATACACAATGGGATCACACCACTCAGTACTCTGGGCCGTGTATCGTACCTAAAGAATTCGACACTGATTCTATCGAGCGACAGATTTGCGCTTTAAAAGATACCTTTCACCAACGTCCAGATGGATTCACATCAGTTCGGCTAAAGTGTTGGGAATGACATCTGCTTACTACTAAACATGTTTAGTTTATCAATTATTTACGGGTTTTATTCCGATCACTGGAAACTGACGACAGTGACGCCACACCACGAAACCGGGCCCAGAAATGACATTAAAAACCATCGGTTCATGAATCACACTGCATTAATGTCAAGAATGATGGAGAGCTCCATTAAAAACGAACTTGTTAAATTCGGAACAGCAAACAATCTTTTGTCACTTTTACAATACGGATTTATCCAAAAGCCTTCGAGTGCCGTTTGCCAACTAGCTTTCTTTGATCATTTGACGAAATCGCTAGGTTCTGCTAAGGCATGTATTGCACTTTCAAATGACCTTCGACAGGATTGCACACATAATGCATACATGGAAACATCACAACAATAGTATCGCAGGCTCAGTATTATCCTAAGTAGGAACTTACTTCTCTGGTCGAAAGCAGACAGTCAAGATAGGCGAGTATCTGTCAGAGATAACATATGTTACTAGTGACCTGCTATAACGCAATGTACTTGACGTTCTCCTTTCCTCTATGTATGTAAATATTCACTACTCTGACATAAGAAACGGAAGACCACCTGTTTGCAAATGATAAAAGTTTTACAGCCTGCGAGCACATCTTTCTTATTTCTGAAAGCCAAAGTGATCTAATCTCCCTGACGTAACGGATTCTCCATGATCTTTCCAGCATCTAAGTGTAGCATCCTGCGATTTATCAGAAATGAGGTAGCTTAAACCAATCAAACGGCGCCCCGAAACCACCCGCAAACTAGTTACTATCGCATAAATTTGAGCTTCCCTTGCAATCCTAGGCCACGGGGCAAATCCTGTACTACGGCTGAAGATCTCTCACATCTTCAACCAGCATCATATTACCAGACCAACATCTCGCATGAAGGCCTCACGAAACGACCTAAAATGCGGTACTAAGTCGGTAAACAAGTAGACTGGATGATTTGCAGTTGCAAAAGACAATAGTGGCAAGAGATATGGGCGCAGTTCAGGTGCACGCTGACAATGGATCATCGTTTTCATCTTCCCTATCCACAGGAAGGAACTGTAAGGGAAGTCGTTAACGATTGTCAAGAAGCAATAACGAACCTACTGAACAGCGTCAAGAGGCTCACGCAGCGTACGCACTGGTTTTTGTGACGTGCGGAAAGAAATCATGTTTTTATGCATCTTGTTGTGTCTGCTTTCGATTCATGTTCACTCAAACGTTCGCGGATTCCACCTAAGAACACACAATGCATAGAAATAAAGGACTCACTATGATTGACAAGGTTGCGTGTTGTATTTTTGAAAGAGCGTTTTTCTTCCTCCAGTTTAATGTGTACCCTGGGCGACAGCCTTGTTTATGATGCGGTCCATCATCGCTCGCACTAGCTCGTTGGTGCATCATCCGTCGACTCGCGGCAGATATCAATCTTTATGCAAGTATATTTGAAGATACATTACTAGGTGTTTCTGGTTGCTGTCATTCTAGAGATCCGCACCAAAAATGCACGCACTTTCAAAGGAGGCAAAAGACAGCTTCAGGTTACAATCCGTTCCAGCTTTTTGGTTTTGAGAGTTCGCTACTATCGTTGTCAGTAAGCGGTGGCTAGCAACCTGTCCGGCGTGATGAAAGCAGTGTTCTTCTAAACATTCATAAGTGTAAACAAAAAATCAAGGCGCTACACTGAAGTTTGCCAAAACGCTGGTTGACGGCTTTGATTGATAGTGCGCATTCACAAGTTCGTACAGGTGAGGATGCACGTCGATTTGATTGATACAAATGGTTCCTACACTTACCTGCAGTTGCGCAAGGCTATGCAGAAGTGGATGCACTGAAGCTGCTACTGAGCTTGGGCATAGAGGACGCTTATTTGGACCGTGCAAGGGTTACTTGAAACTGGTAGTCTGTGCATCCTCGGAGCTTATTATAACAAGTGGACGTCTGTGGCAATGAACAGCTTATTCTATGCATACATACATAGGATGACCGGTATTATCTCGTCTATGGAAGACAACAAGCCTTTCGCGTAATCTTTCTTTAAAGCATTGACGTGGTCGGAATATGCTAGATGAAGGAGGTGTTAAAATTCGTTTTACTTGAGCGAACCAGGGTAGTAACAGGAGTATGAGGTTCCTCCCTGCTGGGCAACATGTGCTCTTGTACCGCGGCACAAAATAGGCCGCATTTGTTGACGTGTAGATTTGAATAGCCGAAACTATCCACGAAAACATGCCCCCACCCGACATGATCAAACCGCAGCAAAGCTTCACGTTTAGGAAAATGACACAATACTCTGGATAGGCCGACGTGGCCATATATTTTCGGGACAACTGTCTGTAAGGACACTTTCAGTGGAGTCCGCATCACCGTTCGGTAACCTCTTGGAAGAAAAGCCACGGTAGCATAAGAAGCAAATTGCTTTGACAGATTATGGTGTTACGCGGTTTTGAGAGAGTAAAACACAAAGTTGCGTCATTAGACAGTTGGTATCCATCATGGATTCCTTAGAGACATGTACGTTCAAGTCATCAGCTGTGAGGGCTATTAATGAATAACTAAGTTACGTAAGGCGTATTCAAATGTGTGTAACACTGGGGGTGGAGGCAGCTCAGTGTTGTCGCTCAGCGTTATCGGTTGATTGGATGCACGGCGCAGGCGCCTGGCCATTCAATGTATTGACCATTGTGAAGACAATTTCAGAGCGGTTCTGTATATTTTATGCGGTTACATGACATGTGTGGACTAAATCGGAACAAAATATGTGTAGTAACATGTGCAGCTAATCACTAACTACAGTGAAACTTGCAAAATTGGCATAAATAGTGCCGCTGAAATGATGTATCTTACCACACACTGGGATTCCACTAATACTGGAAAGGACTAGTACATCACACTTTGCTAATGCGAATTACATACATACAACAGTCCAACAGATGAAATCACGACTAACTGTTGCCTTACAAAGTGATCCAGCGAAATTGCAAATCTGGCGGAAATGCCTATGATAACATGTACACAAATGAAGTAAAATATGATGCACTCGCGAGGCTTTAACTTAAGTAACTGAGTCGGCAAGGAAAAAACAGAGTAACACTAGAAAGATCGCTCCGCCGCTATACCTAGAATGCCCGGGACCGGTCACAATGACAGCATCGCTGTGTTTCCTTATCCTAACGTTTATAGTTTTTTCGATATTCATATTAAAAACAATAAGTAGGACATGTCTGTAACTGAAGAACACTTGTAGTGAACCTTAATATTTTCAAAAGTTGAAATAAGTTGTACACGCTTATTCAGATTTGCATTTGAAACTGGTGGTAACTGTCCCAATCTGTCCACATGAGCCACAAACTAATTTTTCACATACAGAGCACTTGCTCTTTGACTTGTTGCCTGTACAGTAACCGATCTGACACTGCCAACGTTTACTTGTTTTGCAACTTTCCAACTGCGCTGAGTTGTTCGGCGTAAGCCCAGTTGTCACGTACCTTGTATGATATATAGATCGAAGCATTTCTTCCGCAAGACCCATCAGATACGACCGGCAGGATAATTTATTTCCGGGGACACTATTATAAATTATCCAGTAATTAATGCCAGCCAAATCCAGAGTGTTGAAGAATAGTTGGACTGGTCACCATCGAGATGATGATTTGACAGTCAGTGCTCTTGCAGAATGCTCTTGTCATATACCACTACCCCATACTTCGTGGAGTTGCGAAACAATACAATTTCGGGTTTCTTTTTTCCGTCTTGTGTAGAAGCGTTACCGTCTAAGAAACTGAAAAACAAAACCTTTTTATTCCTTTTACTCTGGTGGGATGTTAATGTGTGCTTAGTTTTATCCTCCATTGTGGTCCACGATGTACCATCTTCCGATTTGTGAACTTTATTGGAAGGTACCGAATCGGCTGATACACTCTCAGTACTGTCCTCATGAAGACTCTCACTGTTAGAAATTGACTGTAAATAATGTGGTGATCTTCTGCCGACTCCTGGAAAATGAAGTCATCAGCAACACCACATTCATTCTCATCTACAGACCCGTTATAATCAAGAGCCGTAAGTTCTCGTAAAACTTCAACAGATGTTCTCCTCCTACGAGCTATTGTGTATCAATGGCACTGAAAGTTATCAGACCGAACGCACAATATCAATGGGAAATCGTGAATCGTTTAATTTTCACTCCCGTATTGACTGATATAGCATCTAACTAAGTCAAAATCAATAGTGACGGCTGAAAATGAAACGGGAAAGCGGATTAGAGGAAAACGGTCATTTTGACCGTTAATGGGCTTTCTCGGTAGTACGAACACAACTACTTCTTTTCTCAGAATCCATAACAGATATGAAAGTGACACTTCACAGTTATGATGGACGTCTAAACATATTATAAATCACAAAATATCGTTGAAAATGTTTACAAAAGTAGAAATTATGCACGTTTAACAACGATAAGCTGTCAAAATGACGGTTCCGGGCGTTCTGGTGTCAGTTTCGGCAAAGGAGATCAGATTAACCTTCTGACGGAAATTGCATGGAGCTCCAAGAGCGATCGTACAATGGCTATGGAACAGAAAATACAAATGCAGCCCATTGGTCCATTCGCTATTGGTCAATTTTACTTCAGTGTTAATGCAATCAAACATCCGTTTGTAATCAAGACTTCTCATGTCTGAAGTATAAATGCATGTTATTTTTAATACGATATCTAAAGTTATTTTCGAAAGAGTTTTATTTACAGCACATAAGTACGGATTATCCCATTGCTCAAAAGTGTTTTCGTGAGGAATTTTAGTTTTTTTCAAATTTGTACGAATCTGACTACGTTTGTGTTGATAGGGGTGCTATGGATGAATGGTTATACCGGAATGTTTAAGTTAGCACGAAATCCAATTCCTTTTATGCCACTTGGTTTGTGACCTCAGCCTTCTCCACTCTGGTTCATGGAATTTCAAGGAACAAGTGGAGTTTACAGACGATAAAGCATGGCAGACTATTGGACTGAGGGTACCTGTTTATAACAAGCAAAGTTAAACTCCTGTCATTCATACTATACGCCAGACTAGTACTAGAGTACTGTGCCACCATTTTCAATAGCACTAGAGGACACGACACATGTGCTAATGAATCTACACAGAAGTATCTTACGAAAGGACTTGTGGTTCCAACTCACCATTCACTTATAAATGTAGATCGAATCTGTTAAATTCGAACCACTTTGGCTTAGAACAGCCATTCTCAACGAGAGACATATGGTCCCTCTGGGGGCCACAGAATTTCTAGGGGCACTGCGACGTGAAAAGAATTTTAGGGGGTATAGGGGTCATGCTGTGAAAAGTGGGTTGTGATGACGAAATTTATTAAATTTATTTTCCTATAGTTTTTCTGCGTCCATTAAGCTTCCCTGGTCATTACGAGTCAGTGCAATGAATTACCCTTACACAAGTGGCTGTTTACGAAGGTGTGAAAGTCAGACCGAGCTGACATTCTGTTGCAGAGCTACCGTAACCGCGAAACTTGCGCAGATTTCGCCGGGCTCACCTCAGACATGCAATCACCATACGGCGACTCAGACTGAACAACCAAGGTGTACCCAGGACTTTGATGCCTCGCCACAATGAACTAACTAAGCTGTACTCAGCACACTGATGCATCTAATGTGCAAGCTGCAGTGCACCCACTGAACACTCCACTGCACACTGCGGCAGTTAACACATAAACTACAGTGACACACTAACTGAGTTTTCCTCAGGACACTACCACTGGGTGACAACTCATGTGTCGGTCAATCTTTCTTTCTCGTTGGGTCTGAGTACAGCAGTGTTAGATTATGCGTTTTCTTCTCCAGTCTCAGCTCGCACGTACATCTGGCGGCTAGGTCACGTTGGCCCGCGACGTTCCGAATTCGAGCGATCATTCTGCGCGCGCGGGGTGCTATTTTGTCGAAGCTTTGTCCGTTCCGACTGAGGCGAAACAACTAGGACGCGTTACAACGCTTCCTTAACATACATTTCAGCGGAAGCCTTCAAATTAGTGAGCAGTTTAGTCAACTTACTTCAGACGTGTGAACATCTGGTTTCTGCGGTGAGTAAATATGACACTTCTCATACTTCTCATAATAATCATGATAATCAAATTCCTATCCAACACGCATTGGGAGCTAGGTTTGTCGATAGCCGATGTACATTCTCAGTTTCGTTGTTGACTCTTCTATGCCGATTTCTTGAAATATGCGGTATTTTTTCCGTGTTTGGCTCTTCTGTTCCTCATTTTACCTGTCGCTCCAAAGTTCTTGTAACGGGCAAAGTGTCCAATGAGCATTGGCATTTTCTGAGATCCATTTGTTTTCTTTACTGGCTTTCGTCGAGAAGTTTTCTTTACTCAATTTATCTATCGACGGTGTTTTCAAAAGCATCATCAGAAACCACCTTTGGGTTGCCTGCCACATGTTTACGTGTTTAGATTGTAGCCACCAACTGATTTCACAACCATGCTTACCAAATGTCGTACCTTACAACATCTCAAGGTCAAGCAAGAAGAAACTTAGTGCCACCAACCATTCATACCATCTGCGTGTTTCGCCTTGTCGAATGATGTTGTTTAATACCCGTGATAAAAATGTAACAAAAATAAAATAATGGCAATATTATTTTATATACTGGCAATCTACAATGACCTATTTCGGAAACAAGCTCTTCAGCAAAGAGGAAGTGTTGACAGTACTCCGTGGAATACTTGTCTTTTGGAGTTATCGGATCACAACAAAACCCCACTCTACTAATGTGCTTTACTTATCAACTTGCGACCAAGTAAACTGAAAAATTATTTGAAAGTGTTCATAAGAACGAAAGCGGTCCGGATATTTTCAGAAAGCCGCTGGATGTTTTCGAAAACAGACAAACTTTAAAGACAATAGTTTCTGGCAGGGTAACAAATGGCAGATGGACCTACGGCGTCATATAAAAGCAGCTAGTTAATTTTCAAAAATTGCAGTTTACATATTGTTGGATAAAATATTACCTTGACTTCAGTATCAATAATACTGTCGGACCTGATGTATGTGAATCCACTAGAAGCAGTTCAAACCATTCTGCTCAGCACAGCAACTGTAGCCAAGCGAATAGATGAGATGGCTCAGGACATAGAAAGTACCCTAGTTACCTTACCACAGTTCAACAAACTTTCGTTACAATTAGATGCATTTACTTTACCTGACAACGACGCTCTTCTGGTAACATATGGCCAATTCTTGAATGATAATGAGTTAGTGAAAGAGGAGGTGTTTGTCGGGAGAATCAAAAATTATACAAAGGGCCATTCCATATTAGAGGTAGTCAATAGCTATCCGACTAAAAATTCTGTTCCAATAGAGAACGCAGTCGCATGGGCAACAGATGGTGCTGGTCGGAAGACACAAAGGATTTATTGCCCATCTAAAAAAGCTTCTTTCCTCTGTTCATACAATTCACTGTGTGATTCATCGAGAGCACCTAGTGGCTATGAACTCGGGAGGGCGCTTAAACGATTCACTGTCAACCGTTATAATAGTAGCCAACAATAGTAACTCGCACCTTCTTCAAGACCACCTTTTCCAGCAGTTGTGTGAGGTGAACAGGGAAGATTTCCAGGTCATACAGTTGCATACAGAAGTTAGAAGACTCTCTAAGCGCAATTGTTTCCGCAGCTATGTTACAATCTGAGACACCAGCATCACATTCCTTTCTGGAGCTGATTACGAACGAAAGCTGTTAAAATCTAAGCCAGACGTGCTTTATTTAGCTGATTTTGTTGAAAAGAACTTGATAAATAAACTCTTCAAGGCAACCTGATTAGTGTGATTTCAAGCAAAGAAGCCATTATCGCTGTTCTTAAAAGGCTGGAAGTGTATGCTCAAAACATTGCACATTGGGAATTCACACACTTTCCAATTCTCTCTACAGTCACGGAGGAGCTGATGGATGAAGACTTCATTGTTTATGCCAGTCACTAACAACCACTATGAAAAGAAATGAAAGCTTTTGTCACCTGATTGACATGGAAATCCCAACTGGATTTTAGAACCTTTTGACGCACAGCCCAGTAATGGAGTTACAATCCAGTAAAGTCTCATAGATTTCGGAAGGTTTGAATACAAATCGGTTTTGCTAGGGTCTTATTGTGGCAACTTTTCGCCCTTGACACAAGAGCTTCTTCAGGCCACGTCAGGTCAAGGGCGAAACGTTGCCACAATAAAACCCTAGCAAAACCGATTTATATTCAAACCTTCTGAAATCATGAAATCACTGTCGGTTCCAAGCATATTCCGAGATATTGAAAGTCTCATAGAGCTTCAAACTGACATACTAGCATGGTCCAAATTTACGCAATATAAAGGGGGGTTTTCGGATAAAGGTTAATGCCCCAAACTATATTTCAGACACTGCGAACTAGCTGAAATATATTTCCCTGCTTTCCATCCATTCACACGCTACCATCAACTGCGGATAGTGAGCTCCTTTGTGTTTCGTTACTGTTTTGAAAGGTCATTCTGAAGTTATTGTATATAGTATACAAAGTCTTCCAAATGCTTGGATTGCTGTAAGGCTGTCACTTCTCGGCCGAAGGCTGTTCAGCGTTCCTTCTGCGAAGGGTGGCTGCACATTGCATGTTGTAAACTCGGTGCCGCTCTGTACGATCCACTGCAGACGATCACTACCTCAGTCGTCCTCTTTATTTGTAACGCACGTCGCGCTGGACTGAGTGTCAATCGCGTTTCGAATGGCCTACCTCCAATCAATCCAAGTCACTTATGTCTGAATTCTGTGCAAAAGTAGAAATATCCCCCGCTGCCCCCCCCCCCCCTGTCTACAAAAGACCTTTTGCCAGAGGTCCTCCATGGATTGATCCGAGAACTGAGGGTCCTAATGACAAAAGAAGGAAACTTGTAGGTTCCGATTCAAGTTCCACGCTATCCGAGTCTGACCATTCGGAATATAAAGGGCCAGAAATATCTGCAAACTTGAAAAAACGGAGAGAAACGACATAAAGTACGAACTCCGTTTGGCTGTGCAATCCCCAGACGACTCCAAGGCACTCTTTTCTCTTACCTGAAGAGAAGTACCAGAGCAGGAAGTTGTAATCCTGCTCTGTATTCTTTGCGCTGTCGTTTTTACTTGACGATGAGGGCGTGCGAAAGCCAGTCTCTCTGGTCATGCAATATTAGGTCTGTTTACTCGATGGAGACGCCGTTTCCCAGTGACGCGGTCTTTATACTTCCCTTCTTCTTTGGAGCATGTAGAAATGAGCGCTGATGTCGTTGCCAAAGGCATTCGTGAATTAGATCCGAACTCCTCGCCGGGTCCTGATGGGTTGCATCCGCTGTTCCTCAAGACTGTGGCCGATTACATTGCCGCTCCTGTTTGCCGGGTATTTCGCCATTTCCTTGAAGTTGGACGGCTCCCGATTGCTTGGAAAGTGGGGATTGTTAAACCCATACACAAAGGAGGGGATCGTCAAAATCCTGCCAATTATCGACCCATCTGCTTAACGTCAATATTGTGCAAGGTAATGGAGAGGATTCTCAAGCGGGCACTTCTTCTCCACCTCGAGAACCTAAACGTCATCTCTTGTGCGCAGCATGGTTTTCGGCGGGCACGCTCATGTTCTTCGAATCTGCTTGTGGCCCGTGAAAGATGGGCGAAATCATTAGACGCTGGGAAACGTCTGGATGTTATTTTTGTCGACTTCAGCAAGGCCTTTGACAAGGTTCCTCATGAAAGGCTCCTTTATAAACTACGAGGAATCGGTGTTTCTGGGAACGTTCTCTCTTGGATCGCTGATTTTTTGGATGACCGGACAATGCGAGTCGACGTGAACGAGACTTACTCCGCTCCTGTGCTCATGACTAGCGGTGTTCCACATGGTTCGGTACTGGACCCAGAACAATTTAAGATCTTCATCAATAACCTCCCAGCGGAACTTCAGTTGGATAGCTTGATTTACGCTGACGACTTGAAGTTGTGGATGGAGGTAGCCAGTCTTGACGATGCGAACCGATTACAGGCTTCACTTGATACGTTGCATGAGTGGTCAGTCAAATGGCCATTTCCCCATAAATCGCGATAAGTGCTCGGTCCTCCCCATTGGTACTCCTGAGCCTTTCGGGATGTCCCACATTGGTGCGGCCTTGCTCAGAACCTCAAACCTTGAAAAAGACTTCGGCGTGTTGGTGTCATCTGATCTACGGACTACACAGGACACGTTAAGAAGGGTTGCTGCTGCCAACAGGATGTCCCATGCCATATGAAGAGCCTTCTCGCGTTTGACTCCGGATATCTTCCGACTATTCTTTACTTCCCACGTCCACCCCATTCTTGAATACGGACTACCTGCCGTCTTCCCTTCGACCAAGTTCGAAAGTGACCTCATTGAGAAAGTGCAACGGCGGGGATCGAAGTACATCTTGGAGGTATGGGACTTGCCTTATCCCCTGAGACTTCAGCGCATGAACCTGTTCTCTCTGGCTTATCGCCGACGTCGCGGGGACCTGATTTTCACCAGGCGCATCCTGAGATGAGAGATAGGGACGGGACTGCAGGCGTGCTTTCAATTCAATGCAAACAGTTCAACGCGAGGCCACAACTGGAAACTGTTTAAACCCAGAAGGCTCCGGGTTCATCCTGCTCTCGCTCTATCAACTTGCGTAGTCAACGATTGGAACGACTTAGCGAAGCATGTGGTCGATGCCCAGACTGAGGAATGCTTCAAGTGAATGTTAGATTCTTATCTTTTGAGTACGATTGGCCTTTGCAGATTCCACTGTAGGTGTCAAGGTCCCTAGTGGATTACCGCTTAACATCGAATCGCGACCTCCACACGATGATCGGGAAGCGATGGAGCTGACAAAGGATTTCTCCTTCTGCTCTCTACAATCCTATGATCCTATGATCCATATGCTTGGTTGAATGCAGGTTCAGCAGAGTGATTTCTCTAACAAAAGTAGAAACAGCTTGGACATGACAACAAGGGAAGATATTCTACTCTTGCTGTCAAATCTGGAGCCGGACATAAGTAAGCTTGTTCAAGAATATCTGCCTCAAGGCTCGTTATAATATTTCGACAAAAATATTTTTAAGAACTTAGTATACCCTTTAATTCAACAATCCTTCACAATTTAAAAGCCAACAATAATTAAATGCCATTTTAAATATTAATGATAACTTTTCTTTAGATACAGATGAGTGGTTTGATGTTGCTTCAAAAGGAATGTTACTCTGAAGCTGTGGAATCTTAAAAATGAGGTTTATAAGGGAAAGAGCAGCGATACCAACATTAAAAATTCAGCCATCATAACAACAGATACCAATATGACCACTGGGAATCACAGATTTGCTTCTTTTAGGCGTTGCGGATTGCTTAAATTGTGGTGATCAAGGGTGGATGTCCATGAGAAATGGAAAGCTTCAAATTGGGCCGCGGTTGAATAAAGGTTGAGAATGCCTGCTCCACACTATGGTGGGATCAGGTTCGCAGGGCCATAATACACCTCGTTGAGGAGATACCAAGTATAATTGCATGTACTAGGGTCTTTCCAGTCCGAACTACTGTGGCCACCATACACCGTTTTAACGGCATAAGCAACGACTACTTACGTTTCCTTTCACACTATGCCGACTTGCAAAGTCCATTGACCGATCTACTTCGTGGAAGTAAGCTCGACAAGCTCGAGTTGACCGCTGCTGCTGTCGAAGCACTATAGGCCAGTACAGAACCCTTGGCCGAAGCCGTTAGGCTTACTTATTTTGATGCCAGCTTCCCACGCATTGTTGATGTTGACGCATCGGACACCGCCACTGGCGCTATCCTGCAGCAACTTACCGATGGATGTTGGAAACCGCTCGTCCTCTACTCGCGACGCTTACAGCTAGAGGAAATCGAATACAGCACATTCAGTGACGAGCTGCTGGTAGTTTACTCTACTGTTCGACATTTCCGACACGTCCTTGGAGGTGCCTCCTCCAGTATATTCATCGACCACAAGCTGCTCATTTTCACCTCCGGAAAACAACCAGCTCGACACCCACCACGTGAGGCCCGTCAGCTAGGCAGAGGCGTAGCAAGGGGGCGGAAGGGGCAGTCCGCCCTGGGCGGCATGTGACAGGCAGGGGCATTTTCCGAAACCAAATCTAAAGGACAAATTTTTCAAATAAGCCGTATTGACTATTTCAATGTTACTCTGCGTGACCAACAACACTTTTGTGCCATGTGACACACCCGTGCAACTGCTCTTCCCAGCAATTCCAGTACTTGTCCCATTATGGTCCTTTTCACTACACTTGCCTCAGTGTCCAAAACGGTCAACCATTTCATCGAAAACTAAGGTGCACTTTACCCTGAGCAGATTGTGTGGCCTTAAGGTGCCTATTTTGCCCTCAATCAGGGCGAAAATTTGACCACTGCCCTGGGCGGCAAAAGTAGTTTCTACGCCACTGCGACAAGGTCTTGTAGACGAGTTCACTGACGTCCTTTCCTTCATTCTGCACTTTCATTGGTTTTGGCCAAACCGAGACTCAGAAGACAGCAAAGTGTTTTGAAAACCAAAAAAGGACAAATTCTTTTGAAAATATAGTGTTCCCGTTTTATTTCCCCGTCGTACTCGGTAAGTGCTGCCGCCATTTGTTTGCCTCTGTCACTTGTGCGTGCTTGACGTCCCATGTGTTACTTCCTGTTCATATCACCAACCCTCGTATATTCCAACATTACCTGGTATGATGTGGTCAAACACTGTATGTGTCGGTGTGTGGGTACTCGTCGGACGAACATAGTAGTAGCCCAATAGCGACCGATCGTGTTTGTGCTTCCCCAGCAGCTGCATCAGGTCACCTCACCTGGTCTCGCAGAAGGCTGACCGGCGACGGAAGGTCCTCACGTAGACTGAAAAGTCACCCACGCTTCCCTGTTTTTACTGCTGTACGGTTGTTGTGTGATGGGTAAAATATTTCAAAATTACACCCGCATTTTGTACCCAAGCAACTGAGACATTTTGTCTTATACTGATTACTTTTCTTTATGTACACACGCATCCGGATGCGGCCGTAACGCTATCCCGACACTTCTCAGACATTGTTTCTCATCTCTCTCTAACTAGCTTGTCCTGGGTACCCGACAGCGTATCACAAATGCAAGTTTCTGAAATCAGCGTATATATCGCCCATTTTTATCTGCCTTGTTTTTTCCAAATGGTTAGTTAGTTGTGCAAACAAATGCGTCCGATCATCTGTTGCGCTATAGCGTAGCAGGTTTGGAAATCCATAGTGTCCACATTGTCTGAGTCTTGTGGTTGCACACCAGTAAGTAAAATTTTATATTCATCACGTTTTTATACAAAAATACATCTTTATACTTCTTCTTACAACATATATTAACAAGTTCTTAGAAACTTAATCTTATTGTCATTGCCTTTTTCAAATATCGTTTTTGACAAAATGTTTGTTCTGTTGTAACGCTCTATTCGTTCATTTGCTTTTACCCGAGACTCCATTTGTTTTCGATCTCTCTTTTTTGCCGCTTGTCTTGCATTCATCGTCCGTCGTTTGGCCTTGCACCTGGATTCCACAAGTAGCCAGTGAACCTGCCACGTTTTGGATATTTGTCCTTAGCGTTACACACCCCTTTATTATTTCCACCTATGTCCTCGTTTTACAGAGGATTTGTTTTCCACCTCTTCTATTGCTTGCGATTGTTCATATTGTTGTGGAATGGATCGGTTAAATTTTTGGTACTTTGAGCACATAGGTTCAGATGCAAGGCGAACAACTAGGTAGCCGCTTATGTGAGGAAGCTGGGCTGAGTAGCACCGAATTGCGAGTAGAAATGCGGCAGCTTGCTTGTGTTTTTATTGGTCGAATCGCGGTTATAACGATTGTTCAACAGTGAAGTGGAAATGTACGCACTTTCTTCGTTCCAATAGGAGGCATATTTCCATGTTCGTCTTATCCTTTTCTCAGAACGGTTAACCTGGAATCAGACAACAGATGTGCTACCACAGATCATCATGCGCAGTATGTACAAACTTATAGCTGAAAATATGTTGTGACACCTTTACATCAGTGGTGCAGCTGGGACACGTACTCGAGTACAAATGTTGGTTAGTCAGTTCCGTCTGCGTAGCATTTAAATGTTGCTTTGGGACAAATGCTTTCAAAGTTACCAAAAAGAAATGGACCTTGGGGATTTGAGGATTGGTGAGAAATTTCTGTCGTCCTTCAGAGTCTATGACAGCTTAGAACTCGTCGAGGTTTCCTTGACTTATATATGGATTAGCCCAGGAGACCTTAATCACGGTCAACGCTAAAGTAAACCCCTGCTTTGTGATTAATTGGGATTAGAGCCATCCCAGGCAGGAATACGTCAGCGTCCCAAGACGATTACCCAACTCCAACGGAGGATGTGGATGCATGCTACTGTTAGAAAACGTCCTAGTTGTTTAGACTGTACTAGTCGGAACGGACAAAACGCTCTTCAACGATAGTACGGCGTGCGCAAAGTACCCAGTTGAATTCTGATCGGTACAGCCTAAGGGAACTAGCCACCAGACATTGTACACGCGAGCAGAGACTGGGGACGAAACGTGTAACCTCACACGATTGCCCCGAGACCCAGTGAAGTAATACTGGCCGGTAATAAGGATTCATTTGCTGCCTCAGCCGAAGGCAAATCATGCTTTCTACACATTTATGTTTATAGCTTGATAGTATATTAGCGAGGTAGATAAACCATAGAGGAATAATGATGTTGGCAAGGCACATGCGTTGTCACGTACAAAATGTGTCCTGAGAAGAGGTCACTTGGTTCCCTGCGGTTTGCCTCTGCAGATACAGCAATATCCTGAAAAGGGCTTGTTTGTTACCTGTGCAGTTTGAATCAAAGCATAGTGACAGCGTGGCTGAGATGAGTTCGGACGAATACTGTGCAAATTTCGCGGAGCTATGCGAGTTCTGCAAGAGCAACACAAAGCTCGATTCCTTGCCCTTGTCCGACGGAGACTATATGGTGAATACAATCTCACAAGAACTGGAATCAATGCAGTTGCTGCTGTTTTGGCCGTCTGTATCTGGAGCATGTGAAGTGAAACGAGTGTTGATGAAGAACATCACTCACCGAACTTGAGCCCAACGGCTCGGCCTTCGGTTTAATCTGGCCACTGAATGTACGGCAGAGAACGCGGTCACAACCAGTTTAACGTATTGGCGAATAGACGATAGTCCATGCAGTGAGCAGTGACTGCCGACCAGCATGCGAATGGAGTGGGTGTGCTGGGGTTGTTTGAACACAAGTAGACCAGCAAAGTGTGAAACGTGATCAATACGCCAGATTATATCACAATACTTCAATCTGATCTAGATAGGGCATAGGCGTGGTCAATTCAGTGTCTACTTCGATTCAAGGTGGACAGATCTAGAGTGCTGCACTTACGACAGAAGTTGGTGTACTCTTGCAAACTCGGCAACCGAGAGGTTCTAATGTCTCCTGGCGAGAAGGAGCTTGGAGTGTTGGTCCAGGTCGAACTTGGATGTACGAATCAGGCTGGAACGGCGTCAAGGCGGGGCATTCAACACGTGGGCTTCCTGAAGCGTGTATCCGGACGATTCGATCTTACAATTATTACACAACTTCTCGGCTCATATATACGGTTACATGTGGAATACGCAATACAGATCCGGCAGCCCTGGCTGAGGTGAGATGTCATTGCCTTGGAGATACCCCGACGCCAGGCAACGAAGAATCTCAAGAGTCTGTATAATTTGCCGTATGAACGAAGGCTTTAGAAGCTCGGGGTCTTCAGTGGACAGTGCCGACAACTGCGTGGGGACCTCGTATTGATTTAGCGGATTTTGATATATACCAATCATACGTGCTGCTAATTTCTAGAGCACAGTCATAACCGTAGTTTGAGAGACCACCATTTCAAGCTGACGAGCGGTACGGTCGATTGGCATGCTGTCGAAATTTTTTTCTGTACACGTTTGTAGAACATGAAATGCCCCACCGGAATCCGTCGTGTGTGCTCCCCTGCTAGCAGAGTTCAAAGCCCGAGTTGAGCTTGTACTTATTTCCCTGCACCATCTTACATGACTCATCACCCATGGATAAACACAAGTATCTGTAAGATTTTACTGGCGGTAAAATTCCAGATTTCGTTCCACTTTTTCACCTCCCATATGTATACACCAGGAGGAGACACGGTATTTTAGCAACATCGCTTTTGTTGTCATTCCTTATAAATTTGTGTTGGAATTACAGCTAACGCTAATAAAATAAAATAATGTGTCAGCTGTACACCGTAACGGCGCTTCGCTGCCATGCGACCACCACCAGTCGCACGCGGACTGAGTATACCGCGGGGAGGCCCACCGCTACGCGGATTCGAACCCGCGCCGCCAGACTAGGAGACAACCTCGTCACCTCTAGGATACGGGGGCAACTACTACAACTTATAATATGTAAACCTCCGTGAATTCACCGGTGTAAAGCCAATTTTACTAACATTTTTTTCTATTTTGAATTTTCACAATAACCATTTTACGGGACACTATTGTTGCATGCTACGTAGTTGGCAATAGCAAATCCATTGCCATGAGTAAGCCAATGGTCACGGGATTAGCGTTTTACATCTATGTCAAACTCTTTGGCATCGGATTCACCCAAATCACCACATCCAGGCAGTGAGTAGACATAAGTAACGATATGTTGAGTTCGATTACTCTTGTTCACCTCAGACGCATTACAGGCAAGAGCTATACTGCTATAGACCCCCACGTCGTTGGACGCGCTCAAGTGAAAGGGTGTATAGCACAAATTACTACATAGAGCGCGAGTTTCGGCAGGACGGGATGCTCACGAAACCCCGCTGCGTCGTGGTTCCGAAATCGCCTGGTCACTCCGTGAGTGTCACGCGGCGTAATCCTTTGCTTGTGCAGGCGAGTATTGGAGTCCGTGCCGCAGTCCGTGCCGCTTTACCGAATCATTTGACGTTCACCAACCAAGTATGTTATACAAAGTATGGTAACATATTTAGAGCGCATGGGATTGGTGCATAGTAAGTACCTTTTTAACGAGGCTAATGCCGTTTAGGATGAGTCGACACATGGCCGAATTGCCCGCACCAATGCAATGCATGCTCTTGGGAGTTGACAGGTCTCAAACACACTAATGCATACGCTTACTGCGTCTATTTCGTTTCAAGTGAACGAGAGCGACCGAGCTGTCGGCTTTTGTCAAAACATTCGTCTTTTGTACGCTGTTATGTACTGGTTAAAGACCACTGACGAACTTCTCTGTCTCCCTTAGATAAACGGTGGCTGGAATTCGACATTCTGTCCATGATCGATGAACAATGATGGATGGGTCGAATCTTCCGAATGCTTTCTGGGGCAAGCCGACGTGCTGGTTCGCTCTCTTCGCAGCTGTCTCTGACTGCTTTGAACAGTTAAGGTCATTTTGAATGAGCACACCAAGGTCGCGTTCTTGGGAAGTTGTTTGCAATACATGTGACCCAAGCATATACACGAATATGACGCAATTGAACAGCGTGACATTTTCCCACATTGAGCGGTAGTGTCTTCAGAACTGACCAGTTTGGAATCGTGTTGAGGTCACGCTGGAGCATTTCGTGGTCGTAAGGTTCACTGATCTTTCGCCATAACTTGAACAATGAACAATGATTCATAACGGGTAAAAAGCAGGTGCTTGACATGTCCCGTAGGGTGTATAACGTGATAAAAAAAGATAGCGAAGGGATAATGTAGTCGTCATTTCAGGCGCTTACAGATGTAACTGCACTGTCGTATAAAGGGAGTTTGAGATGAGAATGTACGCACATAAAGCAACAGGGGAGTGGTTATTCATCACATAATAGGCTAGAAAAATAAGAAACATAGCAAGAGCAACGCTTACTCGTGTGCAACCTTCTTGGGTCGACAGGATACAGAAATCCAGTTTCTATAGTAGTAGCGCTTATCAAATTTCGTGCAAAGCGTTTGCAGTGACTCATTCTGGAGTGGGGTTATGGCACTATCCCTTGTCTGTTGTGCATTAGATTTTTTGAAAAGGGATAGGGTGGATGCATTAATTACATGTTCCAGGAGGTCGTTCCAAGGCTGTGCCACTCGAAGGGAGAAATAGTTTCGCCGACATTCCAGGCGGCTGTACTGCTTGCCTAACATAAACTGGTGACCTCTTAGCGGGGTGTTTTGACTGAGTATTAGAAGGGAATAGCATGGGTGGTTGGGGTATCTCAGGATCTGGTGCACCATTATGAGATCGCACCTTAGACGCCGATAACGACCACCGTATATTTTGAGGGTTTTCTGCCTGAGGGGGTAGGGGAGGCTGGTCAAACCTCTGACGCTCTTCGTTGCCCTACGTTGTGCAGTATCGAGCGCGGTGAGATGGTGCTTGAGCCAGGGTTGCCACGCTTGGATAGCGTATTCCGCGTGCTGCCTCACGTACGCACTAAGCATTTTTAGAGAGCTCGAAGGGTCAAACTTCCCGAGGGCTCCGCGAAGAAGGCCGAGGTACCGGTTCGCTTTCTTAGCTGCTTGGAACTACCGAGGTCATCTTGAACTATCACGCCGATATCGCACTCGTGAGAAGCCCGCTGTAGAATTTGTGGTCCTAGGCGGTAGTTGTACATACTCTTGTGCCGTATACTGAGAACTTTGCACTTGGTGACGTTGAAATGCAGCATGTTCTCGATGGACCATGGGTGCGCTTTGTCCAGGTCCTCCTGTAAGATTGTGTGATCCTCCGCTGCATCTATAGTGCGCCATACCTTTAGGTTATCAACAAATAGCAAACAGTTGGAAGATAGCACACTCGCGAGATCATTTATGAAGACCAGGAACAGGCGGGGTCCAAGTACCGAGCCTTGAGGTAGGTCGCACTGAACTTCCATGGATTCTGATAGGTTGCTTCGAACCCTCACATTCAGGTGACGTTGAACGAGAAAGTCTCCTATCCAGCCCAGAATAGGATCGCCGATTCCATATTTCTGGAGTTTGTGGAAGAGAATGCGATGGTCTATACGGTCGAATGCCTTTGCGAAATCCAAGTAGGCCGCGTCGACTCCTATACCGGCGTCCACGGATTCCGTCCAGTTTGCACGAGCAATCAAGAGATTAGTTGTGCAGGAGCGATTTTGGCGAAATCCATGCTATTCCGGAACGAGAATTTTGTTGTTCTCCAGGTACCCCATTAAAGCCTCAGCTACGACGGACTCCATAACCTTGGAGATCACAGGAAATAGTGTTATCGGGCGATAATTTGATGGTTCAGCACGGCTACCACTTTTGTAGATAGGCGTGATGATAAATACATAAATAAATAATTTATTCTCCTCATTGCGTGGCACGCCATCAAAGGCATGATCACGGTAATACAGACAAGTGTGACCGCCAATTGCACAAATTATAACATTTTGACTAATAGCATAGGAATTTGTGTGTGTTGACCTGTAGCAGTATGTTTAAGTGTGTATTTGAAAGTAGTCATGTAGTGTGAGTATGTAAATTGACTCTGTGTATGTTTTTGTTCGCTGGGTTCAACGTCAAAGGGGGGAATCAAAGGAACGCTTCGCATTTGGATGACTTTCTTGATGTGAGAATGATCCTCCGGAAAGGGAAGAGGCAGTGACTTTATTTAGTGGCGAGTCACATCCGCCACGTCACAGTGTTGTTAAACAGAGATCTGTAGTTTTTTATAGGGAGAAGGCTTGCCAGGTGAAATCCCACCACATCCTGGAACACTGCCGCCGAACCATTTGCTGGAACGGGCTTACTCCGAACCATCCAGCTGGCATCACAGGGAGGTTGTTCGGCTAACCAGCGAAGAATAGGAAAACGGAAGTAATTTCCCACACCAGATGGTTTATGAAAATCAAGAATAGACGGAGCCCGAGCACTGAGCCTTTTGGCACACCGCACTACACCACAATTGCGTAGGACAGGGATTTTCGTACTCTCATTTCCAACCGACGTTCGTGCAGGAAATTACTTATCCAACACAGCAGTGAGTCACCAACCCCATAGAGCTGGAGTTTATGGAGGAGAATTCGGTGGTCTAAACGATCAAACACTTTTGAGAAGTTCAGGTACAGGACATGGACTTTTGCTCTTCCATCAACTGCTTCAGTCCAGCTAATGCATGCCATTAGCAGGTTGGTAGTGTAGATGATGTCAAAATTTCGCATGATATCAGGACATCAGATGATCACAAGGCGTTGAAGAGCGATCTCGATATGGCTTATATGTGGTCATCCGATAACCGGCTCCAGTTAAACGTGGCGAAGTGCAGAGTCGTAAGCATACGCCATCAGCTTATCTATGAATATCGACTTGAGGACCAGAAGTTACAACGTGCTTCCCAAGAAGAGGACCTCGGGGTGCTCGTGCATTATGATCTTGGTTGCTAGAGACCGGCTGAAAAGGCATCAAAAAGAGCCAGTCAACATCTTGGACTCTTACAGACGGCTTTCGGCAATTTTGAGCCATCAGTCTTTCCGCAAATGCTGAACGCCTACGTGAAGTCTCACGTGAAATATGCGATCCAGGCCTGGCGCCCCTGGCGCAGGCGCGAGGTCGATGCAGTTGAAGCTCCACAAGGTAGAGAGACCAAACTCGTTAGAGGATGGTTTCATCTCCCCTACCAACACAGACTGCAGTGCTTTTAATTGTACAGTGAATCTCGACGTCAGCGAGGATACCTAATGCTTGTTTAGTTAATACTAAGGAACCCAACTCACCCATGTCGCAATCTGTTTCAACTGAGCCAAAATATCAACCTGAGAGGCCATTAACTCAAACTGGCTACGCACTACAGTCGACTTGATGGTCGACGAAACATTTTCTCCCTCCGTGTGTCCCGTGCTTGGAATGCCCTTCCGACTCGCCTTATCCTTGCCCCAACATTAACGCTATTCAAAAAACGCCTTGATGAAACGCTTTCCAACTTGTATTACTTGATATAGTCCGTTCCACTTGAAGGACGAAATAACTCAAACCTAATCATGTGCTTAACGGCCCTCTCCGCAACATGGCGGCGAGGATACATGTAGAAGTGTCCATGTGATTAGCCCGGATGTAGCTAAACTGGATTAACATACCACATCTGTCAAATGAAGCAACACACGAGTGAGCGTTGTCGTTTCCTTTTTTTATTTCTCACGCATTTACTGAACTATAAAAGCACTTTTATAGTATTTTGTGTGTACATCCCATTCTCACTTCAAACTATTGTTATGCAGTAGTGCATTTAAATCGGTAGACGCTAGAAATAACGATGTACTTATTCGTCGATCCTTTTAATTTTAATTTTGACTCCAAACATCCTACGGGACTTGTCAAGCACATGCTATTTACCCATGATAAATCATTGTTCGTTATTCATTGAGCAGTTTTGTCGGAAGCCACTTTGCTCTGGTGCTATCATGCTGTGGTTTTTCAGATACTGCATGACTGCATCAGCGATACTAGACTTCATAAGCTTGGAAAGCACAGAGAGTAGCGTTATAGGGCAATAATTGGTTAGGTCAATGCGACTACCTCCCATATGAATAGCAGCGATGACCCCTCTCTTCCATATTGCTGGAATATGGTTCTTCTCCATACAGCGCTGGTAGAATATAGCCTGAGTTTCCGCCCGATCACTGGCTGCTGCCTGTAAAGCCTTCGGTCGAATGTTATGGACACCAGGAGAGCTGTGGATACGCAGGGACAACGGTTTGTTTGACACAGATTCTACAGTAAAATTAATATTGGATAAGGTTGATGATGGGACAATAGGAACAGGGAAAACCCTTGGTCCCGTTACTATCTCGAACGTATGTGAGTCACGGAACCGTAAGAGATTGGTTGCTTCCGTTGTTGATCGCGTGTACCCATCAGTCGTGATGAGTGCTGGATTTCTGCGTTGCACCTTACGAAAACCACTAAAATGCCTGTACAAGAGTTTGCGGTTCTTGCAGAATCTCTTCATTAACTCCTGCTAATGAGTCACCTTGTCATCGTGGAGCAAACCCACACAAATTCACGCTGTGCCACGTAGGCAGTCCAGGTTTTGGAATTCGGGGAGTCCTTGTAAACTCTCCATGCGTTCCCTCAGAAACATGCATTTGCGTTTTCTGCTCCTCAGAAATGACTTCCTTCTCCTTTGACGATGGAAGGATTTCTGATCAGACGCGTGTGTTTCCAGAGTGGTAAATTTCCTTGTGAAACTGTTCCAGATGATTTCTGGAGGGCGTTTAGTTAAGAAGATCCAAGATACTTCCATAACAAGTGCGGATAACACGTTGTAGTGCGTGACCGTATACACTTTACCATCCTCTTCCTCAGGATATTCCGCATAACATATATAGTTAAATGCTAGAGTGACATGTCACTGCTACAATGTGATGTGCATTTTACTTATTCCGTCTACCATGAGTTCTTCATTGGTGAGCACAAGATCAAGTATCGACGGTTTGTAAGCAGTTCGAAATCTGGTGGGAGACGTAACGTGGTTGTACAGAGGGTAGCTGAAAATTACCTCTTGTAAACAGGCTTTGGACTGCATGCTATCGGTCGCCACTATTTCCAGATCGTGCACATTAAATTCGCCTGTGATGTGAGTATGAATGGGACTGTGTGTCTTGCTTAAAGCAACCCCAAGAAAGTGGTTCAGTTTGGATTCCATTTCACAAAGAGTTTGGTGAACGGTAAATCACAGCTATAAGACATGTGTCTGTTCCGCAACCATAGCCCGGCACCAAATCGAATCAGCGGCATGGATTTCTGGGTGATCATTAAGTTCACATTAGTGCTTAGACGTATAATACAGAATAAAGCCACCATCTCTTCCAGCTCTGTCATTCCGAACCATTGATATATCAGGTATATAATCCTACACATAACACGGCAGAGTTGAGGATCAGGCGCATCGCATACTGTTCGAGTTAAAACATGCTCAGGCCCTCGTGGAATCAAGAGAGAAATGGGGAATTTAGCATGAAGTCTGAGGAGTGAGGGCTGCAAGCATTTGATACAAATTTGTGTTTATACAATGGCAAATATAACGCGGATTGCATGCTCATCTCCTCAGGAGAATGAGGGTAGCAGCAGTACGCCGACACGTAGCACCGAGGCTTCGCTGCTGCAACGGTCGCTTAGGCTACGGATATTGCAAGGGTCGCCTGGTCCTCAAGGCGGGCTCGAACCCGCAAGGTTGTGATCCTTTAGATTACGCACCGGTCCTTCTCAGTGCCCAAATGTTAACTCTGAAAGACAATTAGACGACAGTCATAGTGTTTTCCCTAAGCACAAAACCATAGGAAGCATTTCACGGCACGGATACAGGTACAGCGACCTCGGAACTACACTGTCATTTCAGTGTATGCGCAGCTTTACTTCCAGTCAAGTGCTGCTGGGTTGAGTAGCTCTGGGTGGAAACTACCACTTATAATTCGCACAATTAGTCAGAGAACAGCAACCGTTTGCAGCACTTGCTTTCATTCTGCAGCAACCTGCCTTGACTGTGCAAACACAGGCATTGGCTGTGAGTAGTTGCAGTAGGTGATAGATGATCGTGTTGATGGTGCCATTCAAACGGTATACCATGCTTATCGGGTAACTCGCCAACCCGGTTGCGGTAATCACCTTCCCTCATTCAGGAGCTTATTGTGGATTCCGACAATAAATAAAAAGAATGTTATATTTCTTGATGGCGAGAGACACAGGCCAACTAGGTAGGTACAAGATAATCGGATAGAGAGAAAGATTTCGGAAATTCACAAAGTAGTTCTCAGAGAAGTTTTGCGGTGCGCACTTAGTTAAAAGTAATAAAAGTACGGAAAGTAGAGCGTAGTAATGAACAATGTGGGCCTGGAAACCAGTTTAAATAAAGTAATACGGCCATCCGTGGAAATGTCTCCTGGGGACCTGCTTCTATGCGGCGTAGTCCCTCGAGAGAGTTCTTATCCGCTCTTCCAAACCTCATCTGACCATGTGCTGATGTGGCTTAATAGCAAATAAGCCGTCCTTAAGTTAAATGGTTTTCTTTTAGCTGCTATTATAAGCGATAGGTCGTCAACATGTAGATTTGTTCTTGTGTTGCTCGCTGTGATAAGCGAAGTAAATTGTCATTGTGCCAATATTGCTAAAGAGCAATATTATAGTCACACAGATAGGCCCTCCTGACATTCAGTCCATTCCAACACCCGACTCATTTGAGTCCAGTACTTTGTTCTTCTCGCCAGTGGGTCTGTCGCAATTCGCCTTGTGTGGATATGATAAATGAGCTGGGGAACTTCAATTCGACACTTCAGGAGATCGACCCAGTCGCGACCAACCATGGAAAGAAACGAAGCACAATGAACTTGAGTGAAAACTACAATGGGTACATGTTACACGCTTCTCTATAATGAGATGTAGGCTGACGGTTGTCCGTTTCAGTTTATACAAGCAGTCGAAGAGGATGAGTAAGCGTTCAAAGCATTTGGAAACAGTGCAGTTCCTGGAAGATTTTCTGGCGGTTCCGTCAGGTGAAGCAGAGAAATTAAGATCGATGTGGATTTTGTGGGGGCACGGAAAACTGCAGTATGCACCTGAGTTGTGGCCTCCAGGAAAGAATGGAAGGCAATTAGCAGTGCCGAACGATCGCAAAGAATTAAAACAGAAAAACCTGAGGGAACTTTCGTTTTGGTTAGCCTTGATATAACGCTACGTGGAGACTTCTCCTTATTAGACCAAATAATTTAGTGCCGCTGCTAAGCGTGGGGGAATCAATCCAGTTGGGCGAGAAAGAGGAAACCGCGCATTTAAATCATATCTATCTCGCTCCAGTTTCAGAAGGACACTCAATTGTCATATTCGATCACAGCATACCAAGAGCTATTTCGACGTCGTGAAATGAATGTAATGCCTTTGGAAAATTTATCCGTGACTGGATTTCACGTATTTCACTTGGAAATCTATTCCATAATACGTAGTATCGGTTAAGAAAAAGGTTGCCCAACTGCTTTGCCTTAGGGGTTCGCAACGCGTTACATTTTGCTGATGCAGCCCTACACTAATTGTGCGTAGACCTTTTGTCCCACTTTACTTTCGCCTCATCAACATCAACAACAATATTCACTACAGTGCAAAAAATACTAAGGGGAAATAGCACAAATCCAAAACACCCTAAGCGAAAATTCAGGGCCAAGACTTCTGCGCCTTTGAACTACACCTTGTTACCAACAGTTGTCAATCGTGCAAGAACAAGCTGGCACCGGCGAGACCGCTTTCTTACTGTTTTTACTGCTCCGCGTCATAGTCAGCTATTACCCCGTAGGTAACCCTGCATTAGACATATTTTAAGCTGGCAATCCGGTTGGAAGACGACAGTAAACGCGCTACTGATGCCGAAAGCTAGCCATATCCTTTAACTTCCGGGACCAAAGGAAAGGCGGGTCACGTGGACTCCAGCTTGGAAGACCAGAGGGACCAACATCATCCAGTTTGCTCGCTAGTGACTTTATTTCCTGCTGCCCACTTAACTATTACCAACCACAAAATTTCATCACCCCACATCAGACAGTCAACTTTTAACCGCTGTGTCAAGCGTTGCTCGCGGAGTTCTATAACCTAGTGATCATAGTGATAGCCACCGACCACTAGTTACTAAATTCTACTCCCAGCTCAGGCAATCTCTACCCGATGAACCAAGACGAGGATGAAACGCGTCGTGGAGTGCGATAGTAGGACAGATGAACAGCCAAACTCTTCAATTCCGATGTAGTCCCAGTGGTCGGAATGGCAGACGCTGTCTTCAAACTCAACTGAAGCCACAACTGACATTGCGTGTCATAATCCATGACACGCGGCGGGTGCTCCAAAGCCCAATAAGTTGTTATGACCTAACTGGAGGGTCATTTCGAAATACTCGTTGTGTGATTGGATTGTACAGAACTCTCGCCACCCACTCGCCCTGTCGATCACCACTACATCTACTGCTACCACAGCATCCACTCTATACATCTGCATGCTCTGCCGTGATTCTTATACTTCTGCAACTGCATTGGTTCATCACATAGGAGTTCACGTGGTATCCCCCAGAAAACCGTCGGGTCGAAGAGCTCACAGCTTTCTTTATCGGCGGCAGATCTTTCACTTCGCCAACAGCACAGAAGACGCACCGCAAACGGACACACCCTAAAGACTACTGTGCCTTCATGATATTGTGCAGAGGCTTTCACAACGTCTTCCAATCGAAGGAAGAATCTATCGCATTAATGTATCAACCGAGCTGCCAAGCGCTCCAGTCGATACCGCGGCAGCAACATCAACGGCTGCACCGCTTCACCAGCCGTCCACTTCATCTGCCTTACAGCAAGAAGACAATTTGCCTGACTTGCATTACTGCGAATTATGCCCGCGCTCTTTTTCCACAAGCTTGGGTTTAGGTCAATCCCTAGCATGTCACCACCGCAACGAGACGGTATTTTTGGCCGATCTTGTCATCGTCAACTGGATCGAGTTCAAATGCTTGCCGTGCAGTAGAACGTTAAAAAGGTAAGTGGGGTTTGTCTCAGCAACCCCGTCAAGCACACTCAAATGTTTACAACGCAGAGGGCCTGGCGCGGCTATCCAAGCACCAGTGCAATTGGTTTACGCTAGAGCAGGACACTTCTGGTCTGCGTTACGGGCATGGCACACTGCCCATAATCTTCCACAGCTGTTCAGTTAGCTCCTTAAACGATATCTCTGCCTTTCAAATGACTGCATTAAGAAACGGTTGCACGATGTAAGTTGGAATATCACGAGAACAAGGGTGCGTCTCAAGAAGTGCTCTGCTATTACAGTTACGCCCATCACCCCTTCTCACTCGGTCGCCAAGTTCCCCTTACTGGCCTCTGGACGGAGAAGTTCACCCACCCCCCAATTTGAAACCCACAGTTCTGCTTTCACCGTTCTCGTGGCGCCGTTCCCATCTGAGTGACCATTAAGCCGATTCTATAGTCACGCTGAGTGTCCACACACACACAACATACGTTACTTTGACATAAGCTGGCGACAGTCCCCTCTCCAACACCCAGCCTATCATTATCATCCACCTCACCATACAGAATCACCCCATGTGTTGATTTGGATGAATCATACGCCGACTACACGAAGCCCGCTACAGATACCTGGTACCTAAAGCCAGAGACCGCAGATGATCAGACTACCTTTCAAAGTCTACTGTCGGAAGCGAGAGGAACACAGTGCAGCTGTCTAAACACAGTTATTGAAGACGTACACACGGAGCACACGAGAACAGCATTTGGTAAGGTTGTGGCCCAGTAAGCATTTACAACGGGCATCTACAGTCATCAACAGCTGTCAGCGACGACAACTTCAATACGGACGCATACAACACCAATACCATCTATGGAGGAAAGACGCCGCCACGACCGTGATAGAATGTCGACGGAAAACCGCATTAATGCCAAATGAATTGGTCATCCCGGGCTTCAACGACTTCTGGAATAATGTGCTCTTGCAACCCCCAGGACCTGATAGCTGAGCACCACACGAACGTGCCACTGATAAGTGGGGTGTCGGAAAAGCAGCCAGTTTGAGGAAATAACTTATGCACTGAGCGCAGTGGGTGCATCCGCACCCGGGGTAAACTGTGCCACACCAAAGGACATCAGTTGAATGGATCCAGGATTCACTATGTCATCTTTAACGTGCTTATCGTCCTGTTCCCCTTATCCTACTCACATGAACGTGATTCACGTAATGTTTGTTCTGAGAATTTCTAATCCTTCCTGCTCTGCAGATTTATGCCCAGTTTCCGTAACTTCAATCCTTACTCGCCTTCTTCATCAAATTTTATTCATATATGGATTCCTGCTTTCTCAACCGACCACTTCCAATTTGGTTTTCTTCGCAAAGATAGTTGCTTTGAATCCCACACGATAGTAACATTCCGCCCTAAGATATTCACACTTTAAAAGTAGCTTCTGATTCATTGCTTCGCTTGACATTCCAAAACCCTTTGATTCCATATCCAGCACTTTTCCGCTTCGAACAGCCTCCTCTTTCCGTGTCCCCTCTTTTACTCTACATTACTTAACGTCTTAATACGTCACCGAAATCACGGAACTCTCTCAACGGTATGCTGATTCACACAGGACTTGGAGTCCGTCAGGGAGATCCACTTTCTCCCTTGGTTTACGCCATGGCCCTTGCAGAAGTATTACACGCACCGGCTGACACAAAGTGGACTTCCTTAGCAAGGCTATGTCGCCTAAGCAGTTGATGGTGTACTATTTGCTCACGACAGAGAATCCCTGGTTTAAGCGTCTAGGTCGATCTAGGGCGAATATACCGTGGCTCGGATTTCCAATGAACCAAATTCAAGCGATAGTACTGGATATCACTGTCGAAGGAAAAGAAAAAGGGTTGCCTATTTTGAACACTAGGTAGCTGTCCTGTGGCGCCCTCCAGATCGCTTCAATTCAGGCATTCGAAAAATTCAAGCTACTTGAACTGCCATTTGAGTGGAAGAGCAAAAGCCCGTCGAACTCGCTATGCCCACTCAAAGCACATAACAAACCAACCTAAAGCCCTACCAAAGCATGGACATTTTGTGCACCTAGCTATTACCACGTTATACGTAATGGCAGTGGTCCACCGACAGACCCTCAAATCAATGGATAGGTTGGTCCAGGCAAATATGCGAAAACGGCAGTGACTTCTCAAAGACACCAGTATCGCTTTCCTACACGCAGCAAACACGCGTCATCTTCTAGGCGTTCTGTGCCTTTCTAGTATGAACCAATGCTTCGGAATCATCATCATCATCATTATACACATCAGCTAGAGGTGGAAAAACACCTCCGCTATTGTGCCGCAATACATGAAGGAAATACATACATACATACAATACAATACACAAAGGAAAAATAGATACAACAGTTGCATGCCAGCTGAGCTACCAGCAGCGGATAGGCATCGTTCCGGTAAGCTTCCAGCTAGCTACTAGGCTAAAAGAAAAAGAAAAAATATTATCTTTTACCCTAGGAAATGAGATCGTTGATGGATGGGGAGGCTAAAAGGGATGGGGAGGGACAAAGAAACTCACAGCATGAACGCCACTGAGGTCGGCTCCTTGCCATGTCAGCAAGTGTATCCAGCCAAACGTGTTCACCGTCTTTTGGACCCCAACCATTGAGCCGTGAAGCTCCAACAGAGGCTAGCTCCGAGGTGAGGAACTTCATTCCCCTGGACCAAGTCATCGCTTGGTCACCACTTCTCTTCTCCAACCCACATCCCCGGTGAGCAAACAACGCACGTCGAGGGAGTCGGTGGGCTGGCATGCGTAACACGTGGCCGAGCGCATCGGAGCCTGGTGCGGGAAATAACGGTGCTGAGCGGTTCAGGTCCTTTTCCTGGGCCGTAAGCAATGCGTTGAACACGCTCGTTACTCACACGGTGTTCCCACCAGATGTGAGCCAATCTGCGAAGGCACCGATGGTCGAACGTAACTATCCTCTTCATGTCCGCCGATCTTATGGGCCAGGTTTCGCAACCGTACAGTAAGGTCGAACGTAGCGCTGCATTGTACACTCTAACCTTCAGGGCGAGAGTGATGTCGCGCCGCCGCCATAGGTGGCGAAGGTTAGCAAAAGCACTTCGAGCTTTCGCTATACGGTTCGTGATCTCGTCTTCGATCCCAAGGGCGCTGATACAACTTCCCAGGTAATTGAATTTCTGAACGACTTCTAGCTGATCCCCACCAAGGGTCAGCACAGGGGCGATCCCTGCCAATCCTGGAGGAACGCTTTGCACTTCGATGGTGCAAAGCAAAGCCCGAAGCAGACTGACAGCCAGTGCTAATCTGTCCAGCGCGGCTTGACACGTCTGGGAGCTGTCACAGATGAGGGCAATGTCGTCTGCATACTCTAAGTCAAGAAGTCGTTCTCCTGGGAGTAGCTCCACACCTTCCAAGTCATGTCCTGTAAATGCAAACTCCATGACTTCGTCAATAGCGAAGTTGAATAGGAAAGGTGACAGCGGGCATCCTTGTCTCACACCGCTGGAGATATTGAAGGGTGGCGACAGCCTGCCGTAAGCCCTCACTCTGCCCGTGCTACGCGCATATAATGCTTGGATAATATTTACATATTTCTCGGGCACACCTTTCCTGAGTAGACAATTCCAAAGGCACATCGATCAACCGAATCGAAGGCACCTTTGATGTCGAGGAACACGACTACGGTGGGCCGCCAATATGTGTGACGGTGCTCCACACAACTGACGCAAGGTGAAGATGTGGTCGATGCAGCCACGACCCCGACGAAACCCGGCTTGCTCCTCACGAATCTGGCTTTCACGAGCGCCAGTCAGTCTGTGGAGAATTATGGACGCGAGTAATTTGGAGGCGATGGAGATCAGACTGATTCCTCTATGGTTGCCGCATTCCGAGCGCGAGCCGCCTTTGAAGATGGGAACAATAACGGAGCGGCTCCAGTCGGTTGGGACAGTCTCCTGCTCCCACAGTTTCACTAGTAATTCATGCAAAGCATCAACAAGAGCAGAGCCTCCAAATTTGAAGAGGGCTGGAGGAAGATCATCTGGTCCCGCGGCTTTGTTCAACTTCAACAGTCCGATCTCACGTTCGACTTCTGAGCGAGAGGGTGGATCCAAAGGGACAGCCCACGGAGCGGGGCGATCAGTGACCGGCGAATCGAACAATTCTAGCCGATTAAATTGCTTTTCAAAATGCTCAGCCCAACGCTCCAGACGTTTTGACAAATTGTGGATAGGCTGTCCACTCTCGTCACGTATTGTTTCACTAACACCAGGTCTCCTGCTGCCCGTTTCCCGTATCAGACGGAATAACTTACGATGGTTGCCAAGGCAGCGGCCACTTCCATCTCTGACGCACGATGAGACCACCAAGATTCGCGGTCTCTCTTCAGGCTAGCACGGAGTTTTGCCCGGAGCTCTTTGCGAGTTTCATTGTGCTCGCTTCCAGCCGCGATTTGCCGGCGAGCATCTATAAGTTCCAGAGACTGCGAAGAGACCCAATGACTATGTTGTCTATTAGACATACCACATGAGGATTTGCCTGCTGCTAGTAAGGTCTGGCGAACATGTGACCAGTGACCATCAATTGTCTCCTGTGAGCGCTTGCTCAACTCGCATGTTAGCGTACTTCGATACGCATTCAGAACAGCTGGCTTTGTCAGTTGGCTGGTGTCAATACGCTCACAGCGTCGTCGTGGCGTCCGCCAAAACGCATCCGCATGTCAGCACATACAAGTGCATGATCGGTGTCCACACATGTGCTCCAAATCGAGCGACAATTCTGGATGCAGCCTCTCCAGCGGTAACTAATAGCAATGTGATCGATCTGCGTCCAAGGCTGGTTCGAGGTTGGTGGGCGCCAAGTCACCCTCCGGCGGGTGCTGTGTCGGAAATTAGTGCTCGCAAGAAATAAGCGAGCATCTTCACACAAATGAAGTAACCGCTCACCGTTATTATTACTGGAGCCTTCACTATGCCGATCGCCCATATGCAGTTTCTCAGTGGACAACTTTGCAACTTGTGCATTCAAGTCCCCCGCCAGCACAACAGTGTCCGTGCTTCTTCTGTGGCGAAGGAGCTGGGTCAGTTGGCGGTAGAAGTCGTTCTTTACCGAATCATCGCTACAGTTTGTGGGCGCGTAGGCAGCGATGATGAATAGACATCTATTAGTCCCGCGCGACTTCGAAGCTTTAAACGAGCCAGCCACTCGGACCGCACACATCCGGCTACTGATGGAATCCAATCAACCAGAGCAGCATCAGCCCGGGGACTCAGGGCAATGCCAAAAGCAGCTTGGCCGGTGCTTGAAACTGCATCGTCACCGAGTAGGCGCAGTGAGAAAATACTGTTTGCGTCACCTGAAGGGATCGCAGGTTCAGCACAGAGCTCGAGTCTTGTAGGCAGGTTGCTGATAAGCAGCAGATATCGATCGACAGAGCCTCCAATGTTCGGGCAAGTGTTGCCTGTTGACCGATCTGTAGTAGTGTGTGTACATTAAGGCTTGTAAATCTGAAGGAGGGTCGGGGGCTCCAAATGGAAGCCGGTGAACTGGATGGACCGCTTGGTTGGACATGGGCTTGTCGACAGGAGAGGAGTGACGCTCCGCGTTCACGTGTGAGTTGAAATTAGAAGGTAAATGCCTAGCAAAGCATGTTGGGGGAGGGCCAAGAATCGGGGGTTGAAAACTGGGGGGATATAAGTGAAGTTGGAACGGGACGGTAAGGGTGAAAATCGTAAGATGGGGATTAAGAAGAGGGGAAGGCATGAGCCGTAGCATCCAAACCCCTATCCACCCTGCTCGATGCAGCAGATAGAGCACCGTTGATTATCCTCTGCGGTTGCCAGAAGCATCAAGAAATTGTTTGAAGGAAAATTCATAGTATTGCGTGGGCAGGATACTGTCAGGTTGCCCAGGCCTAGACAATGCTTCGGAAGGACCACCTGGAATGCCAACTTTCACTCTGGGACCCAATTAGCAGCTGGGCAATGCGAAAACCTTCAGCGGATACCATCCAGCGCCTTATCATGAAAGCAGTAATTATTAATAATGAGGTCGTCTTCGAAAAAGTGACACAAAGTAAACATGAAGGATTCACTACTACAATGCTTCGGGGGTAATCATGACAACTTCTGACGACAGGACAAGAAACCCCAAAGGAACTTTGCCCACCCTGCACCTCCGAGGAACCCAGTTTCGAGCAGGTGTGATGTCGACAAAATCCCGACGATATAAGTGACGACCATCATCGAACCCAATGAAACTTTACTACCAGAGCGCTTGCGGACAAACAGAGGCATTTTCGCGCGTCTTCCGGTCTTGTGCAGCAGTCCACGACACTTGCTGTACCGGTACGATATCATAAAGTAGATAACCAACACTATTCGTCGCAAAGGGGCCCATATAATCACTGCGCCCCGCCCATCAGCGGCATCAACGTACATCAAGTCGGATCTGATCGCCATTAAGAACTCCACAGCACACGTAATGAACGTGGTAATATGCGACACCCACAGAATGACCCGTAGATACCAACCAAAAATTGACAAGTGTGATGTATATGCACATGTGGAAGCCCTAGACCGCTTTATGTGTTCGGAATTTCCTACGGCTTTACATATCATACATCGTCCGATAATCACATACCACTGGGTTCATATATTCTCAGCCCCGGTCAAGCACGTTTTGGCACTGGGTCACACCAAACTTGACATGTCCGACTTGTGTGTCTACCGTGAGTGGGTCAGTTAAAGCGTACGACACATACATGCGGGTGCAATGTCACAAAACATCGCACTCTAACAATGCAAAATCACATTCGCTGGCGGTTCCGAACAAATTTTGCGTTCAACATGAGTACTTTTTCGATATTATGCCCGGACATATATCCAATCTCGGCGAACTTCTGTAATGCTCAGGCCTTGGGCTATGCATACAATTTGCCGAAAATCTATGTCCATGAAGCGTGATTCACGTTGAGGTGAATCTCTTGATCAAGCGATCCCCAGGACCGTAGCTGAAGCAGATGTAAATTAGCTGCAGTATTTCCAGGTGGCCAGCACCCAACTTCCAGTTGTGTCCTACTTGTAGAACCAGCCTTATCCGTTTAGTTGTATTGGGGATGACAGAAAAACAAGTACTAAAGTAGTTGTACACTATGAGCATAGGCGTTCGGTTTTGAAGTATAAAAACATGATGGTTTCAAAAAATGCCCTTCATGTGTGTCAATTTCTCCAGCGGGAATAGCGACCTTCCGACACAGGATGAGGTGATTGTCGCTTAGGAGGCCCCATAGATACCAACTAAACGGAGGTGACGATCCAAATGAGGACAGAAATAGTAGATATTCCACGGCCCCTTACCAGAGTTTAAGGGTCTTTAGGGCCCACCATATTTCGAATGGCTTGCGACACATGTACACCCTGTTCGTCTCACATGTACCGATGTTGAAGGACCTATCAGTCCTAGACACACAGGCAGGCAATATTCTCCTGAAAACACTAACAATATCAGCCAGCGAGTTAGCCGAACATTTGACCAGGTTATATAATCGCTGTTTAGAGGGGAACAAACTTTCTGTGCTATGGAAACTAGAGATCAACACCATCATTCATAAAAAAGGTAGTTGTACGAACTTTTACTCGATTGCTCTGCAACGCTACCTCTGCTTTCTAAATTCACAGAAACAATCAGCTCAAAGACATTAGTGAGGTGCCACCCTGCAGCAACATAGCTTTGGCCATCAGTAGTCGAGTATCACTGACTGGATGATTGGGCGCTATAATGAAACCCACTCAGTTGATGGTGGGGGAAGATCAATGTGGTCTGCTTGGATTGCTGTAAGGTGTTTGGTCGTTTACCTCATCGTTTTATGCTTTATAGTTCATGTAAACCTTTATTGAAGACGAGAGTCCGGGGATTCCTGTCCAACTCAGCTAACGTCGAAAGCAATGTGTCGTAGTGTTCCTCGCTAGGCTTTTATTTATTCTCGGCTTACATAAACCACTCAGCAAGAATTATTGTCTCGGCTTTCTTAATCTCCGCGGATGACATTGAGATATGGTGCGGGACCAGGAAAAGGTCAGCTGCGAGAATGTTCAGTACGACTTTGATACGGCTCCAAATTAGTCGGTTAGGCTGCCGTTCAACGTGTATAACTGTCAGGTTGTTCCAGTATAGCATCGATGCACATGAACTTGCACGCATACAGCAGACGGTCTACGGACCACTTCCGAGGAATACGACTTTTGGGTGTTCGTACAGAATGACTTTGACTCCTCAGAAAAGTGTATTGCTGCCTCTTACACAGTACCTAAGGTTTCGGTATGTTGGTGAAACCACCCATAGTTTTAACCCATCCATATTTTCAAATCCGCATGGTTGTTACGTGAACCCTACTTTCGGTAACCTCAGATAGAGTGTGACTTCGATGTTCTGGAATTCTCACACTATCTTGTAAGGAAGGCTATCAAGGTTCGGCGACAAGTTATGTCTGCACAAAGGCTAAAGGCGTCCAAATTTTCAATGGTCTGTATCGATGACCACTTGGTGATCTCATATTCATGAACCCATAATGAATGGTCCCAGCCATATCCATAGTCACTTAATGAAGCTGAATCAGGACACAAACCATCTGAAATTGAGTAAACAGTACAAAGGTCTGGAGTATCGCCGGATCTGCTGTTCTCTTCAATGAACAGTGAACAATGAGTTTATAGGGGTTAGGGAGCACTGTTTTACAAGTCCCGTTGGATGGTTTGGTGGGGTTATAGAAAAAATGAGGACAAACATTTAATACTTTAAGTATGAAAAGAAGAACTTATCTATCACACCGCTGTAGTCCTGCGATCCGCGTAGTTTCACGGAAAATAAATTCAAGGCAAATTCCGGAAGTAGAATATAGACATGGTGATAAGTAACAAAGTGCAAGTGGATAAGTGCGTCATCCAACTGTCTTTTAACTATTGTTATTGTCGGTGCAGAGATGACCGATTCAGGGCGAGCATTCCACAGATGCCATACACGAATGGAAAAGAAATTCCTGCGGCACTCCAGACGGTTATACCTTTCTGACAGTTTCAATGAGGGACTTTTTAGGTTTGCATTGCTGCTGTGTTGCAGTAAAGTGCGCTACGCATGATGTGGATCGTGCAGAATCAAATATTCCATTGTCAGATCGCCTCATAATCTGCGATATCGTTCGCTGGATACCACAATCGTTTCAGCCTTTTGCTCGTGTAGGAGATTGCGCATTCTACTGACGTATTTGGATAGCAAAGGTTGAAACTGCTGCATTGCATTAAGGTCGTGTTTCAGCCATGGATGCCAGGCTTGAACAACGTATTCCACATGGGGGCGAATATATGCACTGAGCACCTGTCGAGAAATAGAAATCTCTGCTTGTCGGTGCGCCGGTCGCAACAGCCCGACTTCTGGTTTCTAGCCTTCGAGGCGTTTTCGGATTGCCTGAAGCAGCCTAAGTCATCTTGAACCAGCACACAACGCTCACATTCGATGAACGATTGCTGTAGTAGTTGCGTTACCAGCCTGTATTATTTGATCTGTCGTCGTATGGAGGGTATTGTGCAGGTCTGCCAACCATGAAGAGCACTCCCAGTAGCTTATGCATTTTCAAAATATTCAAAATCGCTTCTATTCCTTGTACACCACTACAAATACCGTGATATCGTTGGATTATCTCTATATGATCCCCAATTAGCATTGCAGTGCATCACACGGACGCATGCAAAGTAGGGCAGCAGGTGACAGTTCTTTTTTCTCTCTTAATGTACGTTACCAATGGCGTAGTCACATGCTGTTTTGTAAGCTAACATTCAAGTCCCAATCTCTCACTTTCGTTGTGAATCGGTATATCTTACACATATTTTTCTCTTGTCCCTATGATATCGTCGTCTGACATCGGTAAGCAAATATTATGCGTTTGAATTCTCAATCTGATCATTGTACGGGACCGAGTGAGCAGTGGCTCTGTTATTTCCAATTCGTTCTTGCTCGTGGTTTCTTGTTCACCGTGAGCACAGTGTCCATTCCTGCGAATAGGCTGACGAGAATTCAGCTGCTCTAGCTGGGGTGCTGATTCACAGGAGCTTTACGAAGACACGTAGGACTGTCGGTGTGTAACGATGTGTATGAAAGATGAAGTGCTGTTAAGTTTCGAGTATTCGCTATGGTTAGAAAATATGATGTTCATAGTTCGACTGCTGACACCAAGAAACAGTCATTTCGGCGTCAACTAATGAAGTGGTTGACGACATCCGGCTCCACGTTTATCCCGCATTCGCCTTGTGACCACGGGGATTCTTCCACCCACGTATATCTCATATCCAGCACAAACCTGAAAGGACAAACCTGGAGAGTTTCTGCGTTTCAGCCATCGACTTTTTGCAGCTCACCCACTCTACATCTCTTGTTCCAGATAGCACTGGGCGAATCCACATGGCGTACCCAAGGATCATGACCCAGATCACAGATTATAAGTGTGACGTAAGCGAGGAAGGAATACCCGTTCTTTTTCAACACTGATAGTAGCTGTTGTTGACTGGCTGAGGTAGAATGAAGGAAACCATTCACACCAGAGGTAAGCAAGAAAGTTGCTGATCAACAGTACCTAGTTTCATGATGGGATTTCTATTTGAACCTGATATCCATAGAATTACCGATGAATCGAGGCCCAGCATGGAACGAGTTGACACGATGTCACCTCCGTAACCCTTATGGACAAATCCATTTTAACACTGAGGAAGTAATGAGAAGCTAACGATGACAGAGTCCCCAGCTATAACAACTTAGCACTTTCACGCTGGCGATAAAGTTACACACGACAAATGACGACACACGAGAAAACGCGTCAGGAATATTCGGTTGAGCGAGGTAGTCTGAATAGTTACCTCCAGTTGAGAACATCTTATATGATTAAATTAACCGAAAGCATGTGTTGACATCAAAACAAACTGGACCAGAGCAATAATACCATCTGATGACATATTTTCTCCGCTTACATTGAGTCTGGTGATTTATTTCGAGCGTTACATACATCTGGGTGGTGCCAAAGTTTCTTATGGGTGAACCGATAGCATCGTATTCACGTTTTCCTCAGAGCTGAACGCCGTCGCGTTCCACATAGTTACCAGTGACCATGCTTCGGCATCCTAACACGATCAATTGTTTTTTCACGTTTCCACACGCTGTCATACTACTGCGTTAGTAGTAGAAATGAACGAAAATGTGGCCCAACTCGAAACTGGGAATTGCAGTCAACGCCAGAAGTAACAAGGCGCCATAGTTAACTGGGGTGGAAGTTTAGTGTACAGTTAGACTCTAGTATTAAATGCAACTTTCCCTCTACTCGACCGGATCGATCTATTTGGACGCCGCGTATGTTCGTTGTAAGTTGTATCGACTGAGAAAATGTGATTAGTTCGGTGAACAATGAGCAATGACTTATGATGGGCAAAAGGTCGGTGCGTGGCAAGTCCAGTGTGGTGACCAGGACGGATAGTAACAATGCAGAAGTAGAAAAGTCGAGAGAAAAAGGGAAATTCTGGATTTAGTGGACTTACAAAACAATCTACATATACTCAGAGGCAGGTTTTTTCCGTCGCTCGATTACCGGAACTACTGGTGAGCGCATTGGTTCGAATTAATTTGTCTTCCGATAAAAACAGGTCACACTGCGTAGTGCAGATGGGCCATCGCTTGGTCAGCTATTCACAAAGCATTAATGTCAAGACAGCAATGATGTATACTGGAAGAGCGTTCCATGTTCTGGATAACCGAAGAGAGGGAAATTTTTGCCGGCAACAATAATGAATATGGTGCGTGGCAAATTGGTGCCGGTGAACTCTCGGTTTAGTAATATGGCTACGTTAAGGAACAATGAAATAATGGTATCATACGGGTAAACAAGTCAAGCTTGGGTAGGTCCTGTGGGATTGTTTATGTGAATTGTATAAGCTCAGCAGATATGAGTGCACTAATGTGAAACGCTGATCTGTGCACTTACCATACTATCCGCCTTACCGCACAGTAAATCTGTTTACCCCGATTTCGTGGGGATTGGGGAGCCAATACTTGTCTGCGTCTTGTCGGCACTTGATGAACAGAATTCAGATCAAGTAATGCAGATTGTGTAATATATCGTCGTCGTTTTAAAAAAATTGTGATAGCGTGGAAGGGCGTCGGAAGGTCGTTTCATGGCTGACAACTTTGGAGAGAAAGATAGTTCCAGCTGCATTCCAGCCGACTGTATTGGCTGGCTAGATTCAGCTGGTGATAACTCAATTTTGTAGTGCGACTGAGTTTCAAAAGATCGCGGCAAGCGTGACCGGGGTTTTTGAAGATCTGGTACACTAGAATGAGGTTGCCAAGTAGAAGACGATACATTCCGAAGTACGCTACCAAGGCTTTCAGTTGCAGTTTCTATGGCTTTTAGAACAACCCCTTCACATACTTGGTTGCCCTTCGCTGCGAAGTGCCCAGTACAACTAGATCGCGTTTTAGCTAGGGTTGTCAGGCCTGAATCGCGCACTCTACATGCGGCCTCACGTACGCATTGAGCATTTTGGGGAAGATCGAGGGGTCGAACCGCCGGAACGCCCAACGTACGATACCGACATGTTGGTTCGTGGTTATGGACACCTTTATTGAGTGCGCCGAACAGCCGAGCTCATCTCTCAGCGCTCGTGGGATTGAAGATGAGGTTATGAACCGTATAGCAAAAGCTCGAGGTGCTTTTGCCAACCTCCGCCACCTGTGGCGCAGACGCGACATCCCTCTCACCCTGAAGGGCAGAGTTCATAACGCAGCCGTCCAACTCTCCTTTATGGTTGTGAAACCTGGCACATGAGGTCGACAGACATAAAGAGGCTCGTCACATTCGATCATCGCTGCCTTCGCAGCTTAGCTCATATGTCTGGTGGGAGCACCGCGTGAGCAATGAGCGTTTTCGGCGTCGCGTATTTGGTGCAGGAAGTGCGAGTGAATCGCTCAGCACCATTATATCACGCACCAGGCTCCGATGGCTGGCCACGTGTTGCGCATGCCAGCACACCGACTTCAGCGACGTGCATTGTTTGCACGACGGGATGCGGTTGGAAGAGGAGGCCAAGCGATGACTTGGTCGAGAGAAATGAAAACCCTCACTTCGTAGTTGGAATCGGTTGGTGCATCCCGACTGCCTGGCTGGGGTCTTAAGGACGATGAACGCGTTTGGTTAGACACACTTGCTGATATGACTAGGAGCCGGCCCCAATGGCGTCTGTGTTGTGAATGCCTTTGTTCATCCCCTCCTGCTTAGCCTCCTCCTCCAATCACGATCTCACTCGTTAGGCATAATTTAACTTTTTTTACGGCACGATAGTCAGCTGTTAGCTCACCGGAACGATGTCCATCCGTTACTGGGGACTCAGTCGGCGTGCCACATTTTTTCTTCTGATCTTTGGTATTTCGGCACAATAGCTGAGGTGGTTTCCACTTGCAGCTAACGTGTATAATGAAGATAATGTTGGGAGGAAGCGGGCAGCCTCCTCAGGAAACTCCCGCAAACTTTTAAATGAATCGGTCCATGGTGAGAAGAATGTCGACAATGAGTGAGGTTCTGCGTAGAAAGGACGGCGAACAAAACCAGAGTCGTGATTATCGTCTGGCAAGCTGGGCAGAGCAATTGAAGATTAGTTCAACTGGCCACCAGCAGAACTGAGTCCATCTTACTCGACTCAGTGCACCATAATGCGTGGATGTTTCTCTATCGACTGACGATGAGGTTTCTTATGAGCCTCGCCTGCTAATGGGCCGCAAGTCACCTGGCGCAGATGAACATCTGCGTGCGCTTTTCAAACATGGAGTGCTGTGAACCGATATCACTCCTTCATCAAATTTGGATTACCGTAACCATCCAATTCGACTGAAGATTAACGGATATCGTACCTATGTACGAAAAACGAGGCCAAACCGTTTCCTCCAATCATCGTGGGATCGGTCTCATTTGTGTCGCATCCAAACTGCAATACTTTCGGGGAAAAACTCGCAATGACGCTGGACCTTACCGCGGTGCGATGGTTTGTGTGCCTCGGAGATCCATTGAGCTATGCTGGGTGGTGCTTTTGCACCTTCAGAGTCACTCATACCAGACTGGTCAATGGTTAGAGGCCAGACAAACTCAGCCTCCTGGTCCTCCAGGTTGGGGATTGGAATAAGGATGGCACCTTATTCCTTAAAACAGGCTCCTTGCAGCCCAACGCCAAACCCGCTGCCTTGCAGTCAGGTTTTTGAACCAAAGGCTTTGGTTGAGAACCCTAATCGCTCTCCTGTCTAGGCTTGGACAACCTGACAGTATCCTTCCCACGTAATACCATGAATCTTACCTCAAACAAATTGCTGATGCTCTGGCCACCGCAGGGGATAATCACCGGTGCCTTATCCGCTGCATCGAGCAGGGTGGATAGAGGTTTGGATGCTACTGTTCAAGCCTTCCCGTCTTCTTACTCCCCCATTTACGCTTTTTCTCTCTTACCGTCCCGTTCCAACTTCACTTATATCCCCCAGTTTGCAACCCCCCGATTCATGGCCCTCCCCCAACATGCTTTGCTAGGCATTTATATTCTAATTTCAACTCACATGTAAACGCGGAGCGTCACTCCTCTCCTGTCGACAAGCCCATGTCCAACCAAGCGGTCCAATCCAGTTCATCGGCTTCCATTTCCAGCCCTCGATCCTCCTTCAGATTGGCATGCCTCAATGTACGCACACTGCTACAAATCGGTCAACAGGCAGCCCTTGTCCGAACATTGGAGACCCTCTCGATCGATATCTGCTGCTTATCAGAGACCCGCCTGCAAGACTCGAGCTCTGTGCTCACTCTGCGATCCCCTCCAGGTGACGCAAACAGTATTTTCTCATTGCGCCTATCCGGTGACGATGCAGCTTCGAGCACCGGCCAAGCTGGTGTTGGCATTGCCCTGAGTCCCCGGGCTGAAGCTGCTCTGGTTGATTGGATTCCAATCAGTAGCCGGATGCGTGCGGTCCGATTGGCTGGCTCGTTCAAAGCTTCGACGTCGCGCGGGACTAATAGGTGTCTATTCATCATCGCTGCCTACGCGCCCACAAATTGTAGTGATAATTCGGTAAAGAACGACTTCTACCGCCAACTGACCCGGCTCCTTCGCCACAGAAGAAACACGGACACTGTTGTGCTGGCTGGGGATATGAACGCACAAGTTGGAAAGTTGTCCACTGATGAAATGCATCTGGGCGGTCAGCACGGTGTAGGCTCCTGTAATGATAACGGTGGGCGGTTACTTCATTTGTGTGAAGATGCTCGCTTATTTCTTGCAGGCATTAATTTCCGACACAGCACCCGCCGGAGGGTAACTTGGCGCCTACCAGCCTCGGACGCAGATCGATCACATTGCGATAAGCTACCGAAGGAGGCTGCATCCAGCATTGTCGCTCGATTTGGAGCACATGTGTGGACACCGATCATGCACTTGTATGTGCTGACATGCGGATGCGCTTTGGCGGACGCCCACGACGACGCTGTGAGCGCATTGACACCAGCCAACTGACAAAGCTAGCTGTTCTGAATGCGTATCGAAGTACGCTGACATGCGAGTTGAGTAAGCGCCCACTGGAGACAATTGATGGTCACTGGTCAAATGTTCGCCAGACCTTAATAGCAGCGGGCAAATCCTCATGTAGTATGTCTAATCGCCAACATGCACATTGGGTCTCTTCTCGGTCTCTGGAACTTATCGACGCTCGCCGGCATATCCCGGCTGGAAGCGAGCACAATGAAACTCGCAAGAGCTCCGGGCAAAACTCCGCGCTTGCCTGAAGAGAGACCGCGAATCTTGGTAGTCTCACCGTGCGTCAGAGATGGAAGTGGCCGCTGCCCTTGGCAACCATCGTAAGTTATTCCGTCTGATACGGGAAACGGGCAGCAGTAGACCTGGTGTTAGTGAAACAATTTGTGACGAGAGTGGACAGCCTATCCACAATTTGTCAAAACGCTTGGAGCGTTGAGCTGAGCATTTTGAAAAGCAATTTAATCGGCTAGAATTGCTCGATTCTTCGCCGGACAGTGATCGCCCTGCTCCGTGGGCTGTCACTTTGGATTCCCCCTTTCCCTCCGAAGTCGAACGTGAGATCGGACTGTTGAAGTTGAACAAAGCCGCGGGACCAGATGATCTTCCTCCAGCCCTCTTCAAATTCGGAGGCTCTACTCTTGTTGATGCTTTACATGAATTACTAGTGAAACTGTGGGAGCAGGAGACTGTCCTAACCGACTGGAGCCGCCCCGTTATTGTTCCCATCTTCAAAGGAGGCTCGCGTTCGGAATGCGGCAACCATAGAGGACCTGAATGCCAGAACCCACGTGGCAATTTCAGGGTAGTTAGCAAACAGGCTAATACCCGTTTACTACAGTTTGCGGAGGCGGCAGCAATTCGGCGGCTGAAGCTAAATCTATGCAAGCATACAGATTTCGTGACCACGCTAGCCATACTCTGGTGAGGCTAGTGATCGCGTTTTCCTAGGAACAGGTCACTTGAGCCTAAAGACCTTCGACCGCTTTCAATTTTTGCTGTTCACATCGCACTGTTTTCCACTCATTGTATGTAAACAGCTGAGGAGAATGTAGAGGAATCAGTTTGACCTCCATCGCCTCCATAATTCTTCACAGACTGACTGGCGCTCGTGAAAGCCAGATTCGTGAGGAGCAAGCCGGGTTTCATTGGGGTCGTGGCTGCATCGACAACATCTTCACCTTGTGTCAGTTGTTGGAGCATCGTCACACATATTGGCGGCCCACCGTAGTCGTGTTCCTCGACATCAAAGGTGCCTTCGATTCGGTTGATCGATGTGCCCTTTGGAATTGTCTACTCAGGAAAGGTGTGCCCGAGAAATATGTAAATATTATCTGAGCATTACACATGCGTAGCATGGGCAGAGTGAGGGCTTACGACAACCTGTCGCCGCCCTTCAATATCTCCAGCGGTGTGAGACAAGGATGCCCGCCGTCACCTTTCGTTTTCAACTTCGCTATTGACGAAGCCATGGAGTTTGCATTTCCAGGACATGACATGGAAGGTGTGGAGCTACTCCCAGGAGAACGACTTCTCGACTTGAAGTATGCAGACGACATTGCCCTCATCTGTGACAGCTCCCAGACGTGCCAAGCCGTGCTGGACAGATTAGCACTGGCTGTCAGCCACTGCGGGCTTTGCTTTGCACCATCGAAATGCAAAGCGTTCCTCCAAGATTGGCAGGGATTGACTCCGGCGCTGACTCTTGGTGGGGATCAGCTAGAAGTCGTTCGGAAATTCCACTACCTGGGAAGTTGTATCAACGCCCTTGGGATCGAAGACGAGATCACGAACAGTATAGCGAAAGCTCGAAGTGCTTTTGCTAACCTTCGCCACCTATGGCGGCGGCGCGGCATCACCCTTGCCCTGAAGGGTAGTGTACAATGCAGCGGTACGCTCGACCCTACTGTACGGTTGCGAAATCTGGCCCCTAAGGTCGGCGGACATGAAGAGGCTAGTTACTTTCGACCACTGGTGCCTTCGCAGTTTGGCTCACATCTGGTGGGAACACCGCGTGAGTAACGAGTGTGTTCGACTCATTGTTTACGGCCCAGGAAAAGGAAATGAACCGCTCAGCACCGTCATTTCACGCACCAGACTCCGATGGCTCGGCCACGTGTTACACATGCCATCCCACCGACTCCCTCGACGTGCGTTGTTTGCTCACCGGGGATGTGGATGGAAGAAGAGGAGAGGTGGCCAAGTGATGACTTGGTCAAGAGGAATGAAGGCCCTCACTTCAGAGCTAGCCACAGTTTGAGCGTCACGACTCCCTGGTTGGGGTCCAAAAGACGGTGAACACGTTTGGCTGGACACACTTGCTGACACGGCAAGGAGCCGACCTCAGTGGCGTTCCTGCTGTGAGTTTTTTTGTCCCTCCCCATCCCTTTTAGCCCCCCTCCATCTGCGATCTCATTTTTTAGCGTAAAACATAATAAGTTTTACAGAAGAGTAGTAGGGGGAGTTGAATGGTATAGGTAGAACTTCGTCACATCTAGGCTCACTCAGACAGCCGCCACAAGCCCGGAAAAGCACTGTACGCGCGTTTCATCCTTTCGGGAATCATCAGCAGTGCGCATTCCATCGGACCCTTGGTAGGGCTCGAAACCGCAACTCGACTGTTGCCAGTCCGTGGTTGAGACCACTGAGCTAAGGGGGACGGCAACGACCATCGTGAATAAGTTACTAGATGTGATATAGCGCCGCTCACTATCCACTGAACTCGCAGTTTGCGATTCAACAATATCATAACGAACTGGCCCACTCATTGTCTGTGATGAAGGGGTTGGTGAGCCGAACGCTGATTGGGATCGTCCCAGATGAGTCATGAAAAATGCCCTTGACGCTTGTTGTGTACACAACTTGAGATGTCGTGATTGTGAATGGATCCCCGAAGCATGGATCAATGTGATCAAAGCTGGTAAACAAGTTCCGATGGGAACTGAGTTTCAGTGTGCCCTTAACTCCCTGGAACGAAGCAGCGCAGAGTTTACGAATTTACCGGGAATCTTAGTGAACTGAAAAAACCGTGAGATGGAGAAAGCCAGTGCTATAAGAAACAGACGAGTGCCACTCCAGCTCATCCAGAACACGGGTAAGAGAAAGCCATCAGTTAGCAAAACAACAGCTAAGAGAGATGGATAGTTGATCCATTCCCAGTCTATCAACGAACCAGAATCACGGAAAGCCAGGCTTCCGCCCTGCTCGTGGTTGCATGAACCACATATTTACTCTTCGTCAAGTGCTAGATTAGTGACATACACAGATGGTCGACTAGGGTAGTTTTCTTTGACTTGAAAGCCGCATTCGACTACGTTGACCGCGCCAACCTGCAGCACTGCCTTTCGATGAAGGACGTACAGGCTAAATTTGCTATTCTGTATTCCTCTACCGTAATTCCCGAGGCAGTGTAAGGGTCTATGGGAAACTGTCTCCTAGAGGCTCTATCGGAAACGGAGGTCCGAAATGCGATCAAAACCCCCAATCGTTTTCGTGCTGCTGGCACGGATTCCCTCCCAAATGCACAATTAACGGATGGAGGTAAGGTCTGTTCAGAGCACTAACCCTGTTCAAACAGGTCTGGAAGGAATAGATCGTCCCGGCTAACCGGAGTGGTTCGATTGTAGTGGCACTATACAAGAAGGGCAGTCGCACCGAGTGTGCTAACCACAGGGGTAGTAAGCAAATGCCAGTTGTGACAAAATTACTGGCCTCAATTCTCATTCATCGCCCCACTGCGGAACAAGCATCACGGAGTAGGAAAGAGAAGGCACGTTTCCGCCCTGGACATAACTAGATAGCCCACATATTCAATCTGCGTCAAGTGCTAGAGCAGCACCAAACGTGCCGTAGACCGAAAATAGCTGTGCTCCTCGATTTCAAGCGTGCGTTTGATTCATCATCATCATTATACACGTTAGCTAGAGGTGTAAAGCAACTCAGCTACCATGCCGCAAGGCATGAAAGAAAAAAGAAAATAAATACAACAGTTGTATGTCAGCTGAGATACCAGCAACAGATAGGAGTCGTTCCGGAAAGCTACCAGCCGACTACTAGGCAACAAGAAAAATTACTATGTAAAAGTATGTTACGCTACGAAATGAGATCGTGGTTTGGGGGAAGCTAGAAGGCATGGGGAGGGGACATGCCTGCTAACAGTAACGTTGTACGAATATGCGACCAGTGATCTTCGACGGTGTTTATTGAGCGCTTAGTCAGCCCAGGTGTCAGTGCCCTTTGATACACATTCAGGACATTTGGCTTCGCCAGCTGGCTGGTGTCAATCAGTTCACATCGACGTTGCGGACGTTCACCGAAACGCACCCGCAGGTTGGCGCAGACAAGCACGTGGTCAGAGTCCACGCTCGTACTCCAATTCGAGCGACAGTTTTGGACACAGCCTCTCCAGCGGTAACTAATCGCGATATGATCGATTTGCGTCCATGGCTGGCCCGAGGCTGCTAGCCGCCAAGTCACACTTCTGCGGATGCTGTGTCGAAAGTTAGTGCTCGCGAGAAAGAGGCGAGCATCTTCACATAGCTGTAGCAATCGCTGACCGTTATCATTACGGGAGCCTGCACCATATTGGCCGCCCAAATAAAGCTCATCAGAGGACAATTTACCGACTTGGATGTTTAGATCGCCAGCCAACACCACAGTATCCGTGCTTCTTTTGTAACGAAGGAGCTCGTAAACTCGCTGATAAAAATAATCTTTTACCGAATCAGTGCTACAGTTTGTGGGGGCGTAGGCCGCAATGACAAACAGGCACCATTGGCCCCCGCGCGACTTCGCCGCATGGAACGAACCAGTTAATCTAACGGAGTACATCCTACTGTTTACTGGGATCCAATCGATCAGGGCAGCTTCAGCCCGGGGACTCAAAACAATACCGACGCCAGCTTGACCAGTATTTGAAGCTGCATCATCGCCAGATAGACGCAATGAGAATGCGCGTCAGTGTCGCATATGGGGTATCGCAGGGTAAACCACGGAGCTCGAATCTTGCAGACGGTTTTCAGATAAACAGCAAACCTCGATCGATAGGGTCTCTAGTGTGCAGGCAAGAGCTGCCTGTTGGATAATCTGTAGCAAAGTGCGCATGTTGTGGCATGCCAGTCTTAGCGAGACGCGAGGACTCCAAAGGAAAACGGATGAACTGACGTTGTCTGCTTGGTTGAACATGGACTTATCCACTAGATTGGAGCGAATATGTGTGATTTGAAAACTAGAAGACAAGCGACTATTTAAGCAAGATGAAGAAGGGCCAAAATTGGGGAGTTAAAATGGGGGGATACTAGTAAAGTTAGAGCGGCTCGATAAGGATGAAGAAGCGCAAGGGGGATTAAGAAGACGGGAAGGCTTGAGCAGTAGCATCCAAACTCCTTATCCACCCTGCTCGATGTAGCAGATAGGGCACCGGTGATTATCCTCTGCGACGGCCAGAGCATCCAGAATTGTTTGATGAAGGGTTCATTGTATTGCGTGGGCAGAATACTGTCAGGTTGCCAAGGTCCAGACAGGAGAACGATTAGGGTTCTCAACCAAAGCCTTTGGTTCAAAAACCTTACCGCAAGGCAGCGGGTTTTGGCAATGGACTAAAGAGAGCCCGATTTATGAAATAAGGTGTCACCCTCATTCCAACACCCAACCTGGAGGACCAGGAGGTTGAGTTTATCTGACCTCTAACCATTGACAAATCTGGTATGAGTAGCTGTGAAGGTGTAAAAAAAGCACCATCCAGCATAGATCAATGGATCTCTGAGGCACGCAAGTCATCGCACCACGGTAAGGTCCAGCCTCATTGCGATGGCCACCAACACCATAGCTATCTCTGCAATCAGATTCCATTACATCAGACCAGTGAACGCAACAGCAGAATTTGTCAGGGGAACGCGAAAACGACCCTTATAAGGGCCAACCATTTTTTGGTGTTCACGCACTGATGGTTGAGTGTGTATTTATACACGCTCCCAACAATGACGCGAACACTAGAAATGGTGTGGAGGCCGATCCGTATTTTATCCGTTGTCACATTACATATATATTTTGTCATTACATCTGGTGCTATCACAAATCCACAATGTTACTTCCACAAGTAAGTTGTCGATACTTCGGGGAGGGACGCGTTTGAAGTCCCACACGCAACATCATCATCATCATCATCAATAGCAGTACATCAGCCATTTGAACTGATGCTTCGCTGCCATACTACCATGATGACCTAAGAAATAAAGAGGGAGAGAAGGGAGGACGTACCTGAAAACCTTAATGTC
>OX104064.1:54299162-54316064 GCA_944474145.2 Dicrocoelium dendriticum | reverse complement strand
GACAAAGGTAGATTGTTGCACCTGAGGCACACGTTGCTTCATTCCTACAAACTCGGCAACAAGGAGCCTCAAATGTCTTCTGGCGAGCAGGATGTGGTTGTTTTGTTTACGTTGACTATGGATGTTCGAATCAGGCTTAAATGGCATCAAGCTGGGCTTCCAAAACATGGGCCTCCTAATCACGCACTCGGACGAATTGACCCTTTGTTTTGTACAATGATAACAGGTAACGATTAAAGCACTTGGGGGCTGGCAAATGTTGAGCAACAATAAACTAAACAGTCAAATACTTACGCTTAGTTTACAACGGTATTAAATTCGATTACAGTTGGGCATGAAAACAGTTTGGATGACACGATGTTGCAATTGATGCAAAACCTTTATCCGGCGAGTCATCATAGAGAAGGGAGGGGCGTTTGGCATCATGTGTCAAGAGTTAGACGCATGGTTACCGGATAGTTCTGGTGCAGGCTAGGCAAACGATTTGCTAAAGCGGTGATTCAGTAGCGGTTAGACGAAGGTTACAAGCCAGGTTTTTGGGGTGCATGGTCAGTCTTAAGGATAACTGTTTTAAAGTTGGCATTGTTTGCTAAAATTGCATTAAACGTTACACATTCAACAAAGTGCTTGTCGTCAGCATCGTCGTGCGCGTCGATGTCAACCGTGATCTAGCTCAGGCGTAAGCCGTTTGTTTTCGAGTGCGCTGGGGTCTGGTTTATAGGAGCGACTATTCATAACAGAGCTAGGATTTAGCTCACGGTCGCGTAAGAGGCCTCTTCTCAGGGGCTGTTCACTACTGAAACAATGGCGGCTGAGTCGTAACTAGGTTGCTTCACACAATTGGGAGGTTGCAGTCGAAGGTATACCGGGCTCGTTTTGCGGTCAGTCTACGGAAACCATAATGATCCGGTCATATCTGTGCTTTACCAGTTTCATACTAATGGGCCACAAGCGTGCACTGGTGGAAACCTTGTTAGCTCCTGCCGGGCATATCTGCTCGAGCGATTGTCTGACTGAGGAGGTAAGAACGATAACTGGAACACTCATGGCAGTCTTTTACAACAAGGGCCTCATCACGAAGCATAGCTGTCAGACCACCAAAAAACGGTGTTGACGACACTTAAGGAAAATGTATACCTAGAGCTCCCATTTAAGGATAACCCCGCCTCAACGAGGGCAACCAAGCGCTTCATCTCCAGCACTAGGATAATCTTAGGTGCTTCAGATGCTGTGGCGATAAACAGAATCCGGAAATTGTCGCTACTTTTAGTATAGGAAGTTGAAACCATCAGCGCCAAATCACACTATATACACTAAGTCGATTATCCCCGCGGCGTCAATTAACTAAGCAAGAATGAGGGGTTTTGGATTCCAGATTGAATGAACGCTGACAAAATGGGTCCAAGGTGAGGTCAGCCATTCTTGCCCAAAATTCCGTGTGCACGCAACCGCAAACATGTTTTCTTGACCCGTTATCGGCTTGACACGGGCTCCGCATTTCAGCTACTCTTACGTAATCCCAATCCAAGCTTATTACTGTTCGCCTAAGTTGTGATGACAAGCCAGCTAAGACCTGCCCTGTGAGTACGGAAAGAGTCAGTTTTGACCTACGGATACCCCGGTCCTAGGACAGTTGCCGCCGTTTATCTCATGGCACTTGACTGATTGGTAACACCGTTGGGACTGTATAACCTAAATAATAGTTGTTGTATTGGTACTGATGAGCCAATACGAAATGCGTGTATTTATCAATGATCGTCTGCTCATTGTGTTATTTAAACTATTGGAGGGAACTACCTGTTGTCATAAAATAGTTTATTTCGCGGTGATGCGCGAGATTGTGACGGCATAGGGACAAACCAATGCTGCTATGAATTTCCTGAGGCCGGTCACACATGCCATTTTAGTGGCCCACTGACGCAAACCAAACTTTGACGTAGTATGTAAACCGATAATGTGTATCCATTCACACGTGAGTTATACGGTGCTGCCAACTTTAGCAACACGTCATGCCCTAGTTACAACGCTCACACATGTGCACCTGTGACCACGGTACGTTATGATACGTAAGGACAGGCGCCCAGGGCTTGTAGCAAGTGTGCATTCAGTTGCACACTTGGCCACATGCTCTTTTCGCTACTTAGCCACTGCTTCAGTTGAGTGGTGGATCAGGTGTCTGTCACCACCATGACAGTGAAGTTCACCATTGCTGACCCCGCACGTACGTCCGGTCTGTGGCTGCGGAGTACGAGGCTTTCATGCACGTCCTGTCGGCCGGTTAGATCGACCCGCCACACCTTTGATAGTTACAGTTCATCCAGTCTGTTCCTATAACCACTGGCTTTGACGAGGTCCACTGGATCAGCGCTCAAAACTTCGTGGGTTGACCGTAACTCCCGCCTACTTTCCACGACAATACCCGGGTAAATCACATGCACTCGAGATCGCCATACGTCTCGATTTAGGCGAAACAGTCCCGCATGTACAGCTGCTATCACGCTTATTTAGAAATGCTGAGCGGGATGTACTAATGTACTGATTTGAGGTCCTACACCTCAGAATGTCCCACTTTGAGCATGTAGAATGTAGCTGAAGAAAACCATACCCAAACAGTGGCGTTGCGGGCACACCATAATGTAGGAAGGCAGAAGGCATACGGCCATTAAAAATGCGGCGCATGGAAACGGGAACTGGCACAGTGAGGGAGAGAAGAAAGAGCAAGGCTGGCTTAACGGAAGGAGACGAGAAGGGGGCATGAGTGACGTCCGTTATTGTAACCTCCCGGACCAACCCCAAGCACTGTGGGTTGCATTCACGTTCATGTTAATTAGGGGCTATCGAACGACACCCGGGCCGGTCAGAACGGGCCGCGTAGAAGCGGAAATACAGAGGTGTAATAAGCGTGGAATACCTTGTCACAAGGCTCCAAAGTGCAAGCAGATGTCGCGAGCGGAAACCCGGAGAGATGATGTGTCGTGGAAAGGATGGGTGACTTATTAGTTTACGTCTGCGTGTGTGTTGATATAGCTTGCGCTGGCGCCAATCAAATTTGTCCTTAATTACCGCGCCGTTCTTGTTATCATAATACCGAACGAAGTAGGCCGGCATGTTTTGCAGGATAATCGACTGCGTGGGTGGATTACGCGGCAAGGAAACATTTTACTACAATGTGCAAAGAGGGGAAGAAAAGCGATGATGAGATTCTTGGAACTTTAGTAGATAATGCCTGCATTTTGCCTAGCTAGCTAGAAAAACTATGTCTAAACAAACGCGTAAGATGACTACTCACTTTGTCATTCATTAAGTAGAAAACACGCGACAACGACTCGCAAGTTCGGTGTGACAACTTCAAAGCGGAGTTTTCTATGGCTCACGGTGGCAGACCAGATCTCATGAAGCACTTACAATCAGATAGTTCTAAGGCAGCGGTGCCTGCGGCAGCATTTTCCGCCCCATGAAATAAGTATTCGCGATTAAAAAGGTTTGGAAACCCAGAAGCCAATTAAGCAGCCGCAGAAGGCGCCTTCTCTTATCACGCTGCCTTTCATAACCACGGTTTCCACTCCAGGAATATTATCAGAACTCGGTAGAGAAATTGTTTGAGCGGAACTTTTCATGGGCGCGCACAGAAAGTGTGGCACTGATAATAATAACAATAATAATAATAATAATTATTATTATTATTATAGCCAAAGTCCTGCGCCTGTTTGCTGGATAAACTTCAAGCGAAACAAGATAGTAAACTTCGTTTCAATGTACACAGACGCCTCAAGTCTCAAGGAAGGAATGGTGTTCGCACTCCTTGTGAGGTTTTTTGTCTGCATTGTGTATTGCAGTCAAGTTATTAAGTCTGCAGTCACTCAGTGATGGCACGCCGGACACCAAGTTTCAATTTATAACGAACGTGTTTGAATAAAATACCGTAAACTAAAAACTGTGGGATTTTATGTTGACAACACGAACATACAGTTTGGTAGAGTTCAGAGAAGAGGATCTAATAATGTATCTGTGAAATCGTTCATTAGTGAAACATTTGCGGGATTTGGTTGCGTAGCTCACATTGTCCAAAACACACGACAAACGCCAGGTGACGGTCGGCTTACTTACCCTGAAACCGTTTTGGCAAAAATAGCTCCTTACTTTTACATTTACACTGTTCGTGTTGAGGAACTAAAGGAATTCTGTGACTACAATGGCCGAGCACCAACGCATTTTAGGATACAGGAAAACCAGCTGGCTTTCACTTATGGCAACAGCGGTGAAGAATCCAAAAGGTTTTTCGGTCTTGAACTCCTATTTATGTCTCGACGGAAGTGTCCTACAATATTACCATATTGCTGTGAAAATCCCTACCCTGAGCTGTGACCTCCGTTATACACAACATCGGTCATTTTCCACGCTACTGTCATCTTCATCATCATAATACACATCAGGTAGAGGTGGGAAAACACCTCCGCTATTGTGCCGCAATACATGAAGGAAATACATACATACATTTATACATATAATACAATACACAAAGAGAAAATAGATACAACTGTTGCATGCCAGCTGAGCTACCAGCAACGGATAGGCATCATCACGGTAAGCTACCAGCCAGCTACTAGGAAAAAAGAAAAAATATTTATAATGTTTTGCCCTACGAAATGAGATCGTAGATGGAGGGTAGGCCAAAATGGATGGAGAGGGACAAAGATACTCACAACAGGAACGCCACTGAGGTCGGCTCCTTGCCATGTCAGCAAGTGTATCCAGCCAAACCTGTTTACCGTCTTTCGGACCCAACCAGAGAGCCGTGATGCTCTAACCGAGGCTAGCTCCGAAGTGAGGGACTTCATTCCCCTGGACCAAGTCACCGCTTGGCAACCCCTCCTCTTCTTTCACCCACATCCCCGGTGAGCAACCAACGCACGTCGAGGGAGTCGGTGGGCTGGCATGCGTAAAACTTGGCCGAGCCATCGGAGCTTGGTGCGGGAAAAACGGTGCTGAGCGGTTCTGATCCTTTTCCTGGGCCGTAAACAATGCGTCGAACACGCTCGTTTCTCACGCGGTGTTCTCACTAGATGTGAGCCGAACTGCGAATGCTCCGGTGGTCGAACTTTACTAGCCACTTCATATCCGCCGACCTTAGGGGCCAGGTTTCACAACCGTACAGTAAGGTCGAACGTACCGCTGCATTGTACACTCTACCCTTCAGGGCAAGTGTGATGTCGCGCTGCCGCCATAGGTGGCGAAGGTTAGCAAAATCACTTCGAGCTTTCGTTATACGGTTCGTGATACGCTACTGTACTACTGAGGAACAAAATATTTCAGGACTGGTAGTGCCGTCTGCAATGCTCGAACTCCTACGGAATTGCAGGGACGAGCGTAGGGACAGCGTTGTTCCAAAGGAGGTAAAGATTCGAAATGGCCAACTCGAACAAGCGGGTCTCGTCAGCAAAATTATTTGATGAATATTATCGCCAGTTTCTACAACAATTACGTCAACTATGTACAGGAAAGAATGAACCGATTTCAGGAATTGAGTGGTTTTAATCGTGTGGCATAGGAGCAACCATCGTGCTGGGGGAACGCTGAAGCAAGCGTCATTATTTTGGATTTACACTTCCAGGCCTGGAAATCAAGGACAACAAGCTCGTTGACGAAGGTAAAAACGTGTGTAGTGTTGCATCAGCGGACAAACTTCTCGATTCGAACGGTAAACAAACCTAGGTTGATGTACTGTGGATTGATGTGATTTCTCATTTCCAGACCAACTCGGTCCAATAGGAGGAAGTACGAAAAGTATTTAATTTATTTTCCGCCTCCCTGGGACTAAGGCACCTACTAGATAAATCATCTCATAAATTATCCCTGTATGGCTTATGGAACAACGGTTTTATACGGGTAAGAAAGCAAATGTTAAACAGGTCCAGTAAGATGGTTACAGTGAAAATTCGAAATATAAAAAATGGTTAGCAAAACGGGGTTTACACATTGAATCACTGAAGTATAAGTAATATTTACCGTAAATCCAAGGTAAATCCTTGCGAAACGCCGGCAAATTGGATGTTGGTAAACATCGCGTCTCCTTCTGGTGTACACATGCAGGAGGTGAAAACGTGAAACAAAACCTGGGCCTTGACCGCCCGTGGAAAATCTTACAGACACATGTGTTTATCCACGGGTAATGGGTCGTGTAAGATGGTGCAGCAAAATAACTGCAAGATCTACCCTAGATTTGAACCCTGCTGGCGTAGGAGCACATATGACCGATTCCGGTAGGGCATTCCACGTTCTGCAAGCTCGTAAGAAATGGCGATTCCGGCGGCGTTCTAAACGACGTTGCTACTGTGACAGCTTGATATAGTGGCCTCACAAATTGCGCTTAGAGAATGAGCTCGAGTAAATAGCGACACTTGTGGTTGGGATGTCGCAAAATATAGTAAGCCAAAATGAGGTTTCCACGCAATCGCCGATACTGTCCGCAAAAGACCCGGAGCACTCGAAGCCCTCCTTAATACGACAAACTATACAGACCATCGACGACTCTGGTTGCCCCGTGTTGCGTATCTCCAAAGGAGGTGAGATCTCTCCTCAGCCATGGCTGAAAAACATGAATTGCGTCTTCAACGTGTGGCCGTTTGCAAGAGCCGAGAAACTGTTGAAAACTCAAAGAGGCGAATCGTCCGAGTGCGTGATTAGGAGGCCCATGTTTTGGCAGCCCACCTTGACGCCATTTCAGCCTGGTTCGAACATCCATGTTCAACGTGAAGAAAACTAACACATCCTTCTCGTCAGAGAACATTTAAAGCTCTTGGTTGCCGAGTTTGTCATCATCATCATCCTCATCCTACACGTTAGCTAGAGGTGGGGAACACCTCAGCTACTGTGCCGCAATACAAAGAAAAAAAATAAGAGAGAAAAAGAAAACAACTGGTGAAAGCTGGCTGAGCTACCGGTTACGGATGGGCATCGTTCCGGTAAGCTACCAGCCGGCTGCTGTGCACCCAAAAACATTATTATGCAAAATTATGAAATGCTAAGTAATGAGATCGTGGTTGGAGGGGGTGGCTAAGAAAGATGGGATGGGACAAAGAAACTCACTGCACGAACGCCACTGAGGTCGGCTCCTAGCCATATCAGCAAGTGTGTCCAACCAAACGTGTTCATCGTCTTTCGGACCCCAACCAGGGAGCCGAGACGCTCCAACCGAGGCCAGTTCAGAAGTAAGGGTCTTCATTCCTCTGGACCAAGTCATCGCTTGGCCACCCCTCCTCTTCTTCCATTCCACACCCCGGCGCGCAAACAACACACGTCGCGGGAGTCGGTGGGCTGGCATGCGTAACACGTGGCCGAGCCATCGGAGCCTGATGCGTGAAATAACGGTGCTGAGCGGTTCATTTCCTTTTCCTGTGCCATAAACAAGGCGTCGAACACGCTCGTTGCTCACGCGGTGTTCCCACCAAATGTGAGCTAAATTACGAAGGCACCGGTGGTCGAACGTAACTAGCCTCTTCAGGTCCGCTGCTTTAAGCGGCCAGGTTTCACAACCGTACTGTAGGATCGAACGTACTGCTGCATTGTACACTCTACCCTTCAGGGCAAGAGTGATGTCGCGCCGGCGCCATAAGTGGCGGAGGTTAGCAAAAGCGCCTCTAGCATTTGCTATATGATTCGTGATTTCATCTTCAATCCCACGGGCGCTGATACAACTTCCCAGGTAGTTGAATTTTTGAACGACTTCTAGCTGATCCTCACCAAGGGTCAGCGTAGGAGGCGGTCCAGACCAATCTTGGAGAAACGCTTTGCACTTCGAGGGTGCGAAGCAAAGCCCGAAGTGACGCACAGCTAGTGCTAATCTGTCCAGTACCGCTTGGCACGTCTGGGAGCTATCACAGATCAGGGCAATATCATCGGCATACTCTAAATCAAGAAGTCGTTCTCCTGGGAGTAGCTCCACACCTTCCAAATCATGTCCTGTAAACGCGATTTCCATGGCTTCGTCAACAGCGAAATTGAAGAGGAAAGGTGACAGCGGGCATCCTTGTCTCACGCCGCTGGAGATACTAAAGGGTGACGACAACTTGCCGTAAGCCCTCACTCTGCCCGAGCTACGCGCATATAATGCTCGGATAATATTCACAAATATCTCAGGTACACCTTTCCTGGGTAGACAGTCCCAAAGTACATGTCTATCCACCGAATCGAATGCACCTTTGATATCGAGGAACACGACAATGGTAGGCCGCCAGTATATGTGACGGTGCTCCAACAACTGACGCAAGGTAAAGCTGTGGTCAATGCAGCTACGACCTGGACGAAATCCAGCTTGCTCTTCTCGAATCTGGCTTTCACTAGTGCCAGTCAGTCTGTGAAGGATGACAGAGGCAAGCAATTTGGAGGCGTGCCGAGTTTGTAGGAATGAAGCAACGTGTGCCTCAGGTGCAACAATCTACCTTTGTCCAAATTGAATCGAAGTAGCTTCTGTACAACGCAGCTTAGCGATTAAACACGGAAAGCGATACTTATGGCGAAATGCAGTTTTGAAGATAAACTTGCCGTGTATCCTTGCGAACTAATTCACCACCTGCTGATGCAGCGCCCAGATCTATTACGAAAACTACGTTTAGCTAGCAAGGCGAACAACCTCATCGTGGTGTCAGCTGGCTGGTTCGGGTTTACCCACTTCCAGCAAATAGTTCGGTGGCAGTGTTTCATCATATGATGGGTTTTCGCCTGGCAAGCGGTCTATCCTATGAAGCGCCACAAATATCCGTTTAACAACACTGTGACGTGGCGGAGGTAACGCGCCGCTCACTAAACTAACTGCTTCCTACATACCTGGATGAGCTAACGCAATCCACGAATGTGGGTCATTCAGTACGGAAAGCTCATTTTTCTTCTTCGTACGCCTGACCGAAAACAATCACAAATACGACGTCACATTCCCAAATTCAAGCAACACAACAACAGAACACCTTCATGCACGCCTATCACATGGATCCATATGTTACGTATAAACTTGTGTCGTTTTAAATTAACCAGTCCTTGTGGTGTCTCCATGATCACGCCTAAGCAGGCATGGCTCGCACTGTCGAGAATAAACATTTCTTTCTTTCTTTATTTATTTAAGTATTGCTTAAAAACTATTGTTCCAGCTAATATTATATCAAACATTACATCAACTTTTACTCGGAAACACTTGTACCGACATTTTACTTTGGCTCCTGTACTCATGAAACCATGGATTACAACATGGCGAAATTATGCCGAACGTTGGCTATTGCCACCATAGTAATAAGCTGGATATTTTGCAGACCAGCGCCATAATGTTCCTGGATTCCACTAGTATCCGACGAACGTCTTAAGTGCATAAACTACACACATTTTGGTTGTACTTTATTTCAACAACACCTTTTACTGTTCCAAAGCAGATATGCATGTAGGTATATTTAGTCATGCCTTCAATTGTGTGCCTCCTTCTACCGGGAATATAATATTTATTTATTTATTTAAAACTTCAGCTGCGTAGCCATTGTACTGACTAATAACGCAAGTACTTTTGTTATTGCATTGAAGCAATAAATGTAGAAATTTATCATTTCAATGTGTTGTACGGTCAGCATATGCAGAAACAAACGGGGTTAGGCTAAGTGTCTCGGTTTGGCGTGCAAGCAATCTGGAAGCTTCTCGCTTTGGCTCATCAATAACCTGACAACGTTACATGCACCGTACCTAAAAGGTGCGTCGCCGCCGCTGAATCTCATAGTTGAGCAGTATCCTTAGACGTCGCCGTGACATGCGCCTCAGGTGTTCTAGCAGAGTGTGTGCAGTTCGCTCACGTTATCTCCTATACACACATAATCACAGTTAGTGTGAATAAACTTGTGAATACGGTTTGTCATCTTATGTACGAGGCGTGTCTTTCAGATACACCATCGTTGCACAGATCCCGATTGTTATTCCTTGGTTAGTACTGTCGGAAGAGAAAAGGAATTTCCTTCTACGTGTGATATGCTTATCGTCCCAATCCATTCCGCCACATATTTTCAATGTGGTTTTAGCAAATGGTGTAACATGTTCTTCACTACCGGTTTCGGGTGTCCACTACTCAGCACTTACATTACTGTCTACTTGCACTCGGCGTTCCCAACTTCATTCTCTGTGCACATGGCCTTAGCTGTGAAACACAGAAATCGGCATTGTAGTACTGTGTCCCATCTGTGTCCGCCGGCTGAAGAGATGTCGGTTGGGAAGCTAAGCATTCTTGCAAACAGAGCAGTCCACTAATAGCGATGTGCCACTGCATGGTGAGCGATTTCAGATCCTCACAAACTAGCTTTTTGTATCCACTTCTATGTTCGAAATGTGTCAGACACTTGATACCAATAACTTTTGACCATTTACCGGAGTTTGCCAGTACTATGTACAAAATAGTGGACATTGACGATCTAATGATAACATCATGTTCTTGAGTGCCCACTTCCGACTGAAACCCGAGCTAGAACAACATACCGAGCAATATCTTCCTCTCGGTTGTTGCAACCAACTTAAGTTTCCGTCACTCCCTAGGTTAATCTCTTCAGTCAAACAACGTTGTACCATACCCAGTGCGTCGCATTTCGGCACCTTGTTGAGGCGTGCGCTGACGTTAACATAGCTCATCGTTTCACCTTAGTTTCACACGAACTCATGACGGTGCTTTACAAATGTATTCCTTCACTCTGTCAACGGCTCCAATATACTAACGAGTGCATATAGACCAGCAAGTGCAAACATTTGTCAACCCGGTAACCTTATCACTAGTAACGCGGTACCCTTCCACGCAGCTCGGTGCAGCTTCTGATGCTAGCCTCATTAGTAAGACCGATCAACTGCAGTTAACAAGTAATTCGGTCACACCCACCGCTAACTAACGCATTGTTCCATGATAGCGCGTAGTGAAGCACCGCACGCATTGATTATTTCACCTAGCCACTATTAACCACACCCGATCACACGTAGACACGCTAGGTCTAGGTCACACAACGTGTGGTTGACGGACGTATCTGCTATCTTGCATGAAGCTAGTTTCAGTGAAGACAATCGATATTGTCTCATTGTGGAGCACATTTCATGCCCGGTCGTCTGCGCGCAACAGTGAGCACTATGAACGCAGATGGCACCCCAGTTCTGTGTTGTGTGGCTTGATGCCGCCTAAGTGAGTGGTGGGCGTTACAGTATTTCCTCAACCACCCAGCGGTGCCGCGTGATAGTACGCACCACATCCTACAGTGCCTGAGCGCACGTGTTGTTTTCACGTCCGCGTGTGCATCACGCGGTTGGTTGGCCGAGCGCAGTCTAACCGCTGCACCAACCGATGCAGATGTTCTGAGTACGCTTGCACTGATTTGCACTTAGTCAAACCGATGAGCAGGCAGTTGTGCGGGTGCGCCACTTTAGATTCAACTTGATGTGCGTGTGGATTCAGTTGAATATTCTTAAGGAGGAGCTTGGTTCCCCTTATGGATTCAAATGAGTCGTGTAAGATATGGCTAGTTTGAGTGTGTTCGTTGCTTGCCGGCTACTATTTGGAGACATTTTTCGCTCTTTTTATTAACGGAGTAATTTGGGGCGGATTTGTCTTCACTACTTAGCCCTACCCGGTTGTCTGGTTTTTGCGATCATCCAATGCCGCTTAACAATCCACTTTTTAACCGGAATAGGGCCTAAACTCGTTTACAGCTTAGAGTTATACGGTGTTGGAACTCGATTCTGGCAAATAGTTTTGGACAACTTAAGGTTAAGTGTTTTGCGTGCGACTTGACATTAAGCAACCTTTCCCTGCTTCTGGCCATATCCATTATGTTATCTTACTTCAATATATGTGCTTTGTTCAATACTTGGCAACCTCCCACAACTGAATGACTTCCTCTAGCTTGTTTACTTTCTATATCTTGCTTATTTTTAATGACCTGCACACTGAGGACTACCAGTGCAAAAGCGTGGGTAGTAAGTTGTTTACCAACTAGTGGTACGAGGGTTCCGTTTTAATTTCATCAAGACAGCGGAGCACCACTACATTTCCTGTCTCAAAAGACAGTGCAAGCAGAAACACTCATAGTCTTCTTCTGTAGCGGTTGTGATAACACTACGTCATATCCCTGTTTTTCTCGTTGCCGTTAGCGACCATTTTGTGTTATTTGTTTAAATGCAAGAACATTTGAAAACAACAATTTCAAAGCACTAGTGCAATGCCGGTGTCATCTGCTGCTGTCTGTGTTTTTACTGTTGCCACGTCTTTCCAGGAGTCGGATGTATCTCTTCCAATCTATATTCGGCATCAGCCTAACGGTAACCGTAGGAGGGACTACAATGCAATTCTGCTTGATTCTACTTCTATTGTGAATGTTTACCTAAATTTGACTTCAGCCCCTCGACTCAAACTTCTTAGGTAACGGTCCTCTACATTAATTGTCGACCCCGCATATTTCTTTTCGGAACGTGTTACGTTTTGCTTCATCGTGTTTGATCAGCTGAAAATTCCGTTGCTTTTCCTCTGTCATCCTGCTACGTGTACAACCCAACTGTTTGGTTGCTTCAAGTGGCACTCATGCTTCGTTTTCCTAAGATCACCCAGCAGTCTAGGAGGTTTTCACCTGTTACTGTCCATTAAGCTGCACAGGTGGCTGCAGAACTCATCGATATCCTTGGCCCTATGTCAACTGACGTACCTTCTTCCAAGCTTAAAGCTGCTATCTCAAAATCAACTACTTTATCTTACATGGCACGGCTGTAACTGCCACACTGGCGCCGAGCTTTGTAATTGTACACCTTCACAGCGCCTGCAATACATGCGCTTATTTTCTTTGCATTAACCTTCTAGTATTCCATTCTCTCCTGACTCAGGGTTAAGCGTCTTTTAGAAAATATGACCGCGATACTGGCTGTGTTGGCTGAAGACCCTCCACAAAATATCTTGTCAGAAGCGGCCGACAACTTACGCGAAAGCTTCTTTAAAAGTGCTGGGAATCAAGGTGCTGAGCCGTCCATTACAAGCACTTCAGTAAGTGCCACACTCGACTCCATAAGTAAGGGGCTCTCAGGCTTGAAGTTCAGTATTTCTCATCTTAGCCGCGGTCAGACACGAAACAAATGGTTAGCTTCCAGAAGCACGCCTCGCAGCAACTCCCGCAGACCATCATCTCGTTAGTAAATAAATAACTCTTATATTCTAGGTAAAACGAGGCACACTTATGAAGGTGCGATCAAATATGCATCCTAGCATAGCCGCTTTGGAATAGCAAAACATTTAGTTTTATTGGAAGATATAACCGAGGTGTTGCAGTACATACGGGCGAGTATTTTGTCAGGTAAGAGGAACAGGATGGCGCTGGGGCGCGGAGCAATCAGTCATAACTGTTATCTCAGTATACAAGTTCGGCGTGGTTTCGCCACGTAGTAATCCACGAGCACGGAAGCGAAAGCCAGATTTCGGTGTAATCGGTAGGCATTAAAACTCTGAAGGTTCGGTGCTCCAACAAAGCGTCTTCCATAGTAAAGTGGTTGCACAGGTTGTATGTAAAAACCTGCTGACTGCGCCAGTGTGAACTGTTCAGCTGTGCCTTTATTCAGTGGCGCATTACCTCCGCCAATTTGCGGGGTTGTTAAGCGGATATTTGTGGCTTTTTATAGGGAGATAGCTTGCCCGGCAAAGTGCCACCACATCTTGGAACACTGCCGAAGTTTCCCTTGAAAGTCGTAGAAGCCGACGATGCATCGTACAGACCGATTTTGCACTCTATTATTCGCAGTCAGTTGACGACTAATTTCTTCGTTGGTTTACCGATTGACTTGGTAATGCTCCGGCAGTAGCCGTTGAAACCGCGCAAAAATGCAAAAGAGTCGTAGAGTCCAATGATGAGTGGTGCAGGTGAGTAAAACTATTGTGAATAGAGGCTGGCTTTTTCAGTTATAAGCTGGTCCGGTTGCTCAAGGCTTGTCCAGCTACCCACGCTGGACGTGTCACTGGGATGGTGAGCGCAGTTGATCCTTGTGGCTGAAAACTTCCATAACAGGCGAAAGTGCCATTCGTTAGTCTAATGCACGATGGTTACGAATTTCTTAGTCAGTAACCTAGTGTCTGACTTCCTTCAATTGTAAGTAATATTTTGGTGCAAGTGCCTCCATGGTCAAGTGAAAACTCCAGGTAAGATCATCAGAACAGCCATTTATTCGAGCCCCATTGAGGAACAGCAAAGCTGGCCGTGAAATGACATCGGACAAGCTCCAGATGAATGGGGAAGCCGCATGTTCTTCCGGAGAAGTAAGGCTCTGAAATCAAGTTTTTGAACGCAGGTGACAATAAGCAAAGCTAGCACTGGCAGTGAAGGTAAGCGCTAGAGATTATTTGTCTTCCGTTGTGATACAGGGGAACCACCTAAACCTATTGTGCCAGGTGAGTACATTGTGATACTCTGCGTACGAGGCAAGCTAAACCCAGTTGTTTAGACCCCGTAAAAGTTGCGGCTTCAGAATGGCGAAAAGAGCTTCATTTGGAACCATAAGTGGGTCTTTCATAGCCCGGAGAAAGGAACAAGTGTTTAAGCCAACTGGATATTGAGAGTGGGTCAGTCAGTCCATCTTGTTTTGACCAAGGTAACTGAGGAAACCTCGGGTAAAAACAAGCAATGGAGAAGAGGCAGCCATACAGACAGACAGCAGTGAATCAATAGGCAATATCGAAAGACTGGTGACATGCAACGGTGTCTTTGATACTCTAAAACTGTTACTTCTATTACCACTTTCATGATGCCGCACGAAACTGCCGCCCAGGATGTACTCACGCAAAGGCTTTCACTAACCCAATAGGGAAACGTCGAAACCAGCCGGTAATGGCGACGGCTGCCGCTGGCACAATTATTAGTCGCCTCCTTGGCTTATTTGACTCCACGACCCAACTCCACTTCTTGCTTGACATCGGCGCGGGGATAAGCGTTATACCATGTCTCTTGGAAAAAGCTCACTACGGTCGGCTGGAATGAAGCTGCAGCCTGCTAACCAAACGGAGAACGCGGCCTTTGGTCAGTAAATTCGCAGGTTCAGTCCAAGACTACCTCGTAGCTTTCTTTCATTTTAACGCGCATCAAAATACAACAGTCCATCATTAGCATAGATTTTCTTAGCAAATTTAACCTCAAGTAAATCTGCTTTGAGGAAAGTTAGGTAATGGTGCTGCTTCGATGACTGCTTACTGCAAGCTTGTTGCAAGCAATTCCGTCGGACTTCGAGTCTTTACGCCCTATCGTTTGCAGTATGCCGCTTGGTTGCAGCGTTATTCATCATTTGACGAAGTAACTAACGACACGACGGAACCCAAGCAAGATATGCAACATCACGTCGTCACAACTGGTCCACCCGCGTCGACGAAACCAAACCGGCTTACATCTGAAAAACTACAAGCCGCTAAGCAAGAATTCGAGCACATGCCCAAGCTCGGGAGCATTCCTACTCCAAGTAGGTGGTGGTCATTTCCAGTGCAATTTTTGCTTAAAATGCCGGGTGATTGGCGCCCACGTGGCGACTATCGAGCACTAAATAACGTCACAGTTCCCGACAGATAACCGACCCCACACATATACCATGTTTCGTTAGGATTAGCTGGAAAATCGGCAACTGCCAATGGCCCAGAAAGATAGGGCCAAAACGACAGTGACCACCCCATTGGCTTATACGTTTTCTCCCAGGTGCCCTTCTGTTTCCGAAATGCCGCGAAAGTTTCCAACTCTTCATGGACCAAGTGCTGCTTGGTCTCGACTGTGTTTTGTTTACCTTGCTCAGCTTTTAATTGTAAGTGCTTTTGCTGACGAACACTCAACACATACGCAAAAGGTTTTCGCAAGTTTTGAACAGCAAGCAAGCACCATTGACCTTGACAACTATGTCGTTGGCCACCCTTCCACCCATTTACCAGGCCGCAGAGTTGACGCAAATGGTATTAGTCACTTAAATGACACAACGCAAGCCGGAGAGGGTTATCCTAGACCTCAATCAGATACGATCAAACGGCGTTTTCTCGGCAATGCTGAAAACTGTGAACAATTTATAAATGCTTGCGCAGCAATTCTTCAACCGTCAACTTAATTGCCTAAAGGAAATCCCAAAATGTTCCCGTTCACTCTAGACACCGAAGTAGCGTGTACCTCAGTCAAGCAAACGCTGAGCCAGTCCTCTTCACTTGCCTACTTCAGAACAGACAATAACGTCCCTCTCCTTCACAAAGCAGAGGCTTCACAAGCTGCCGTTGTTGCCGTATTGCAGCAGTTAGTGGGCAAAGAACTTAAAACTGTCCTTTTTCTCACGAAAACTTCAACCTGCCCAGCCCGGGTACGGTACGTTCGGTCGCGAGCTTATTGCCATGTAGCTGGCTGTAAAGCATTTTCGGCCTATCCTTGAAGGTCGACGCTTGATCGTCTAAACAAAGCACAAGCCCCTCGTTTATGCTTTTCATGCAAGTCCTGACCGTGACTCCCATGCAGGAACTCGACACAATGATAAAGTTCCCCAGGTGTGTGTGGATATTCGCCATAGTGCTGGTCTTAACAACCTGGTTGCTGACGAACTACCCCGCGCTCACATCCATCTACGTCTGTTGCCCAAGCCAGTGACCCAAAATTAATACAAATCCCCTCAAAAACCACGTTAACACGCTGGCCATTGCCCGTGCTTAATTCTGATGCATGGATCGACTGCGATATTTCCACAGGTAATCCCATAATGTTTGTTTCACCGTCCTACTTGCAAGTGGTTTTTGACCGTCTTGTAAATTATCGCACCTCAGTATCAGATTTATCATGAAACTAATTACCAACCGTTACAAAGGGCCCGGTATGCGAACAGACATTCGAAAATGGTCCAAAACCCGCCTCAGTTGTCAAAACA
>OX104064.1:54256468-54298670 GCA_944474145.2 Dicrocoelium dendriticum | reverse complement strand
TGCAATGTTTTAATGAATTATTTACATTTGCCCTCTGTTGTATAATTTCGAACATCGTTCGTTTTTTCGCTCCTCGTGGCGCTTCAGTCTCAGTAGCAAGTCAGCAAGTAAGTTATCGTCCAGCGTATCTCTATTGTGAGTGTTGTTTCCTCTTCTCTTTGCTTTCTCATTTCGTCTTCATGGTTGTTGTATTAGCCAGCCGTCGTAAACTTTCATGCCATCCATCTAGTGGCTTCGCTCTCGGTCCTCTATCGGCAGCTGTGACAGTACCGCCCAGCTATCCACGAGTTGTGACGCAAGCACACCATCCATCGAGCTCCGACACTTACTAGGTGGTTTTCCACCCTCCTGCGAAGTATATTTGCCTTTCGGCCGCATTCGGTCTAATACGATTCAGGTACAACCCTGACACAAAAGCCTTCAAAACGCACACTACAGCACTGTAGCCGGTCCGCGGGCTTCATTGTGATGCGTTTACAAGCAAGAGGTAGAGAAGTGTTTGCTTCCTGTTAGCATTACCCTCTTATTCCTCTCCGGCTCTTTTTCTTCCTTCCGTGCTTCCTTAGCTACTTCCCACTCATCGGCGGTTGAGCATCCAACCGTCTACGATATGTTTATCTTGTGTTACAGCCCTAAGGGTCTATTACGGCCTGTCATACTATGTAAACACGGAAGAGCTTGGAACGCCGGACCAGAGAAATATTACATATTTGATTACTCTGCCAGTTCACGACAGCAGTCCACGAGGTTAGTTTGTAGCCATTGAGGCAATAGTTAACATTTCTGCTATCGTGCTGCTTGTCGTTGAATCTCCCAAGCCTAATATACCGCCATCAATACCTCTTGCAGGTACATAGGTTGATGCCGGTATAGGCCGTTCGGCGCTGAGGACAACGCTTACTAAAAGAGGAGATATTGTAGCCTCTCCGCGGGCGTCACAGTAACACGTTGACAGGTAAGGCATCGATAAGTTTTGCTTCCTGTTAGCTGAACCTTATCATAGTGCGATGGTTTGCGTGCCTCAGAGATCCATTGAGCTATGCTGTGTTGTGCATTTTTGCACCTTCAGAGCCACTCATACTAGATTTCTCCATAGTTAGAGACCAGGCAGACAGCTTCCTAATCCTCTACGTTGGGTGTTTGAATGAGGGTGGCTCCTTATTCTTTAAAACACTCTTTGTAGCCCATTACCAAACCCGCTGCCTTACCATCAGGTCTTTGAACCAAAGGCTTTAGTTGAGAACCCTAATACTTCTCCTGTCTAGGCCTGACCAATCTGACAGTATTCTATCCACGCAATACAATGAATTTCTCTCCAAACCGTTTCTTGGTGCTCTAGCCGTCGCAGAGAACAATAAACGGTGCCCTATCTGCTGCATCGAGCAATGTGGATAGGGCTTTGAATGCTACTGCTCAAGCCTTTCCGTCCTCTTATTTACCCTCTTACATTTTTTTACTCTTATCATCCCGTTGCAACTTCACTTTCATCCTCCCCCCCAGTTTTCAATCCCCCATACTTGGCCCTCCCCAACATGCTCTGCTAGGCGTTTATCTTCAACTCACATGTAAACGCGAAGCGTCACTCCTGTCCCGTCGACAAGCCCTTGTCCAACCAAGCAGTCTACCCCAGTTTATCAGCTCCCATTTAAAGCCCACGATCCTCCTTTACATTGACATGCCTCAATGTACGCACCTTGCTACAGCTCAGTCAACAGGCTGCACTCCCGAACATTAGAGACCCTCTCAATCGATATCTGCTGCTTATCGGAGACCCGCCTACAAGACTCGAGCTCTGTGCTCAATCTGCGATCCCTTTCAAGTGACACCATCAGTATTTTCTCATTGCGCCTATCCGGTGACGATGCAGCTTCGAGTACCGGCCAAGCAGGTGTTGGTATTGCCCTGAATCCCCGGGCTGAAGCTGCTCTGGTTGATTGGATTCCAATCACTAGCCGGATGTGTGCGGTCCGATTGACTGGCTCGTTCAAAGCTTCCAAGTCGCGCGGGACTAACAGGTGTCTATTCATCATCGCTGCCTACGCGCCCACAATCTCTAGCGATGCTTCGGTAAAAAATGACTTTTATCGCTAACTGGCCGAGCTTCTTCTCCACAGAAGTACGGACACTAATGCTGGCCGGGGATCTGAACGCTCAAGTTGGAAAATTATCCACTGATGAGCTGCATCTGGGCGGCCAACACGGTTTAGGCTCCCGTAATGATAACGTTGAGCGGTTACTTCATTTGTGAAGATGCCCGCATATTTCTTGCGAGCACCAACTTCCGACACAGCACTCGCTAGAGGGTGACTTGGCGCCCACCAGTCTTCGACGCAAATCGATCACATTGCAATCAGTTACCGCTGGAGAGGCTGCATCCAGAATTATCGCTCGATTCGAAGCACGTGGGGGCACCGACCATGCACTTGTATGTGCTGACATGCGGATGCGTTTTGGCGGACGCCCACGACGACGCTGTGAGCGCATTGAGATCAGTCAGCTGGCAAAGCCAGTTGTTCTGAATGCGCTGAGGTGCGGGTCGAGTAAGCGCTCACGAGAAACAATTGAAGATCACTGGTCGCATCTTCACCAGACCTTACTAGCAGCGGGCAAATCCTCGTGTGTAAGTCTAATAGCCAACAAGGACATTGGGTTTCTTCACGGCCTCTGGAACTTATCAATGCTTGCCGGCATATTCTGGCTAGAAGCAAACACAATGAAACTCGCAAAGAGCTCCGTGCTATGCTGAAGAGAGACCGCAAATCCTGGTGGTCTCATCATGCGTCAGAAATAGAAGTGACCGCTGTCCTTGGTAACCATTGTAAGTTATTCCGTTTGATCCGGGAAACTGGCAACAGGAGACTTGGTGTTAGTGAAACAATTTATGACGAGAGTAGACAGCTTATCCACAATTTATCAAAACGTTTGGTGCGTTGGGCTGGGCATTTTGGAAAGTATATTAATCGGCCAGAATTGTTAGATCCCACACCAGCCAGTGATCGCCCTGCTCCCTGGGTTGTCCCGTTGGATCTGCCCTCACTCAGAAGTCGAACGTGCGATTGGACTGTTGAAGTTAAACAAAACCGCGGGACCAGATGTTCTTTATCCAGCCCTCTTCAAGTTCGGGGGCCCTGCTCTTATTTATGATTTACACGACTTACTAGTGAAACTGGATGAACAGGAAATTGTCCCAACCGACTCTAGCCGCTCCATTATTGGTTCGATCTTCAAAGGAGGGTCCCTATCGGAATGTGGCAACCATAGAGGAATCACTCTGGTCCCCATCGCCTCTAAATTATTTGCCTCTGTAATCCTTCACAAACTGACGGGTGCTCGTGAGCAGCCAGCCGGGTTTCGTCGAGATCGTGGCTGCATCGACCACATCTTCATTTTGCGTCGATTGCTGGAGCACCGGCACACATTGGCATCGCACCGTAGTCGTGTTTTACCACATCAAAGGTGCCTTCGATTCGGTTGATCCATGTGCTCTTTGGAACTGTCTCTTCAGGAAATGTGTGCCCGAGAAATTTGTAAGTATTATCCGCGCACTATACGCGCGTAGCATGAGCAGAGTGAGGTCTTATGGCAAGATGTCGCCGTCTTACAGTATCTCCAGCGGTGTGAGACAAGGATGCCGGCTGTCACCTTTTCTCTTCAACTTCGCTATTGCTAAGTCATTTAGATTGTATTTATAAGACACGACTTAGAAAGTGTGGATCTGCTCCCAGGCGAACGATTTTTGACTTGGAGTATGCAGGCGATATTGTCACAGACAGCTCCCAGGCGTGCCAAGCTGCACTGGACAGATTAGCACTGTCAGCCGCTTCGGGCTTTGCTTTGCACCATCGAAGTGCAGAGCGTTCCTCCAAGATTGACAGGGCTCGCCTCCTGTGCTGACCCTTGGTTGGGATCAGCCAGAAGTCGTTCAGAAATTTAACTACCTGGGAAGTTGTGTCAGCGTTCTTGGGATCGAAGATGAAATCACGAACCGTACAGCAAAAGCTCGAGGTGCTTTTGCTAGCGTTCGCCACCTATGGCGCCGGCGCCGGAGAAGGAACTGAACTGCTCAGCACCTTTATTTCACGCACCAGGCTCCGATGCATCGGCCATGTGTTACCCATGCCAGCCCACCGACTCCTGCGAGTGCGTTTGCGCGTTGGGGTTTGTGTATGGGAGAAGAGAAATGGCCAAGCGATGACTTGGTCGAGAGGAATGAAGACCCTTACTTCGAAGCTGGCCTCGGTTGGGGCTTCACGGCTCCCTGGTTGGGGTCCAAAAGACGATAAACACGTTTGTCTAGATACACTTGCTGACATGGCTAGGAGCCGACTCAGTGGCGTTCCTGCTGTGAGTTTCTTTGTCCCTCCCCCTCCAACCACGATCTTTCGTAGCATAATATAATTTTACATACTAATTTTTTGTTGCCTAGTAGTCGGCTGGTGGCTTTCCGGAACGGTGCCAATCCGTTGCTGGAAGCTCAGCTGGCATGCAACTGTTGTATTTATTCTCTTTTATGTATTACGGCATAGTAGCTGAGGTGTGTTACACCAGTTGCTAACGTATATACTATTATTAAATAATAATATTTGGCGGCTAAGCATCCAGCCGTCTACGACGTATTTATTTTGTTTCAGCCCTAAGGGTCTATTACGGCCCGTCATACTATTTGGACACGTAAGAGCTTGCAATACCGAACCGGAGAAATATTACGGCACTTCGGAGTGTCGCTATAGCAAACCAATAGATAAGATGTCATCGAGCGTAGTTTAAATTGTGTTGTTTCCTCTTCGCCTTCTTATTTCATCTTCAGTATCTTTAGAGCAGCCATCTCCCGTGCATGTTTTCACGCCCTGTCCTCCATCACCAGCTGTGACGATGCCGTCCAGTACGCCACGATGTTTGACAGACACCTTCCATACAACTCCGACTCTTACTAAGTAGTTGTTCAGCCGCCTACGAAGTATCACTCTTGGCTTTCAGCCCCGGTCTATTACGGTTCACTTACGCTTCGGAACCAGAAACCCTCGGGACCCTCAACCAGACGCATACTACAATTTTATAGCAGGTCCGAGCGTGACCTTGCAGTGATCCCCAGGGTAAGGAGATGATTGCACTTCGCTCAAACGGCCGTTGATTCTTCCTCTTCTTTTTACCTTCACTCGTTTAGCGTGGTCTACTAGGTACTTGTGATATGAGCATCCAGCCACCTACGAGGTATTTGTTTTGCATTGCAGCTCTCCAGATCTGTTACGACCTACCTACACATCAGACACGGAAGCCCTCGGAATTCTCGATCAGACGCATATTACACCGCTGTGCTTGGTCTGTAGCATGTCCGAGCGTTACCATGTAGCGATCCTTAATGTAAGGAGATCGTTGTACCTCGGTTAGACGGTCACTGATTCTTCCACTTTTCTTTCTCTTCACTTTCCTTTGGTGTGGTCTCTTACTAAGTACCTTGACAGATATCATTGTAACGAATAACTTTGAACCTCAGCACAGTGTCAGCACGCAGCCAACAAGACGCCGCGGGAGCTATTCCGTCTCATTTGAGCGTTATGTAACACTAAACCTGAGGTTTTTTCCCTTATATAATGCGCTGGTACTGCCGCACTTAGTATACTGTGTACAGGCTTGAGCTCCATATCCCCGGAAGGATGTTTGCATAGAAATAGTCCAAAAATTTTTGACTAGGCTGATTGAGGGCCAGCGTGAGAAGTCACGTGATGATCACCTTAGGAGCTTAGGGTTGTTTTCCATGGAACGGCGCAGATTGAGAGGCAACCTGGTAGAAGAGTACAAAAAATGAAGGGCATCATTAGTATTAGGCCTTCCGACCGGTCTGAACTGCCTCCGACCACCTGCGGGGGCATGGACTTAAGCATCAGAGGTCCAGATTAGAAATTAGGGCCAAATTCTTTGCAAATCATGTAGTCCATAGTTGGAACAAGCTTCCTTCTGCCTCGGTTGGAAATGCCACTGTAGGAGTCTTTAATAAGGCTTGGATGATTGTTGATTTGTATCCTTTTCTAGCATTCTTGTAATTTTATTGACAATTCTCAGACGTCGTAATCTATGATACGTGGAAGTACAGAAGTTGCTCTTGTTCTTGCTTCACTTCGTTTGCAGAAGCAACGGAAATTACCCAAAAGTCGAAGCACCGGAGACCTTTGTTTGCCTGCCGGTACAAGAAACAGGCCGCTCGTTAAGCCGGAGCTTATTTCGCCCTTGGAACCTAACCTGATATATACTTGGTTGGAATATGCTCATCCGGTCACCTGCGAGGTATTTGTTTTGTATTACAACTCTCCAGGTCTATTATGACCCACGTATACATGGGACACAGAAGCCCTTGAAATCCTCGACCGGACGCATCTCACATATTTGACAACCCTGCCAGTTCTCGGCGGCAGCCCCTGAGGCTGGATCGTTGCCCTTGGAACACTCGTGTAACCTCGCTTAGATGACCACCGATTTTTTTTTCTTTTTTCCTTTCCCATTCTGTTTACATTACTTTGAGATCAGCCGTCACCCGTCACTGCTCTCATCATCTATGCAACTCAGACGTGGTACTCGCGGTAGCCGTAGCAACCCTATCCAGCTTCTTACGAGATGACAGCCAGCCACATCTGATTTTACCTTTTGTCTCTTACTAGTTGTTTGTTGTAACTCGTTCCTACCGACCACGAGGTATTTGTTTTGCGTTGCAGCCCCCAGATCTGTTACGATCCACTTGTACATCATACAGGGAAGTCCACGAATCCCCGACCGGACGCATATTAGACAACCGTTATTCTGCATTCCACTATGGTTGGATGTGACTTGGACAAGGCAAATGGTGATGATGATGTAAAGTTTCACTCAGAGGAAAAACCTTTCCTTGATAAAAATGTCAGCAACAAAAGGGCTTATGGATGTCTATTAACACGGGAAGACTTAATTCGTTTAGACGCCGAAGAGCCCGTTTGGCGACGAGTTCGCATAATCCTGCTTGCAGTGTTTTGGATTCTGTGGATCGGTTTATTAGCTGCTTCTATAACCGTGATCATTCTCACTCCGAGTTGTCCTCCCGTTCCAAAGCTGTCTTTCTGGCAGTCAAAAGTTGGGTACTGGGTTGATCCATTCGCTTTTGTGGACTCCGGACGTGACTTGATTGGTGATCTAAAAGGTACTTAAACCTTTTGCATTATAATCTCTCAGGTCTCACTAGTAGAATGGACTACATTAAAGATACTGTCGGAGCCGGATTCATTATTCTTGACTCTTTTGTCTCTGGACAGTTCACGAACGAGCAGAAAACTCTTGGCCTGGTTGATGATTTTTGGAAGATAGATACTGCTCTAGGGACACTGGAGGATTTTCGCTCCATGATCAAGTCCTGTCACAGAAACGGCCTCGAAGTTGTCGTTTCCCTGGATTTTAATGCTATTTCTGTTTCACATCCGTGGACGAAGCAATCCTCTCTTTTGCAGAAACCGGTATCAAATAATCTGGTAATTTCTTTTGCTCTGCTCACTTATCTACAGTATTCCCGCTCCGGATCAGCTCCGTCCGTCAACATTGGAGGCGTTGACTATTATTCTGTTGGCGACGAACATTCGGTCGACTTGGATTTAACTTCGGCAGAAGTTGTTGAACGACTCAAGGTGCGCTTTTCCCTCATGTTTATTTCTTCAGAAAGTAGTGGATTTTTGGCTGAAAGAAGGTGCAGATGGCATCATGCTTACGAGCGCCTCCTTTTATGTTGAAGATGCCAACGCGACTCTTAGTATCCTTGCTGGAGCCAAAGTATGTTCAGCCCTCATTGTTCATCATTTCTTAGTCCGGTGAGGCTAACAAATGGTTCACTAATTACCCTTATAAACAACTTTTTACTGATGGAAGCATTCAATTTGTTCGCAAAATTCGACAAGTTGTGGACCAAATATCTTCTAGATCTGGTAAACCCAGGTTGGTTTTTCGTTTTCAAATTAATTACTCCTTAGGCTGCTTGCCGTTGATGCTGGCAACTGCGGCTATGGAATACACTTTGGTGATGATTCTGTAGCGTTTCTTGGTGATGCGGAATCACCCGGAGCACATTTAGTAATCAGTCGGCATTTTGTGAAAGATCGCGGATGGTAGGCCTTTATTTCTGTTTCCATCCTTCCTAGGAAAACGATCCTCTCAGATGTTTATGTGAACTATTCACTATCTATGTACGATGGCGTTTTGCACCGTGCAAATTCGTCTTTGGCTTTTGTGACCGCATCTCCCAGCGATCAGCGCCACGATGACGCCATCGCACTTGCTGCAACCTTTCTGTTACCCGGTGCGTTTTACAAGTGTTTTTTCACGATTTGTCAGTTATATTCAACTCTATTTTCCGCTAGTGATAGAGAAAAACAGCAGCAAGTCACCGGGACTTTCGTATCTACCACTACCACTGCCACTTAATTACTGGTGGTTGCATACTGGTTGAGGTGTTACTAGGTTGCCCGCCCCCCACATAGGAATGGACGTCCTCGCTGTATACTCAACGCGCGCGCGACTGGTAGTAATCGCGCGGCAGCGAAGCACCATTACGGCGTACAGCTGATACATTATTTTTTTCCACATTACCTTACACAGCTTCAAACCAGTCTCCTGTTGGTTACAAGCCAGATGTTTGAACCGCATCACCACTAACAGCCATGTTTTTTGGATCAGTCGTTCTCACCATACCTTTGAATGCTCATTTTCTGCATTTTTATTCATTTTTGACTATATGTATGTCTTCCGCCAAGCCTCTACAATAATTCACTTCTTTTCCGAGATATTGCTTTGTTTTAGTTACTTCACGAAATACCACCTAGTTTATGTTCCATTTGATGCTGTTTCATTTTCGCTACGGCTCTGCTCGTACATTTGTCCGTATTTGGCTCGGTGGAAGAAGAATGATGTATACTATCGATCTCATCTTGACTCTAGATGTACCCACAGCACCATCTTTAGCTTACACTTGCTTTGTCTAATACATTTATAATTTTCCCTGAACGGTTGCTTTGTTCTTCTGATTTTTCCCAGGTACCACGGTCTTATACTACGGATCTGAATTGTTGATACAACTGCGGCCGGTTACGGTTCCGCCAACAGACTTTTACCCAAAAGGAAAATCGCCCTTCCCAAACCTATCCGAAAGGGACAGTGCACTCACTTCTCATCTCCCGATGCCATGGGATCGGTCAGGAGTTGGTTTCTCCAGGGCAGTCTTTAACAGTTCTTTTGCAACATACATGAAGCAATTCGACCCACTCGAAACCGTTGAGGTTAGTCTCTTCTTCGCACTGTTCTGTTTTACAAACTTCCTAACATTCTTGATCAGTTCAGCATTGCCTTTCTCCTCTCATGATGCTTATTCCATTCGGTATTCCGCTTCATAACATGTGTCCAGTCCTTTTTTATTTGCTACAGCACGTCCGGAATGCCCCACTCCAGTCTCATTCGTTTCTAAATATTTGTGCAAGTTAGGTATCTAGTAAGAAAAATGTCGCTCAACTTATTTAATATCTCTTCAGTTTAAATTGTTACCCGCTTATATCATTCCAATAAACTTGATTGGTTCACCAATTTCCCTATATGAGGTGACCTACTTTAGCTTCACCACAAGAGTAGAACTTACAATGTGCGTCATCAGAAAGGGGTTAAAACGGATTAGACTCTTCGGACTAAGTAATACCATCACGACGAGACCAGACCTTAACTTGGTGCGATGGTTTGCGTGCCTCAGCGATCCATTGAGCTATGCTGAGCGGTGCCATTTGTACCTTCGGGGCCCCTCATATCAGATTGATCATTGGTTAGTGGCCCTCCAAATTGGAGTGAGGGTGGTTCCTTACTCGATAAAACAGGCTTTGTAACCCATTGCCCGAACTCCGCTGCCTTGCGGTCATGATTTCGAACCGAAGGCTCTGGTTGAGAACCCTAATCGTTCCTCTGTCTAGGTTTGAGAAACCTGACAGTATCCGGCTCACGCAATAAAATGAGTTTCCCTTCTAACGATTTCTTGATGCTCTGGCCGTCGCAGAGGATAAGCAACGGCGCCGCATCTGCATCGAGCAGGGCGGATAAGAGTAAGTATACTACTGCTCAAGCCTTCCCGTCTTCTTATTCCTATCATGCGCATTTTCATCCTCATCGTTCAGCTCCAACTTCACTTTCATCCCACTGTTTTCAACCCAAATTCTCGGCCCTCTTCCCTCTTGCTTCAATGGTCGCTTGTCTTCTGGTTCCGGCTCACGCAATCGTAGGGCGTTGCTCCCGTCCAATCGACAAGTCCATGTTCAATCAACCAGAAAACGTCAATTCATCCGATCCTCACTACGACTAGCGTGTCTCAACGTACGCGCTTTATTGCAGCTTGACCAACAGGCAACACGTGCCCGAACAGCAGAGACCCTGTAGATCGGTATCTGCAAATTATCGAAACTCGCCTGCAGTATGCGAGTTCCATGATTACCCAGTGACCGCCACAAGCGGCACTGTCGGCAGTTTCTCGTTGCCTATGTCTGGAGATAACGCAGCTTCGAATACTCGTCAATCTGGTGTGAGAATTGCTCTGAGTCCCCTAGCTGAAACTGCCCTGGTTCAATAGAGCCAAATCAACAGCCGGATGTGCGCCGTTAGATTGGCTGGCTCATTCAAAGCTTCTAGCTCGCACGCAGACAAATGGTGCCAGTTTGTCATTGCAGTCTATACCCCCACAAAACGTATCACTGATTCAGTGAAAGATGATATCTATCATCGGCTTACCGATGTGCTTCATTACGGGATAGGTACGGACACTGTGGTGCTGGCTAGTGATCTGAATGCCCAAGTTGGGAAACTCTCCTCTGCTGAGCTGCATTTGGGCGGTCAACACCGTGTAGGCTCTCGTAATTATAACGGTGTACGGTTGCTGCACCTGTGTGCAAATGCTCGTTTATTTCTAGCGAGTACTACCAACACAATATCCTCCAAAGGGTGACATAGCGCCCACTAGCCTCGGACAATCTATGGACACAAATCGATCGCATCGCGATCAGTTACCGCTGGAGTGGCTGTGTTCAAAACTGTCACTCGATTTGGAGCACGGGCGTGGACTCTGTCCACACACTCGTTTGTGTTGATCTTACAGTTCCCTTCAGTGGGCGCATGCGGCGGTGTTGTTAGCATATAAATGCTTGCGTATCAAAGTACACTGGCATCCGACTTGAGTAAGCGCTCTCTAAATATAGAAGAGAGCCACTGGCTAATGTCCACGAGATGTTATTAGCAACAGGCACTTCACGTGGCAAATCACGTTGCCAAACTGGACATTGGGTCTCTATGCAGTTTTTGGCACTTTTGTATGCTCGCCGTCACATTCCGGCTGGGAGCGAACACGAGGTTCGCAAAAACCTCAGGGCGAAATCGCATGCTAGCCTGAAGAGTAACCACCAAGCCTGGTGGTCTTATCGTGCATCGAAGATGAACATGGCCACTGCTCTTGGTAACCATCGTCAGTTTTCTGTTTGAAACTGACAGGAGCCCTGGTGTTAGCGAGACCACACGTGACAAGGGTGCAAGACCAATCCACAGTCTTACAACACTTGGTGCGTTGGGCCGAACACCTTGGAAAGCAGCTTACTCAGCCATATTCACCAGCTTCTCGGTCGGCCAATGATCGCACTTATCCATTGGTCTTTACGCGCAGAAACCAATAGTGAGATCAGACTGGATGATCTACACAACCTACTTGTGAAGCTGGGGGGTCAGGAAACTGTCCCAGTAGGCTGGAACTGTTATAGTCCTAATTTTCAAAGGGGCTGACGTTCCGAATGCCGCAGTCATCAAGGCATCAGCCTGGTCTCAATTGCTTCTAAGGTACTCGCCTCTTTCGTTCTTCATAGACTTGCAGGCACTTGTGAAAGCCAGATTAGTTAGAAGCAAGCCGGGTTTCATCGAAGTCGTGGCTGTATTGTTCACATCTTTACATTGAGTCAGTTTTTGGAACCGCCTTATTTATCGGCAAGCCACCGTAGTCGTGTTCATCGACATCAAAGGTGCCTTCGACTCGGTTGATCGGATGTACCCTTTGGGACTGTCTACTCAGGAAAGGTGTCCCCAGAAATAGGTGAACAGCATTAGAGTGCTGTACGCCCATAGTTGGGGCTGAGTGAGGTTTTATAGCAAGCTGTCGCCGCCCTGTGATATCTAGCGATGTGAGACATAGATGCCCGCATCACCTTTCCTCTTTTACTTCGCCATCGACAAAGTCATGGAATGGCATTCACTAGACACTACCTAAAATGTCTGGAGCTACTTCCGGGTGAGCGACTTCTTGACTTGGAGTATGCTGACGTCATTGTCCTAATCTGTAACAACTCCCAAATGTACCAAGCAGCACTGGACAAATTCACACTATCTGTCAGTCGTCTCTTGCTTTGATTTGCACCCTCGAAATACAAAGTCCTCCATGATTGGTTGACCCTGTGTAGTAATCACCTCGAAGTCGTCCTGAAATTTAAGTAACTTGGCAACAGCACAAGTGCCGGTGGAATAGAAGGAGATCGAAAACCGTAAAAGCCCGAGGTGGTTTTGCCAATCTCCGACATCTGTGGCGTCGACGCGACATCACTCTCGCCTTGAGTGGAAGAATTTGCAATACTGCCATCTGTTCAGCCCTCATGTACGGTAGCGAAACCTGGCCTGTCACATCGACATGCATAAAGCGGCTAGTTATGTTTGATCATCGCTGCCTTCGCCGCTTAGCTCATGTCTGTTGGGAGCACCGCGTGAGCAATGGGCGTGTATTTGGTGCAGAAAGGACGAGTGAACCGCTTAGCACCTTTATTTCAATCGCATGCTGGCACGCCGACTCCCGCGACGTCCGTTTGCGCGCCTTAGCTGTGGATGGAAGAAAATAAGGGAAGGCAACGCGCTGACTTGGTCACGAGGTTTGAAGGCCCTCACTTCGAAGTTGGCGTCGGTCGGTGTCTCCCGACTGCCAGGTTGGGGACCGAAGGACGATGAACATGTCTGCTTGGATACACTGGTTGACATGGCAAAAGGCCGACCTCAATGGCGTACGCGTTATGAGATTCTTTGTCCCTCATCATCCTGCTTATCTCCTTCTTCCAACCACGATCTCACTCTTGAAGCATAATATGTTAATACAGTGTTACCAGCTTTTGTTTTTTTAATGTTTAGTATCTCACTTTTCTATAAATCTTTTAGTATTACGACACAAAAGTTAAAGGGTATTTCCACCTTCAGCTACTCTGTAATGGTGTACGTGATGCAAGCATAACATCTGATGTTAAGAAACCAAATTCTAAAGCGTTACAGTGATTTTTAATTCAGTTTTTGTTTGGATTTCCATAATCGACATGGTCTATCTCGTGGCTGCCATCCAAGATGGCTGCACGAGTCGGCGCAACCCAGCTTACCACTCAATTACTCTATAGTGTTTACCATGTCATCCCTCGACAACCTTGAGGCCGCGCTATTAATGAACTCTGCACTTCGTCATATATCATTATCAACTATGCGGAAAATTTGACCTGGCGGTTATAGGCTGATCGAGTTTAACAAATGACGAGTTGTAGCACAATGTGGTGCGCTACTGAAACCCGACTTGTTGCCTCCGGATTTCTCATCAAAAAATGAGCATTGCATCTCTGGCATGTGTGGTTAAACATGATAAATATTGATCTCCTCGATACACAGTTGTTGTGTCAACTCTACGCAGTGTTTTCACTTTGTCCATGATTGTTGAGCTGCTTTTATACGATCTCTATGGATAGCTGACTGAAATATTAGTTACAGTCCAATTAAGTTAAATAGCTGCTCCGGCCGCCGTAATGTAATAGGTTAGGTTATCATGGTTCACGTCGCTAGGATAAAAGTAATTAACCTGGAGACAACATGGAGTGGAACGCAAACAGCATGCAAAGAATAAGTTATGAAAAATATGGGTAAAGCTATTCATGATGCAACATTGACAGCTAAATACGAAGATCTGAATGTAAAAAACGCCACTGACTGCGCTACTATGTCATGTTTGATTGCGTCTCCGGCTACTTATGTGGTCTATCACTAGGCCCCAACCCATAAAGTCGTCACGTACCGACCTGACCGTGTCTTCCAGTTAGTTACATACCGTTATGCCATGTCATCAATTGGCCACCTCTAAGTTTTACTTAGCGAAGCCATGTAAGGCACACTGAGAAAGGCGGTCAACTGGTATATGATGGTCACCATCTAACCAACTTAAGTAGCTCGAGTCCCACTATGGCACCAGAGTTTCATTCGAAACACCGACTCATGTATTTCAGCATTACTAATCTTGTACTCCCACTAGTTGTGGCCAATGCTTCGCAAGCACCGATGATTAAACACGGCCAATTGCTTAGTGTTTCCACTGTGAACTGGTCAAGTCTCTGCTCCGTACAGTACCACCGCTCTTATTGCAGTTTTATGCGCCATACCGTTGACTGCCAGGTTGATATCCTCTCGCCTCCATAGGTTTTTGAGCCTCTGAAAAGTCACACAGCCTTCATTACTACACACAGCGATTTCCTCAGTAATACGACTACCAAGTTAAGTAAACCGGTCGACCACTTCCAGAAGCTCTGATACAGCCGGCGAATGCTCGAACCATCCCTGCAACACTACCTTGCACTTTAAGAGTGCAGCGCTGCGCGTCGGCCATTTTATTAGCTATTACCTAGCCAATGGGTCCGACCCAAGGATAGTCACCATCCGGAAACACTGGTTTTACTGGGTGGTTGACTGACAGGATCCCTACTCCGAAAAAGCTTAAGAATGTGGAATCTTTTATGATCATTTCGATCTCAGAATTAAAAAAGGAATGGCGATATAAGACAGCCCTAGCAAGCCTTACTTGTAGTGAGAAACCAGTTCAGGTTAAAGGGGACTGGACCAGTGGGGAGATCCCGCGGTGGTCCCACCTTTGAAAATGTCTTTTATCCAGGAGATGAATCGATCTGCTATGGAAAAGCTAAATCAACGTGCAGGAACCACCATGGACAACCAAAGCAAAGCCCACGTACCCTGCACTAGCACTCTCTGCTGCGTCGGGCAAGTAAAGAAATTAAAGTGAAGCCAAAATCAGAAGGAAGGCAAGCTGTGACAATATAAGCAATTTTGAAATGCATATTTAACGCTTTAAAAAAGGCGTAAGCTTCAATAAAGGAGTGAAAACTTGTAATATGTAGGAGAGGCTTTGAACTGCAGAACAGCTTCAATCGATGCTATCGCAACTTCCACGGTCAGCTCGTTACAAAACCTAATACCCTGCGCAATAATTGAAAGCCATTCACATCCATATTGGACCGGAGTTTATGCAATTTCAGTGGATGACCACGATGAGTTAGCACCCGAGTGAAATGAAGCAGTCCAGATACATCATGGCTGATCTGACTTTTTGTTATTCGATGGGCAAGAATCAAGTCTTCCCGAAGTCGCTTGTAGTACAACACAAACGTCCACTTTGTCACATTTTTGGAACTGATACGTGCAATACTCTCCACCTAATCGGTGGGAAAATGTTGCGTATAGTCTTCTCAGAAAGTTGTGTAATCGGATAGCAAATTTCATCTGCTAACTGATACAACAATTTTGGATGAATAGTATCCACTCTGGTAGTTTCATTAGCATTCAGCTCCCGTAGAAGCCTGAACATCTAGACCTCCGATATGGGCACCTCTTCCAGAAAAGAGTACAGGAACGTTTATCTCCAGTCTAATATGCGACAACTGGAACTCCCGAACAAACACCACTGCATGCTGTTCCCCAACTAGAGAAGCCTTGTCGTGATTAGTGAGAGCCGCAGAGCCCTCAGAACCAAATAACACCGAGATGGATGGGTTCATGTTCGCCTTTTGACACAAGAGAAGAAGCTTTTGGGGTTAGATGGAGCTATATGAGCAAGCTGAACTTCATGTTGTAGTAGAGCACCTCGCAGATACTGCCTGTTGGCATTTCAAACCTTGCCATAACTGTGCAATTAAGCCAACACCTGCTCCGTTTGTTAAGCGGTTTACGCGTAGCACGATCAAACTTGAGTGACATTTCCTTAGTTTTTTCCTTCACATAAGTTGGGAGGTGAGGGAGAGACAACTCGGGAAGTAGGACTTGCATTTGTATCAGGCTGCCTGAATATGTTCGGCTAACGAAATGACGCAAGACTAGTTTGCGGTCTTTGCTTTCGTTGTTTAGATCTAGAATGGTGCGTTCAGTACACTCTCGGCTGAAAGTGCACTTGAGTGACAGGCATGCATGGTCCCTATCACCCAGAGGTGAATGGTATACAAGGTCTTTGACAGTCAGCCGACTTAAAGACGACTAGGTCCAGTGACGGGTTATGACCCATCGTGAATCTGGTGGGTCGATCAACGAATCGATGTAGAGGAGCACACATGGCACAGTCGAAAATCCCGTCGGAAAAGCTTCATGAAACAGCATCGCAGTAAAAGTTCTGGCAATCAGCATCCGAATGAAAGTCCCACATTGAAATCACTGAGACCCCTGGCATAGCTATCGGGACCTTTATAAGCCAGCACAACTTTGTGTTGCACAGAGGAGGTACACAACTTAACCGTGCACGCCTCGATGGAACAGTCTAGGGTGCGAAATGCATACACCTTGAAGATAGTAAACACAGAGCTACTGTACAGAGCAACGTCACTATGACGATCGAAAGCGCGTTCACAGCATTCCGTGGCCTGGTGAGCATACTTCACTGTTCGTGACGTCGGTGAACAACCGCACCTCGGTGATTGTTAAAACATCTGGACGGCATTTGTCAGCAATGGCTTGTTTCGCCGGCTACGCACATTGCTGAAGATCACGTAAAGGAATTTAGTATCGTGAGCCAGAGGTCGTGCGCCACCAGAACAGGTTTTGGTACAGCGGAAATGGACCACCGGCAGTTGGATAGCTTACAGCAGTCAAACAACGAATATTGATTAAAAAGCTCTCCTAACAGCAGAGGATTCGACCACTTGCTTGCGTCAAGAAGGAACTGGGGCCATTAGCAGCGCCGTTTTGGCCCATATAGTCGACACGGGGCACCAAGTTGATCTAAAAGGTGTCTTCAGGATAATTTACAGGGCCCCCCAGCATCAGTCAAGAGGTTTGCGCCTCCGTGCACTCGCGACAGCTGAATCGATTTGCATCCGGTTGTTTCAACCTTCTTTATACTCGCAAAAGAAGTTGCTCCATGCCTTACAGCTTCCCTGGCCAGCTAGAACGAACGATGCTGAGGTCGATTGCCACAGATCAAGCTCAGTACCATGCAATCGACCTGTCAGGTCAAAGGTCAACTTTTAGTCTCCCTCACTGAACCGTTAATTAACTATGTAATTTAAGCCAATGAGTCGATTTCAGTTCCTTATTTTACGCTTAACTATGATTGTAATGGTCTGAAGAGGATCAGCGAAAACAATTGCTCCCCTATGGTTTCTTGTTCTTTTTAACACTGCACTTTTCTTTTAGAGGGTTGCCTATTCCGGGAGCCCAGAGAGCGATTCCAGAAGACAGATCGAGTTGCAGGGAAACTTTTATTGGTTCAGCAAAAGATTCCCTGTTAGCTAGCTATAAACGAACGACACCGTGGACGCTCTAGCTAGGGAAACGTATCAGGCACAGCACACTGAGCAGTCGCGCGTTGCAACCGAAGCGAGCGCCAAGCAAAAATGGCGATGAGCAAGTAAAGCATTCGAACTCAGCAAGCAGTTCAACAGACCACACCGGTTGCCTAGGTGTACAATTAAAGAATTTTGGTTAGAATTTTACACAGGCAAACCGGGGAATCTCCAGACGGCTACCTTCTTGATGGGTAATTGTGACGTCGTCTCATCGTTAGAAATAGCACATGACGCCCTTACTGTGCTCCCGTGGGCTATTGTATTCCAACGTTAATTTTGTAAGCAAGAGGCCAGCGATCTCCGATGGGGAGACAACAAGACTGAGTTTGTCAGACCTCGATCTACTCTGAGTAGCTCAGAAGTAGCATATAGATAAAATGCATCAGCCGTACGCCGGTATACAGTATCGACGCTTCGCTGCCAGACAATCACAATCACCCACTGGCCAAAAGGGTATTCTGGGCTCAGATAAACCACTTCATTAGTTTCACGTGGCGCACTTCACGCTGTCGGTTGATCTATAGCACTTGGCTAGCTTTTCTTCACGCCTTTGTTTGCTCTGATTAACACTCACCTTCCCGGCCTCGGCGAAGCATCCAAGTCTGCGATTACCTGTCTGTCAAAGAGACAACACTGTCAATTTAGCTTGGAATTCGATTTTTTGCTGACGTTCGAGGTAAGTTGGCCAGATATCCTTTTCCATCACTCCGGCCGCTTACCCACTTGGCTTGAGATATGTCAATAATAGTTTTCTAGCTTTTTTACTAGTTTGACTCCTGTTAGAAGTTCGTTTCATATGGTCTTCGGTATTAACAGCTACTTGACCTGGTACGTCTACATCTTGTGCTGGCCCATGTATTGGAAGCCACCGCTACTGTTAACTGTCTATTGCTGTTCCAAATCTTTCAAAGTTTGGACCCAAGATAAACATCAGTAAAAAAAAGCGATATTCATAAATAATAAACATCTTTATTCTATCCTCAAACATCCTATGCTTGGACCAGTACTACTGAAACAAGACAATGTGCTCGGACCTGACAACTTGTTTTTGACGTTGTTAAAGCTTGATTGCTGCCCGCTAGTTGTTGGCTTAGCCCCTCTACTCCACACTATGCGGTGCACATAACTGCAGACTCGAGGTTACTTATCCTCGTTTCCAGCTCTATGCAAGTTCCTAGGGTAACGGCTTCTTTGTGTTACCTCTATTCTGAACAGTGAACAATGATTTTATTTGGTTACAAAGCATTACTTTGCAAGCCCCGTTGGCTTGTCTGGGGTAGTTATCGAAAACGTCAAAAAATAAAGCAATTACTGGTAAAAGCACGACAATGCTGCTTTCCTCGTAGTTGCACATCGCGAATAGATTGTAGATAGTAACTTTAAGATTTTTCCATGAGTGGAACGGACCGATACTGCTAAGTGACAAGTGTACGTGACAGCGCGACATCCAATCGGATTTTAACTATGTTTCGTTTCGACATGGAAACGACCGATTCGGGAGTGCATTTCAGGGGAGGCATACACCAACTGAAAGAAAATTTCTGCTACATTCCATGCGACTGAACAATTCTTCTACTTTCAAGAAATGACCTCATATTGGTGTTACTGCTGAGCTGCGGTAAAGAGCGGCACGCATGGTTTGGTTCCTGCATGATCATGTAAGCTATTATCAGGCCGTCTCGAAAGTTTCCTGCGACACTGGCTTACTGACGTTCGTGAAGGTGAATCACTGAAAGCTGCGCTGACTTCCTTCCTGCACTCCGTCAGTTACTAGAACGGCGACATTCGACAGACAGCCTACCGTGGCCGTCTTCCTGGACGCGAACATCGCCAATGGTTCACTCGAACTTACCTAATTGCGGCTGTTCCCCTTGAGGAGACTGTAAAACGGTGTTCCCTTTGAAATAAGTGCGAAAATTGGTAGCTTAACCTGCTCTTGTGGCGGTCGCTGAGGTTAGCAGTTTTGTTGCACATCTTTCGTCACCAGTCGAGGTGACATCATATCTCATGATGTTATTATGATGAAACGCCTGCAACAAAATTATCAGGCCCAGCGAACAGTTCGACCACCACTAGTTGGTCTACGGGAGACTATTTCCAGGGTCTTCTACAGACAATGTGCGCCACGATTGCCCTACTTCTTTCTTTCTCTTCAACGTTAGGATCGCAATGGTCATACATGGCTACCTCTTTGTCTCTACTGTAGTGGTGATTTTGTTGGTTACCGCCTTCTGGTTATCCTCACTTCGAAAACTAGCGTACGATGCCGTTGTGACTCTGTCTCGAACGCCACTTTCACTCGCCCATTTGTTCTCCATCTGCTTACAATTCCCTATGCCTTCAATGTTGTCTGAGCTTATTTATTTAATGACTGTACTTCTGAATTGAAGTTGGTTTTATATATCTCCATAATTGCTCATCATTCGCCAGTCTCTTGCACCGTTTTGCTTCCGTATGAAAATATGTCTCACTTTCCAAATATACTTTCGCCACCTTAACTACTAAGAGCGTTTTCCACTTTTGCACCTTGCAGTCAGCTTCCGCCTTCGGGCGCGGCGAAACTGGGCTCTCAATGGTGCAACAATTGGTGAAACTCCGTCAAAACCCAAGTCTGTTGTGGGGCGAGTTCAAGTTATTGCAAGTCGATCGGGCGGTAAGTCTAACTTCAGTTGCCACCACCTATTCCATTGATTGCCAGATACTTTGATCGATTCCATGGCTGTTCATGCGATTGTCTTACGGAAATCATTTTATTTATTTATTCACCATTTGTTACCTTTTGCTTCCCATAACATGTTGCATGAGATTAACATTACCAGCGCTAATATTATTGGATTGTTTGCTGACCCCCCCCCGCCCATTGATAACCGGTTTTGTTCTTGGCCGTTATCGCGACGAAGCTGTGTCTTTACGTGGTTCGAAGGCTTTTTTACTTTGTGCTCCATGGCGCTCTCCAAAATTCACCGATGCAATGCCATCTAATTCGGCGATTGGATATCAGTCACTCCCTGTCTCAATATCCACATAACGGGTTAGAAGCATTCGAGGTTCATTTATTCTGGAAACTTCCATGGAGGGCATGAATTTTATCTTGGCTCAAGGCGCAAATGGTGCCATTTAACCATGGTAACAGCGTATACTTTGCAACCTCTGTCCCCCTCCCAGGTTCGATCTATGCTTCTACCTAGCTTTGTGCGCCTTTGGCGGTTTCCCAGTCTTCATCCGAACGCTTGTAGCTGCATGACAGCGAAATATCAGCTCGAAGCATAGATATACTGCTTGCACTTTTATTAATTTGTCGCTCCATTCGCTGGAGCTCCCAACAAACCAGGCACATATGGGCCTACGGTCGACGGAATCTGTAGCCCGATCACTTAAATACGCATACTGTTATGTGATTATCTTCAAACTGATACACTCACAACTCTGCCTTCACCTACTCTATCTCACTTCATATCCTGTCCTTTGGTCAAATGCTTACTCATTACCTGAACACTTCTCCCAAGGATTCCGCAAACAGCTCTTAGCCATCGCCGAGGCTATGTACATTCACCATCTAAAGCCGGAATTATGTGTCCAAAAACGATTTATACGGCCGATATTACTACCTTGGCCAACGGACACCGTTACTTAGTTATTTGGACGTCGTCTTACCTACTTAATTACCTTGTACTAATGAGAATTGTGTACATATGTTTATTTAGTTTACTTGGTCTACCATCTCTATCTCTGTCTCAAGTTATCGATTTTGGTCATTCAAACAGTCAAGAAGTCAATCCCAGCCCCAGTTGACGCTATATCCACAATCACTGTTATGTAAAAGTTTGGGTCTGATGAGATTTACCGAAAAGAATTCTTTACCCTGAAATGATTTCTGATATTGATTCATATTAAATGCTTACATCACTGCTCCAAGATGGGCACCCAAGCACTTACTGTGTTGTAAATTTGGGCACTCGGACAATACCCCTCTTTTTGAACTGATGTATTTGAAGCATCGCTTTCCCACATTTCCATTGTCACTGCTTCCCATCCTTCCCCAATCTCTTCTTTGTTAATTAACCAATGCTACTCCACTCACATAGGATGCTACAGAGTTTACGATCTACTTCAAACCAGGCAATCGATGACACTCATTCTCAGTACGAATGCTTTGGGAGTGTTGTACTTCCTAAAAACACGTACACGACAGTAACATGGCAATGTACTTTCGGGAACAGCAACCAGATTTCAAGAGTGACCTACACACTTTGCTTCTTTGGTAATAATAAACCTAGCATTTGCCGTATTTACGGCACTGGTGTCGCGCTTGTCAGACGTACGGAAGGTAGTCATCTCACCTGAATCCCAAAGAACAGCCGTCCCTGTTTTTACTAATCTCGAGGCCAAATCAAACCTGCAAACCTTCGTCTTAGGCAAGGTATTTCGCATTCATTCTGCGAAGTGATGATTCGGTCAAGAATGAAGACCCTCACTTCGATGTTGACGTCGGTTAGTGTCTCCCGACTGCCGGACTGAGGTCTGAAGGACGATGAACGTCTGAGTGGATACATTTGTTGACATGGTGAAGAGCCGACCTCAATAGCATTTGTGTTGTTAGTTTTTTTCTCTCCCCCCTCCAACCACGATCTCATACGCGATGGATACTATGATATTTAACACTATAGTTATTATCTTGATTTCTATAATATGTACTGTTTGATGTTCCTTTTGTATTACGGTGCATTAGCTGTGTGTTTTTCACTTTCACCTGAATTGATGATGATTCTCGTAGTCTGGTAGCCTTTTTGGACTAAATAGCTGCGAGACTGTGATCGTGTTTGATGGAAACAGCGAGTGTTGCTGAGGTCCACCAGATGGTATTTGGCAGTAAACCTTCTGATACGACATTGCACCGTCCATCAAACACGAAACGGGGTACGCAGTGGCGTACCTACAATTTACTTCGGTTTAGGCCTTGCAGAATCTGTGCCTTCTTGAGTAAAGCTTCGGACTAGCCATTTGATGATATCCTTGTAGACAAAAGAATTGCCCGAAGGACTGAAGCGCTTTGATGCTTGCATCCCTCCAAGCTAAATGCTTCGGGATCAACACCATCGGCTGCAAGCGAATTTTTCGAACATTATTCAGTAAATGAGTCAGTAGCACTCTTGCTCCCATTTTAGTTGCAGCCAAACTTGGGTATCCAGAAAGTGGGTGTATACATGGACAGGCTTTTATTTTGATGATAATAATAATAAGCTTCCCTTTATTGGCTACACACATGACACCGGTGTTGCTAGCTAGGGTTGGATGAATTGGTGCTGACTGCATCGCCGTTGATGTCCGACCGAGACTCCGAGGAAGTGTCGGTACACGGCTCAAGCAAGTGACCCCCATGTACAGTCCAGCATTCCGCACCGATCGCTCAGGCAAACCGAAAAAGCACCCGGACTACTACACCGGTTCTCATTCTTTCCATAAGTCGATCATGGCCTCTCTGTTTTGATAGACGTATGTGTCTGTTTTTCCTTATTTCCCACCAACCTAGTATATTATTGTGCTGACATGAGGAATGATAACTGGCTTCAATGAAATTCACTTTCTTCACCTTACGACTAAATGTAGTGCACCGGACCTTGGTAGTCAATCGGTGACTTTACTCAACCGTTTTATTTAACTTTTACATTCAAGCAATTCATTTGAAACCACCATTTCTTTTCACAGGTCGACCCAAAGCTTGTCGAGTTATTTGTGCGAAAAGCCGAAGGATACCCAGCCTTCATAGTCGCGTTCATCAGGGCCACTCCCGGTTTCGGCTCAGTGTTCAGTTTCGCTGATGTCTGCAGTCAAGTCACCCTTCGATTCAAGCATCCAGCAACCGGTCCTACCTTCGAACTGAACAAGTTTGTCGACAGCAGCCGTATCTATCTCAGTACGGATGTTGAGCCCGCAATCTATGTCTTCGAGTGTCTAGCAAACTAGATCGTTTTGTCCCAGCTCACCCCAACCCCGAAACTCAGTGGATTAGCTTAGCTTGCCACATTTTCGATTTTAATAAACTTTTACGGACCATCTTTCTTCAAGTTGGTAGTTTGTCTTTTCTCATCTTCAGCGATTTGTCTATCTCGTCTACATGGGGCTTTAGGATTTTCTCGCACTTCAAACCACTATTATCTCTTTCCAATAACAAGTCTCTCTAGCTTGCTCTCCGACACTGCTCAATAAGATTCATTCATCGCAGAGCACTTACGTCGTTAGTACTGAGCATGTTGTTCAACCGAAAGGAATAATGGATTAAGATGATTTACTTAAATCCCAATCAAGCATATTAATGACACATTGCAATTGCGCCACGTAACTGGTCATTAGTAATTCCCATTCAGTTTGTCAGTTCGCTAATGTCAGGTACTCCCGATCATCGCAGCGGTTTGAGTACCTTCTCAGTCAACTGGGGCCATGTTGGATAGGTTTGTCCATCAAACAGCTTGTGAGAGCCAATCCCGCCAAATTCGTCAATTGTTAGCGAAGAGCCAAACTTAGCCTTCTAATCCTCTCGGCTGGGGCGTCACCCAATTCTTGGATATAGGCCAGCTCGTGGACTGTAGCCTCATCTTCACTGTTTTGTGGACATAGGCTTTGAGTGAAGACGCTAAGAACCATGTGATTGGGAACCCTTGCTTTACCCCACTCCTCATAAAAACGACTTTTTCAACAAACTCCGGCCTCATCCTGCACTAGCATTCGCTCATTTTCAAAAAGGTAGCATCTGCTACTGCAGCAAGACTGATAGGCGAAACCGAATTGCGGTTAACTGATTTTTCGATCTGTTTCTCCGATACCACTCCCTATCCCCAGTCATGCCGGCCTAGTCGTGATGGTTTTCCTAATTGGAACAAACGACGCACCCTTGTATTCCATGCACGTGGGATAAAACTAACTACACAATGCGCATTAACTCAAGGGAGAGCGAGGACCTACATACGATAAGACTTACGACCCAGAGAAATGGTAACTGTGGTTGCGCATCCACGATTTTATGCCGAGGCTGCAAACATGTGATGAACCTTCATTCCATGCTCCCCTTGTGACAGCAGCTGCATCCGTGTTATCACTACAATGCCTACTGCCCACACCGCTTTGTTTATGTGGGGGTTTTTCCATTGCATGCGATTATCAAGCTGCTTGCAATGGCCTGTTTTCTCGCTGTTGATTGCGTCAACCCGAAGATTATGGCGCCGTATTTGTGGGTCAAGCCGTAGGGCTAGATCTTGGCCAGTTGGTTGGGTTCCCGTGGGTATACGTCCGTATACAACTCGTTTGGCTGTTTCAGCTAAGATTAACAAACGACGCAGCAATAGGCGCTGCTAGTTCGTGTTTGTTTCATATGCCTTGGCCGATTACATCCCTTGTGCTACCAAACACACATTTTTGTCACGAACCCAGCACGCTATTGCCCAACCCTACTAGCCGAGATGTAGTCCTAGTCGCCGACGCTGTGTAGGTCACCTGAGCTCCCAGAATATCTGTTAGGTTGGAAGTACAGGCTTAATTCCGGACACGCAGTGGACACCGGGGCGCCACTAAGAGTCCTTCGGTGGCTGACGATCGGTGGATCCAAACAAACTGTGTCGCTATAAATTTCAGCTGACGTGATTCAGCTCTAGTTAATGGTCGCAGTAAAACACGTACATCCATTCGACCACTCTTGATTCCGCTACCCATCTACCTCGGGCATCGCTGGGAAGCGCGCCGAGCGACTTTTTCAAGTGGCGACCGCGAAGCTCTATCAGCCCAGGATTAGGCGGGCTCGCCAGAATAACTTGCATGGTAAGCATTCGCTTAGTTTCGCTACGGGCATCTAGCTTTGGTGGAATAGGTTTTATGTTACCACATGTATTGAGGGAGCTGCTGCTTCTGGCACCGTTGATGGTCACCGCACTAACTGCTACCTGTTCAGTGAGTGTGCATACATAGTGAAATCCAGAGGGTGAATCCTTGTTGGTGTCGATCACGACGCAACCAGACAGATCGTCAGACGCAAGTTACAACGGAGCCTGACGGACTTAAATGGCTAGTTTTATGGAGTAGGCAGGAACTGAGGGTACGTTTGCAGTATAACCAAAGTGCTCTACGTTACACGTACCAAGAACTCGTGTGTCACTGAAGTGATCATCGGTCGCACTGGCACTTCACTTCACAATAAGATCTGGCTCGTCAGGTAAAGCACCTTCAGAAGCAGTTCATTCGGCACCATGCGCCTATGCCCAGGCCTTACGTGTTGATCTTACGTTAACACTTGCCTCAAGACTGCATTGATACCTGCACCCTGGTGCATGATGACCAGGGTAAATAAATAAACTTTTCTCGACATGCTTGCATCGGCAGAGTTGCGTGGATGCGTGCTTGCATAGAACATTGATCACAGCAGGATCAGGCAGATTTAAAAATCTGACAATTACATTTTGAAGGACAGCATTGGCACACAAAATGCTTGATTGAATGATTTGATGCCGACTGACCTTCAATTACTTTTTCAGCAGGACCTCGACCGCCAATCCCGATGGTCTGCAGAAGTTGACCTACCGGTCAACCTGGCCAAGTCCTCGTTTATGATCCTGGGGAGGGGTGGTATTGGGCGTGCGGCCACCCGCTGCATCCCACCAGTTCCGTAAAGAATCTAGGCACACTCACGCTGTGATCTGAAGTCTGTCAACCGCACGAACAGACTACCCTTTAGACACTTCGACGCAGCTTCTGCACTTGGTCTGAAGAGATTGCCACCCGTCTTTTCTCTTCCATGATAAGACTGATGCTTGAGTACGACTCACCCGCCTATTGTCCGATCACAATAGGTGAGATGCAGAGATTGTAACGGGTCCAGCATGTAGCTACCCGCGTTCTCCCAAGTTTACAGGGTATGTCGTACGAGGACCGATATAGGATACTAGGGCTTCATAGTCTGTCATATCGTCGGCTTCGAGTTGATCTCATGACGCACCGGATACTGCACCTGAGCCACTTCCCTATGTTGGGGCCGCTGCTGCATGTTCGCGCACCAAGCAGCACACGCGGACACCGGTACAAACTAGTGGCACCGGATTGAAACTGCATCGCTCACCATCTATGCTTCGAGCGTCGTGTGGTGAAATATTGGAACAACTTACCGGAGACGCTAGAGATTCCTAGATACCCACTTTGCGGACTACAGTTCTAGGGAGCGGATCGCACCCGGATAAGATGTAGTGCAGCTGCAAAATGCTGCCACCGCGCAGGAATCAGCGACGTGATTCCCCGCAAGTGCCCGATCCACCTACAATGGAGCAACACAGATTTTTATCTTCTCGCTCTCTACGTTCAGTATTCACGTAGGTTATCATAACATAGCTAACTCAGATAAGAGATTATGGGGATGTGCCAAATATTCGGTCATATTGTATGGAGACACTGGTTGCCTGGAAGATAGGAAGATTAAGAATATGGGAATGGGTGGGATCAGTAACAGGCTCAACTAGTGAGACCAACGGGCCTGGTAGAACGAGCTGAGACCGGATCCCGAGCGGCCAGTCTACGCCGAGAAAAACAGAAAAGGTGTTTATGGAGAGCGCAATAAATCAGACGAACGCACAAGTGTCGGTGCTTCCATGACTGACCCCAAGTAGAATGATGAAGCCCTAACTAGGCAAAGCACGAGCTATCGATCGAATTCTAGCCGACCAGAATGGAACGGAGAGGGGGCGATATGGGGAAAAAGGTGTTAATTGTGCAACGGCGTTGGCGCATGATTGCGTCACAAGCGGACTCCAGAAAATGCGGCGCGTCGTGGGAAGCAAATATGACTCGTACCTATACGCTTGCGTGAGTTGTTCGATCGATTGTTGTCAAGTCAGTATAAGCCTTATGTACCCAAACTGATACATTTTCTGCATTTTACATTATCAACTGTAAATTTACCAAAGTTTTACCATTAAAATTACTGTTTACAAATGGGTAGAAAAATGAGGATGCACTGTCATAAGTTGATCGGGCAACGATCCAAAAGAACTGAACTAAATCCTCGGGATTTGTATCCACTGAAAACGGAAATGGTTTCATGAAAATGTTCCTTCATAGTTCCTTTCAATTAACGTAGAATTTTGTGTCCAAAGACAACAAGGGATCGAGGATCGTGCACGTTCCTGTAGAGAAAAACATTTTCCACTTTGAGCACCAGATTTCAAGCCCATGAGAGTCCAGTTGGGTCATGCTAAAAGCATCATTAAAGGCACTCGGACGGAAAGTGTATGCAGTTTTTGCGTCATTAACAGAGGTATCGGTGTCGAATTTTGCTAGGTCCGATATATCCCTAACCTATACGGTCAAACCTACTATGGCGACGGGCCAAAAACATCCCAAACGTACTCTCCTATGAGTAATGTCCCTATGCATGAACCTGTCCATGGCGACCACTTTTTGTCGGTCTTTTGTGTGCTCGCCTTAGGTTTGACTGTATTAAGAGCAGTAGCGGCCTAAGAACAATGCCTTGTATTGCACCACTGGTGACGAGTATGGGTTCCTATGTCTGTTCCTGAACCTGTACATCTTCTAGCTCTCTATCAAAGACGTAGGGCATCTCGAGGTAAATTAGTTGTCCACATGCCAAGTTCATGTGAGGCAGTTAGATTATTTAGAAATTCCAGTTGGCACGTTATGCAGGACCTAGTATTTAAGATGCTGTTCTGTGAGTTGTTTATTCCCTTTATTGACAGTAAAAATTATACGGTTCTCTCTTTTACATGTCGCGTCATCATTTTTATACTCGCAGCAAAGCTGTGACTTCTCTCCGCTGGGTTGTCACGTTGCTGCATCTCATGGGTACATTGAACATACTCGGCGATAGCATGAGATGTCGTCTCCACCGAATTTCACATCTACTGGGAAATACTGTCTGAACCGCCGAAATAGGATAATTTTAGACACCTGATGTATCAGTGAGCCCAATTCTGATAGAGTTGAGCTGATCAGCTACTGTGAATGATGATAAGACCAGGCTTATGGGCTCAGTATTCACGTTGAAGGAGACCTATAAGTATTGGCCAAACCATTCGCCAGTTTTAGCAGGACCTGTTGCAGCTATCAGATGCTACGAGTGAGATTGTGCCTTGCTGACGCGTGTTAGTTTTATGCTTTATAGTTTTTGGGCCGACTACCGAGTGTCCGTTTTTCATCATCGATTTGTTTGGTGTGATAAGCTAGTTCTTATATGGTGACCAACTTATGGTATTGCATCTTGAATGAGATATCGTTCATTTTACGGCAGTCTGTATGCAACTTCTTTGGCGCAGCAGCTCGTTTGCGTGGAACAGACCTTTCACTGCCGCGAGAAGTATCTATGGTTAATGGAGCCAGTATGTCGAGACAAAGAGGACCGGCTGCGGCTTGCGAGTCGTGGGTGAAGAATAAGAAGTCTCACTGAACGAGTGTCAGCAAAGTAGCAAACGAGTGCCAATCAACTGATTTATAGTGACTTGGGCGCAGTCGTTATTGCGAGTCGGGCTAGTATGTTGTCCAGAATGAAGACCACCCTGTGGTCACTACTAGGAAAGGGTACCAGAACATCAGCAGAATCTGGTATTAGGCCTATTAGGCCAACATGCTATTCTCTCTGGTGTGAATCGTAACATGCGGTGTCCACCTGTATATATGTAAAAAAAGAAACCAGGTTTGCATCCTGGTGGGCACATGGTTTGAGATTTATGGGAAGTCCAGTATGCTAAAAACCCCACCTACCATTCTGTACTTGACCGGTTAATCTACTAGGTAAGAGAACAGCTCTTGCAATGCATTCCTTTCTGGGACACTGGAATTTGAGTGCACGTATACGCATCCAAGAACCAAAAGGTTGCTACCCACTTGCATATTTATAAACACGGGGTCCTGAAGGCAACTCTATGAGGGAACATTTACTGTTGAGGCACACAATGTATTATACGCACAGATGGCGAAACCACCACCTACTGCAGATTTATGACAGTCAGTAAGTGCATTATATCCCACTACATAATAGTTCAGCTCTTGAATTTCTTCCACTAATCACGTCTCGATCACGAGTACGATTTGTGTATCAGAGGGGAAAATAAGTGGGCATAGAAAATGGATTTTGTATTTGGGGTAACGCACACTGATCAGTGGAACACGCCTAAACTGAAGTTGATGGGATAAGTCCAATGTGTTGACATAGTGCTGTACCAGCTTCTGAGGGAAATGATTTTAATTAGTCAGCGGACGGGACTTTCACGATGTTTGCAACAGGTCTATCTGAAGCATTGAGGGAGAGAGAGGCCTGTGGTAAGGGAAGGTGAGTACAAACATGTTGCAATTTGGTCTACCACTAATACGCTCGGGAGTAGAGACAATTTTTCACGTGGGAACTGACAAAGGCCAACTACCGCATATGTCACTCTTGGCCAGTTTATCGTGCGTTTCCAACCAGCACACATCATCTTTCCAATCTATCAGCCGCGGTACTTGTGAAACAATCTGAAATGGGACTACCATTTCAAGCGGCACCTTGTTTACTCGATGTGATGAGGCGTATTCGTGATGTGCCCGGCGAATTACCGTCGCTTAAGTTTGATTGTAAGGCTATTTCGCACTTCCGCTTGAGCCATGTGGTTTGGTCTAAAATTGATTAAATAATTAACATTAATTAATTAGTGGTAGGATGATGATGGATCGCCGGGCATCAGTTACTGTAATACTCAAACCCTGGTGTTTGTGCGTTACGCCCGCATACGTAGCAGTGAGTCTGCATTGAAGCCATACAGCGCATACACATTCTGCCATCATGCGTGAACTCTCTGGCGTCAGTGTCCAAATCGATTGACGATCGGTGATTGATGGATGATAGACGTCTGCTTATGCATTCGAGCCTGCAAAGATTGAGCAGAGCTCATATCTGCTGACGGATGTACCATGCATTCTTGTTGGAATACACCGCCTCTAACTCGGAGCTTTCGAATGTCCCAAGGCTGACTGTTTGCCTCAGTGCCGATGAGAGTTCAGGACAGCGTGCAAAGTTGACAGCCTACAGGGGTGTACCAACTTCCTTCCCAAGGATCTAACGTCGTTATTCCGGGCAGATGGTCAGTGCCTCGGCGTTCGCAGTCACTTCGTTTCCTGTACTCTATCAGACTCTACTTTCCATCTATCACAGCTGCAGCACACACACACACACACATGTACCTCAATCCTTCTTCCCCATGCTAGTCGGCTATGATTTCACCAGTAACCTGTGTTACTCTTCTCAAGATAAACATCCAAATCGATGGATTTTTCCAGGACCTCTTTGAAACATCGTCGAATAGTAGCTAGCCTCTGAGGTCATTAAGGATTCAGCGCCCGCATAGTTGATCAATAGGGAACACCGAATGGAGCAGTGGACTCACAACACATCCTGCATCTGTTATGCCCGTGGATATGCGATAACAGTGTGAGTGGAACACCTAGTTCCTTCATATGTCTTGCCAATCACTTGTTTCCGGTTTCTCCCTGTTGAAAACCAACGTACTAGCCGCACATAACAATGGTTGTAGTCTGAGATGAGGTTTGACTTTTTCCGAAAGCATTGTCTGTTCTACCCTTAGGTGACGCGCAGTTCCACTATTAACTCCGATCCATGCAGCAGGGAGCAGTGGATCCAGTTGTCTTAACGCATTGCTTAATTCGAAAATCTCCCTTCGCACCTGATCTCGTCCTCTAACTCGCGGGTTCCTGCCGTCACTGGTACATGTTTGCTACCCCTATCGATCAACTAGCGCAACACAACACCTTAGGACACGACTGTATTCTTGTTTTAAATCATCTATTTGTTTGATGAAGTTTCACTTATCCTTCCCGGTAGACACACAGTATTGGTACTATGAACTAAATAGACTATCTTAATAAACCTAACGAAATATTGGGCGACGACGCGAAGTTTTCGAAGGCAACTTGCGTGAAGAAAAAAATTAAGCAGATCGAAGGTGAAATTCTCGATTGTCCCAAAAACCGTACAAACCACCATCATAGCAGCGATGTTATGCATGAGGATCTACGACTCACAAGCATGACAATTCCCTGACCTATCTTACCAAAACACATAGGTCTGACTTGCCTTTGTGACAAGATTTGACCTAAAGAATCCATCGCACCACCCGCCGCCTACACACCTAGGGATCAAAAGATAATTGAGCCTATTCGAAAAATGTTTCCGTGTGCAATCCGAAGGACGGCTTTTAGTTTGCAGCTGCTCTGCTTAACCTAACTGTCACCAATCTCCCTCAATATTACTTCAATTTCTATCAACATGCCGACAGTTGAAACTCAAGACCACACGTATTTTTCTATTTACTTGAATAATCAACCATCTTTGCGATCCTCTTGTATGATTTGATCGGCCCAACAGTCAGGACCTTGTCTCGTACAGTCAAGAAATAGACTATGGGGTGCACACTGTTGATAATTCCCGTAAGGATGAAACGACCACACGGTACCTATCCATGCGTGTGATTGCTATCTGAGTCTAAATGTAATGAATTTCTACCTATACCATTCAACTTATCCATTGTATTTACTTATTTATAAATTCCATCTGTGACTGCGCTGAGGAAAACCAGACAAATGTTAGCGTGCATAGGTACACATTCTCGAAGTTCATTTTATTCGACGTGGAAGTCTACCGATATCCCAATAGAGGTGTAGTGCTTTTCCATTTGAACCGCTTCTTGTCGATGAGCTCAGGAGCATACATGAGCACGGCAAGCTAAAATCTGCTAACACACGCCTCAGACTGTACTGTAATTGGGTTGGAGACATCTTCCTATGTCAATGTGAACCACAGTCCAGTACGTTAAGATTGCGCGTCGCGATTCAATCACACAACGTGTAGTCCAAACTTGACCCTCCAATTAACATCTTCCTGCTCTTTCATTTCTCTCGAAACGCAGTTGATTTCTCTAATTGGTTCGACTAAGTACATAAAGCGAAGTGAAGGGAGATGGCTGTCTTTACTTTACTGGTATAACCATGAGGCGACTCGATGTCTGTATGCGGCAGTGTCTCGTGGATGGAATGTTCTCAACTGGCACAGCAATTACCTTGTATATGATCGATGCTGAGTGAAAGTGGCTACTCGAATGTTTTCATTAGGGTTAACATGTAAGAGAGAAAGAAGCTTGCCTTAACCTTTAGAGTTGGGATAAACCACTGTTCCTACAGCGGGCGTACGGGGCTGAAGCAGCTGCAGAACTCCGAACTCACCATCTGTTAACACACTCAGTGTGTATCCGGTTCACGAGTACCCCAATGGCAAAGCTAGACAACAAAGACACGAGACCTGGCCACACTAAGTCACTGTTCCGATGGTGCAGGATACACTGGTCACACGCCGAGGCACATGTCAACCAGTGCGAGTGGACACCGCCTGGTCTGGTTCCTCTATAGCCAGACACGGCCGACAGAGGTCACCCCACTAGGTCGGCTGGCGTATTTATGATGGGCCTGACAATCGATCAGAGTGTCCGCAGGCGAGCACCGTTCAGGCCACAGTAGTCCGGCTGTACGAACGTTGCTACTACCTTGGTATAAACCAGTGGTTCTCAATCTGGGGGTAATTATCCCCAAAGAAGTAAAATGGAATTTTACGGTGGTAAATATAAGTACGAGGATTGGATCATCAATCAGTCACCAAGTAAAATTACTGATGAAACATTCCAATCAAAACCATCTGTATCAAAACATTTAACTGACCACCTAATCACTACTGATCCGCCATCAGTTAATTAGACAATTTTCAGAAATAAATTGCATTACCTAAAGTGCGGATACAAGCCTGCAACGCAACGCAGCTAGATGGCGCCTCTATCTGCTCGATCGTCCATCGCTGTTCTTTTGAGTCAGGCAGTCATTCCTTTGGTCGAATTACGGAGTTGAGTGAACACTAAGGTGGGAGCAAAAGTCAACGGAACAGGCGGGCGAATGTTTACATGGCAGAAAGGACAAAACAGGCGATTAATGTTCACGACGTATCAGTATAGAGTGATGGTAGGAACTTCTCATCCAGGAAGGGATGATGGAAGCGAATGAGAAAACTTGTTTCCGAAATGGAAAGTGTATAAATATAAGGAGAACGGGTTAAATACCATAATAAAAAGACGTATTTATTAATAAACGGGCACATCTTTCGTTCTTCGGAGAACTACATATGTTTAACCGTAGTATGCAAGGATATAAGATAAACATTTGCAAAGCACAGGTTAGGCTTGCAAGTTTTATTCGCAAATTGCAGCTTTACCAACCCAGCGTTAGTGTTGATGAGATTGATGTTCATAGAACTAACAATGATACTCCTTGGAATAAACGGTAAGTGTGCATTCACAGATCATCAAAAACTCTCCACTCCTCATCAATGGTACATCCCATTAGCAAATGATTCCTGATTTAAAAATAGCCAAATATGCGCTTGAGTGTTAAGACTATTTCCAGTGAATGAAAGAATATTTCCATGTACTGAAATTGAAGATGACACAGAATAAATTTCAAAAACACAACCAGTAATATTTTGGGCAAAGCTCGGTGGTGGGTATCCATTGTTATCGTAAAGAGCGGTGAGAATACTTGTTCCATTCGCCACAACTCATGGGTATGAAAGTGGTTTTTCGACATTGGTGTCAATGAAAACAAACGTAAGGAACCGAATGAACTTGGAACACGATTTACGATATGCATTAGCAGAAACTGCACCAAATGTATTAGCCAATATTAGTATTAATCACTATCAACTGTCCCATTAGGCGTAACACTTCTTGGTTTGATGAAAAATTGCTTAAATGTAGGCGTCTTTCATACGAATATCAACGCATACCTGAAAGCAGTGTTCCTTTTCCGTAATTTGAAGCAAAAAATGCAACGGTTAATTAGCTTTTAAACCAACTATGGGGGTGTAATTGTTCAGGGTAAACCAGCTTTGTGGATAACAGTTTTTAAAAAATTTGTGAAACAGTGGTCCAAACGAATCCTAACTCCTGATCTGTGAGATCATGCAATTGCAGCGGGCATGACCTAACTGTCAGTGATTATCGGTGTCTGCGAATTTACGCATAGCCCATCTACCCGTACGGTTTGTCCACCCATTTCCCCTCACATGATTGTGCAGACCGATCCTATGTTTGCTTGCTCCAGACTAGAATGATAACATTGTATCCTATTGTAGTAACAATGTAATGATATAGCACAAAGAATTGATAAAATAGTGACCTAGTCATACGGAATAGTTAAGAGTTGGAGCTAAAGTGCGTCACTGACTGCGTAGTTGCGCGATGTCCGTTACTGTACCCAACAAATGGCGTGGTCAACCCAGAGGACACCAATACCCATCCAATTCAGCCTTCCCATTCGTTTCCTCCAGCTTTTTCCACGTTGCGTGGCCATCTAGGGACTTTATCCAATTACTTCCGACATTGATGAGCGATAGCTTCGGATGCAGCGAATTATCATGTATGTGTTCGAAGCGTACGACGTAATCAGCATACGTGGTTCAGTACAATCCAGTGGATATGTGTGTAACCAAACTGAAAATGACCGAATTCGGTGTTATTACTCATTCGGTATTCCCCGGCGATCGAACACAGCCAGTTCTCTCAATGTCCTGGTTGCACACTAGCACGCCTCTGATGCATACAATAACGCTGTTAGCCGCTCTATCATTGTATACCCTTCCTTCGACAAATAAACTAGTATCCTATCGTTTCTATAAGTGAGAAGACGAAGCTCAGAAGATGTATGCATTTCGTATCATCTCTTCAGTGCCGAAAACGGGTAACTGTGAATAAAATACAACCGTCAAGTGAAGCAAACTTGCGAAGGAACGAAAGGAATACCGGAAATCGTGTCCCTATTTCCACGGCAACTTAAGTCTGACTGATAGTTGTTTTTGAGCACAAAGCTTCGATTTGATACGGCTTCTAATCGCTACCACGCAGAGCACCTTCTGTGCTGGAATGCCAGAATTATCGACCGAATCCAACACTTGCCGTGGCCTCCACTGAGGGAAACCCAGCTTATCGGAGCCAACTCACCTTGTGAATGCCATTTCGTAGTTAACTACGGAGCTAGTTAGATAGACAGCACCGTTAGCACTTCGAGTTCCCGGAGGATGAAGCACATTGCAAAGTGGACCTAATACCAGACGATTCAACAAGCACGTCAAACCCAGGCTACGCCTTCACACAGGCCACCAGCACCTACGATCAGCAGGTGTTTATTGACCCCAGGGTACCGGATCGAGGTCAGCACGTCATTTAAAATTCTGCTGCGGCTTGCCACTTCCCGGCTCCTCCTTTGCGTCGGGGCTGTTGCAATATGCCGGAGCCTCAAGTTGCCCTGATCGGAGAGAGGTGGTTTCCGGTTTCCCTCTCGTCCGTTTGCGAGTCTACACCACATGACGGTTGTATTTCATTCCCACATATAGTTTTCGACACGGAAGAGAAGATACGAAATGCATGCATCTACTGATCTTAGTCTTCCCGCTGTTTTTTTCAAAAGCTTGAAAGAAACTAATTGATTTAAGTATCCATAAGTGTCCGGTAATCTGAAACAAATTTACTTTGCCAATACGTGCAGTAATGCCTTAGATAATGCGGATACCAGAGGCCATATGGTTGGTCATTTAGATAATTAAACCGATCGACCAACTCGAGTGATTCACCGTCATCAGCATCCCATTAGCTGAGGGTGAGGAACACACCTCAGCTAATGCGCCACAATACATAAAGAAGATACGAAAACTTGCACCCCAAAAGTATAAAAAGCAAGTAATATGATGTTTGATATCAAATTGTGCCTTTGCTATGGAATCGTAACTGGAACTGGAAGCTAAAGGAGGGGAGGCTGAAGAAAGAAACTCTCGACACAAACGCCACTGGGACCGGCTCTTTGCCTTATCATCAAGTGTGTCCAACCGAACATGCTCATCGTTCTTGAGACCCAGGCAGACAGTCGGAATGCATCAACTGACGTCAACTTCGAAGTGATGATTGTCATTTCTCCAGACCAAGTCAGCGCTTTGCCTCCAGTCCTCTTCTATCCAGACCCCGGCGCAAAAGCAAGATACATCACATGAGTCTGTGCGTAGGCATGCGCAACACTTGGCTTTGCTATCGGAGCCTAGTGCGAGAGATAATGATGCTGAGTGCTCAGCTTGCTCTTCCTGCACCAAATACGCGACGCCTAACATATACATCGCTCACACGATGCTCCCACCGGATACGAGCTGAGCTGCGAAGTCAGCGATGCTCGAACGTGACTATCCTCTTTATGTCTGTCGACCTGAGAGGCCAGGTTTCACAACCGTACGTGAAGGTTGGACGGACGGCTGGATTGTAAATTATGCCCTTCAAGACGAGAGTGATGTCGTGTCGGCGCCACAGGTGGCAGAGATTGGCAAAAGCACCTCGAGCTCTGACTATACAGTTCGTGCCCTTATCTTCGATCCCACCGGCGCTAATATAGATGTCCATGTACTTAAATTCCTGGGAGACTTCTAGCTGACCACTAGCAAGGGTCAGGGCAGTGGTGGGTCCCTGTCAATCTTGGAGAAGGACTTTGCATTTCGAGGGAGCAAAGCAAAGTCCAAAACAATTGACAGCCAGTGCTAATCTGTCCAGGGCTGCTTGGCACGTTTGGGCGCTCTCACAGATTAGGACAATATCGTCCGCGTACTCCAAGTCAAGAATTCTCTCAACAGCAAGAAGCTTAACCCCGTGCAGCGCTGTTTCTATGACTTCGTCAATAGCGTAGTTACAGTGTAAAAGTGATAGCGGACAACCTTGTCTCACACCGCTGGAGGTATTAAAGGGCGACGACAGTTAGACATAATCTCTCACTCAGCCCAAACTGTGCGCGTGCAGCGCTTTGATAATGTTTATCTGTTTTTGAGCGCACCTTTCCTGTGCAGATAGTCTCCAAGGGCACATCAATCCACCGAATCGAAGGTACCTTTGATGTCGAGAAATGATGGGTCGCCAACTGACATAGCGGTGCTCCAACGATTAAAGTAAAGTAAAGATGTGGATGCAGCCTTGATTTTGACGAAACTCGGCTTCCTCCTCGCAATTCTGAACTACACGAGTGACAGCCAGTTTGTGGAGAACGACAGACGCAAGCAATTTGTGGTGATGGATATCAGATTGATCTCTCTTTAACTGCGGCATTCTGAACTGGAGCCACTCTTGGAAATTGGGACTATAATGGAGCGGCCCCAGTCTTTTCGGTGAGTTTGCGATATGTTTGGGTATCTGAGCGGTCCGATAATGCTACTGTACATATGCCAAGGCATCCAGTGCTCTTTGTCAGGTTAGTTCACAGCGAATTACAGCTCAGGAATAGTCATCCTCCGCGTACCCACATTTTGGCAATCCGTCACGTACCAGAACCTCTACACCATAGCGTGGGAAGAATAGAACACCTCGACCCACTCCACTTGTTGCTTTTGTGAATTGAAGACGAGTAGTACCCCCCAAGGCCCTCACACAGCCTTGGGTTTCATGTCATTATGAAGAAGAAACTGGTTACTCCGATACACTCTTCAAAAATAGACATCACCATATGCACGTGCAGTCAATGTGATTAAGGGCACTCTTCAAGAAAGGCTAGTGGTAAGAACTTCACCGATTTAATTTGCACGGAGATCAGTGGGCTGTCCAAACATCCTTCTAATGAGTGGTTCGGTTACTGCGGGGATGGGACTAATACCATCATAGGTTTGGTAAAAGTTTCCATGGACTTTCTTGAGGATACGGATGACGGTTGACAGACACCAATCTAGGACAATGTTGAACCCAGCAGTAACCAGCGAATAGCCACCGTATCCACAGACTGACGGTGGATGGGTGGTCTGGCCAGTGACTTGTTCCGCTTCAGCAAAATTATTCGGGATTCAGTTTCGCTATCAGTATGTCGTTGCGTCAGTGTAGCTGTTAGAGTCAAGTGTCTCATTTAACAATTCTGTAATGCTCAGCCAGTACAACTATTCTTCGGGGTATTGGGCCAAACTTTTAAACCGACAAGCCTGAGAGCGAATCAACTGCCCATCTAGGGCAGCCATGGTTTTCTTGTAATTCATATTGCCGTAACGCGGTTTGCCAAATAAAGGGGAGACAATTGATAAGCCTACGGTGATGTATGTTCTTTGTCACTTTCAGCTGACAAAACTGGACTTCTGGGCGCTTCACTGTTGGATGCTGGAAGTAGGGGGCGTGTTTAGATCAATAACCTGAGTGACAGTTATCACTAGATTGGACGCTGATAATGGTTCATCAGAGTTCGAGTTAAGATCGATGATGATTGGGTCGAAGTGCTCCATGTTTTGTCTGAAGCCCGAGCCTTCGTGACACGCTGTCTGACCTCAGCCGTGCGCTCGTGTTCCCTTTGTGTGCAGCATAGGTTTATCCCATTTATGTGATCTCGGCTCAATCACACTAACTCGCTTTAGCGATCTATGTCCGATCCATTCTACCGGTGTCCCGCATATCTAATACACAACTACTTTGAGCTTGAACTCAGAAATGGATAGTCACCTCTCCATAATCGGGATACCGTGATGCAAATCTCTCGCACGGCGGAGAAACACTTCCCTCTGCTACCCATTAATATGCTGGTATTAAACAAACGTTACAAATAATCACCACGTAGATTAGCCTGTACACTGAGCACTGAATCGGGCTAGTGCGCTAAGACTGACATTGCATAAGTGTCTCGGCGGACTGAAATGTACCACCTACTCGCTGGTGGAATATATCTAATCGGCAAATTGCTGCCAAAAGTATGCAACAAGATGACCAGAACTTGAACAAGAAGAATTGGCCACCAGGTTCACGCTATACATGTTTTCATTTATCTCGAAACCATCGGCGGTTGTAGGTGCGCAGCTTACTAACCTTTCCAACTGAGTCTCGTAAGTGGCGTCCGTATAAGATGCGCTTAGGCCATTCGTACTAGTGGCTTCAATGCAAAATGCATGTCCACTGAAGGCCAATTAGTAGTGTGGACTTGTAGCCCTGAACACCGAGGTCAAATATTGTGTTGCTCACAGTTTGGGCAACATACATCAGTCACAAGACAAAACGCTGTCCCGCTCTTATGAAGTGACCAGTTGAATAATCCCATTCATATTAGTTCGCTGATCTCAAAACTGGCTCGTACTCTCACTCTTTCATCTTTAAGTAGGTTCCCTTGAAGCACAATGAAATGTCAAGTTAGGCGGTCGCTTCTGAGAACATTTATGAGGCGTTCTTTTCTAATATTTCTCAACAGATCTCTGAAGCTTCCTATTCTTATCACGACGGTTACCAAAACATTTAAGTTATACCATGGTAAGATTTGTTTGAAAGGGGGCCATTGTTCAATAACTGGTGGTCATGATAACTGCGCCTACTATCGTGAACCTGCAACATTCACTCTTTCAGTATGTTACCTTATCTTTTATTGGTTCTTGCAGCTTATAATCATTTATTTGTTTGGCTGATAGGGAATCCCAACGACTTGCCCTTCCCAGTTTTGTCGTGCACCACTCTGCCCTTGCTTATCTGTTCTCCATTCTTTGTTGCTCTTGTCAACACGCGATTGGTACGGTTGCTCTTACTATTCGTCATACTCTCGTATTTAACACGCCTCTTACGTGTCATCGCTTGCGACTATTATCTGAGTGGCACCCCACACAAGTATGATTCATGCCGACTCCGGTGAGAACCGGCACATGCCGCCACTTCTCAGTCGGACAGAGCAAGCAGGACTACATTATGGACTGTGACCTGGACAATATATCATCTTGGACACTTGATGAATGTTACCCTAATTGGACTGTGACCCTCTTCGGGTATCTTTTCCAATATGAGCAACCGTACTACGACCATGCTCAGCCTCCCGAGATTGCGGTGAGATAACACTCGACCGATGACCCAACCTCCGAGCACAAAGATGAGAAGCAAAAACCCGAAGTACGTTGCTTGATGAACGCAAGGTGGCTACCCAGGTAATCCCGTACGTTCATTGCTGCGTTTGTTGAATATGATATTAAGTCTGGAAAGCATTTTCAAGCGTCCCACATTTTTAGATATCACTTTGAACATGTGTACGTTTGTCACTTCGTCTTTGCTTGGAATACAATATTATTGCAGAGACCATCGAGGGTGTTTGCGGCACTGTGTCCCATTTAACCACTTATTCGACGCAATGAGGAACGACTAGTTGGGCTACAGTAAGTGTCTGTATGTCCGGCACGCAACATCTAACCAATCCATCGCCTTGTTCTGTGCATCACATGTAGTAGAACCTACCAGGGATATTTATGATTTCATTGCATCCCAGGAGTCCAGCAACAGCCATTAGTGGTCAGAGTTCGGAGCTCTTTATCGGACCCCATACAAGTTGAGTGTGGTGTGCCGCAAGGCTCAGTTCTAGGTCCACGTTTGTTCTTGGTGTTTATTAATGACCTTGCACACGGAATCGCTTCAAACTTCCTAATGTTTGCCGACGATATCAAGATCTGGCGCAGGATCCAGGCGAACGCCGACCAACATGTGCTTCAGAGTGACTTAGATGCAGTGTATCAATGGTCGACCCAAAACCTATTGCATTTCAACGTCAGTAAATGCAAGGTGCTTTCCATCCGACATCAGGGCAGCTACTCATACCGACTCGGAACGGATGTACTGCAACAATAAACTCTCCAACGTGACTTGGGTGTCCTGGTTCAAGATGACTTGGGTTGCTCCAGACAATCCGAAAAAGCCTCGAAGACCGAGAACCAACACGTCGGGCTGTTGAGGCGGGCGTTTGGACAAATAAACAGCTCCATATTTCGACAAATGCTCAGTGCGTGTGTTCGCCCCCATGTCGAATATGCAATTCAAGCCTGGCATCCATGGCTGAAACACGACCTTAATGCACTGGAGCAGCCACGACGCCGGGCATCTAAAAACGTAATTGGAATGCGCAATCTTTCCTACCAGGAGAGGCTGCAACGGCTGGGACTGTTCAGTGGAAGCTATCGCAGACTACGAGGCCACCTGATTTTGGCATACTTGATTCTGCGAGACCAACATCATGTGTGCCGCCCTTTACTGCAACTCAGTAACAATACAAACCTGAGGGGCCACTCATTAAAACTCGCAGAACAATACAGTCGTCTGGAGTGCCGCAGAAATTTCTTTTCCATTCGTGTCTGTCACCCGTGGAAGGCTCTCCTAGAATCGGTCGTCTCTGCACCAACACTAACAGTAATTAAAAGACGGTTGGACGATGCATTCATCCACTTACACTTTGTTACTTAACACTACGTCTCCATCCTACACCTGGAGTTTACCATGGAATTATTTGTTGTTAACTGTGGGTGCTGTGAACCTAAGAGGATCGCAGCACTACAGAGGAGCAAACGACAAGTCCTTATTTTCATATTTAAAGTATTAACTATTTTACTATCCTCGTTGTCATTATTGTTATGTTGATATCCCCACCAACTATCCAACGGGACTTGTAAAGCAACGCTTCTTAAACACTTA
>OX104064.1:54173968-54251468 GCA_944474145.2 Dicrocoelium dendriticum | reverse complement strand
GCGGTAGCAGGTGATCCAGCAGAACCACTGGCTGTTTTCTATCAGAGATGTCTAGAAGAGAACCGTATTCCACCAGTATGGAAGCGAGAGCTCATCACTCCTATCCATGAAGGAGGTAGCCGCACTGATCCTGCAAACTACCGTCCAATAACACTACTTCTCGTACTATCAAAAGTGATGGAATCAATCATCGCAGATGCGCTGATGCCGTACCTGGAAAGCCACAACTTAATAGCCCCAGAGCAACATGGATTTCGTCAAAAGCATTCGTGTAATACTAACCTATTAATTGCACGTAATAGCTGGACTGAAGCTGTTGATGATGGAGTAGGAGTCGATGTCATCTACTTGGACTTTTCAGAAACGTTTGATCGCTTAGACCATCAAATTCTCCTTCAGAAGCTTCGGAATTACGACACTGGCGACCCAATCCTGAGTTGGATTGGTAATTTTCTACAAGAACGATGGCTAGTGGTGAGAGTCCGAGAATCCTTGTCTGATGCAATCGATGTGGCGTGTGGTGTACCACAAGACTCGGTTCTTGGACCTCGTCTATTCTTGGTGTTCATTAACGACTTGGCGAGATCAATTGCTTCCGCTTTCCTATTTTTCGCGGATGATATCAAGATATGGCGAAGGATCAGAGGACCGGACGACCATGAACGGCTCCAGTGCGATCTTAACACAGTGTCGAACTGGTCAGTTCAAAACGCCCTACCGTTCAACGTAGACAAATGTCGCGTTGTACAATTACGCCATAGACATAACTACACCTATTTACTTGGGACCAACGGACTGCAGAATAGCTCCCAGGGGCGTGACCTTGGTGTGCTCGTACAGAACGACCTCAACTGTTCAAAACAGGCTGAGGTAGCTGCGAAAAGAGGCAACCAGCACGTCGGCATGCTGCGAAGGGCATTTGGGAGATTTGACCCATCAATCTTCCCAATGATACACAATTCCTATGTGCGCCCGCATGTTCAATACGCTATCCAAGCTTGGCAACCTTGGTTGAAGCGCGACCTAGAAGCGATAGAGGCACCACAACGAAGTGCAAGAAAGAATGTAAAGGGCCTGCGCTATCACTCTTAGCACCGAAGGCTGAAGTTGCTGGGAATTTTCAGCGGACGCTATTGTAGGCTGCGCGGTGATCTCATATTAGCGTATCAGATACTGGGTGACCCCAACCACGTATGCCGCCATTTGCTGAAACTTAGCCACAACACGCAGCTCAGGGGTAACTGCTTAAAATTGAAGGAACAATATAGCCGTCTAGAGTGTCGACGGAATTACCTTTCCCTTCAGGTTTGCCAACCCTGGAACGCACTCCCAGACTCAATTGTATCCTCTCCTACCTTGGGCGTTTTCACAAAACGATTAGATGTTGCTCTTAGCTCCCAGCATTTTGGTACCTAATCTCCCCTATTGTGGATTACGCCAAGCATGCTTTTCAACAGGATTTATGTATCAAATGGACTCAAGTGAGCGACCATATTTTACTTTCCTCACGCCTTACATCAACGATCACTGCACCCCAGTGTCTTTCTGAACGTTTACGCTCGACTTTTTTTTAATTTTACGCTGACGTAATTTACCGAAGTATTCATCTAGGCAGACATTCGGTAGATGGCGCAGATATATTTTGATTTCATCATATTCACCGCAACCATCCTACGGGACGTGTCAAGCACTTGCTTTTATCCCGTGATAAATCATTGTTCCTTTTGCATTTTTCGATACGTACTCTCATGAGGAACACGTCTCGCCCAAATGGATAGGAAAGCAATCCCATGCGGCCCAAGGAGATCCCATTATACGTCTGAGGATGGAAAATGGGTAGCAGATGACTACGATTAACAACGCAAACAATCGGTTTCAGGCCAGAGCAACGTGTACTTGCGGCAATATCCTGTATCATAGTTCGTGCAAAGCAACACTTTTGTATCGCAAAAACAATCTATTTCAACACTGGATCAACGTGTGAGGTCGAACAGTTAGCATAACTTTACAGCACTTATTGGAACCCACTCAACTTCTCAGCCACATTGTCAACACCAAACTTTGATCGCATTTTGGTCAGCGCATATTGGCTTGTACATCGTTGATCAGGTTTTGTTGGCATGCTCCGTGTAACCCCAAGAGTATACATTTTATTTTGGTTTAGTTTAAAAAACAATCGTATCCCTAGAACTGAGCGTTGCAGCACACCACACTCGACTTGTATGGCTTCCGCCAAAAGGCTCCGAACTTTGACCACTAATTGCCGTTGCAGAAAAAAGTTGGCAATCCAGCTTAGAAGGGTCGCCGATCCCGCAATACGGGAGCTTGGAAAGGAGTATCCGATGGTCTAGACGATCGAATGCCTTAGATCAGGAGTGTCCAAACGTTTTCAACAAGGGTCACATATTGTGAAGTGAAAATATATCGGGTCATATTCAGGCTGACATTAAAATAATAACAAAACTTACGCATGTACGAAAAGTGTCCCAGCTTGAATTTATTATTTCATGATGAGTCCGCGGGCCAGTTGAAATGTTAACGGGGGCCGCATTTGACCGGCCGGCCGGAATTAGGACACTCCTGCCTTAGATGAAATCTAGACAGACCACATCAGCGTTTTCTCCAGCGTCACCTGACTCAGTCCAGCTACTGCGTGCGATTATTAAATTCGTTGTGATTGATCACTGTCGACAGAAGCCGTGCTGCTCGGGCGTAGCGATGTTGCAGTTTTCCAGATAACACACTACTGTAGCGGCAACGATTGATTCGTGATCTTGGAGAGTATAAGGAAAGGAGATACTGGGCGATAGTTTGAAGACTCAGTTCCATTTCCGTCTTTGTGAATCGGAATTATTATTCCAAGCTTCCACATAGTAGGGACCTAGTTCTGGTCCACGCAGCGCTGGAAAATCTGAGCCAGAGTTTCTGTTAGTTTTATTGCTGTTGCTCCCAGTGCATCTGGACGAATGGTAGCAACACCCGAAGAGCTGTAGTTTCATAGAGACGTCAGCTTCTGCAATACCGCCTCAGCGGTAAAAGTGATGTAGGTTAGTCCTGGCGGGGGGAAGACGAAAGCTGGAAGATTACTTGATGGCATAACCCCTGAAACGTGAGGCCATATTGCATACGCAGAGCGTTTTCTGCTTCTGTTGCCGTTCTTGTTGGGCCATCGACTGTCTGAGTGGAGGAAATCCTTGCGTCACCTTTCGTAGGTCATGGACATACTTGTACAGCAGTTTGTAGTTAGCGCTGAATGTTTTGCGATGTGTTGCTTTTATGAGGCGTTGTCTTCTATGAGCAGTTGAACGCAGCGGTTACGTTTGGCTACGTAGTTGCCCCAAGTTTTGGCGTTCGATCTCTGTACACCCGTCGTGCTGCGTTGCGTATTGCCATTCATTTTCGAGTTCTACTTCTAACGATGGAAACTGATTTAGATCCATTACAACCTCTAGTCTCTGAAGCATCTATAACCCGCCAACTGAAGCTATTGACGAACTTGAGCCAGGCGACTTACGGGGGTTATCGGCGAGGAACGACCAGGTTTTGGCGCTGATGAGCTGGGCTAATCGATCGTAGCTCGGGACGGTTCGCACAGTCGCATATTTCTCATTCCAATATTCCGCATAACAGATGAAGTTGAAACAGATGACTGTATGATCACTGAGGCCCAATGGGCAATCTATAACTAACACCAATCACATGCTCCCTGTTGGTAAGCACAATATTCGGCACGGATAGCCTGTTGCCTACTCTGAACCGAGTGGGCAAAGAGACGTGATTATAAGGCGGAACACTGGTTAGAAACTCCTGCAGATCAGCCTTGAATTGTTCTCCGATCGTGGCAGGTGTTTCTAGGTAATGTACGTTGAAATCATCCATGATAAAGATGTGGGTGTATCTCCCATTTAGGTTGCGTCATTAAAGTAAACGCAAGGTGGCAGTCGGTTTCGGGCGTAGAGTTACAGAGGCGTTACACCAGCCGCATAGTTGACTGGGATCCACACCACAGCAACAAAGTAACGTTGATGAAATCGCGAAATTGACTAGTGCCCAAACCCAATAGTACTATCACTCTGCACAATAATTTTTGCCTGTGTTTGGGCGAAATTACGCGTTTAGTGGTAGAAATAAACTCAGCTGAGTACTACTGAGCAGCTGTTAGCCGCAACTTGCTGGTCGCAGTTACTGACTAATCTTTTGTTATTATTACCTTATATAAGTCGTACTGCTCCTCGTGGAGTGCACCAATTGATCACAATGGACGCACACGTAAGCTTAACGTTACCAACTTTCCACTTGATTCTGCGAGTGCATCGGGCTCTTGAACTTAAGTTGAATCGTGGGACTCTATAGTATGGATCACTTACGAACCGTATATAAGACTCTGATAAAGTAGTAGCTGACTGTACGTTCTTTACGAGCAGAATATGTTGCTTCTCAGATCAAATGAGTCTCATACGGACAGCAGTTGGACGAATTTTGGTAAAACATCTTGAACTAGCATTCCAATTCTCTTTCTTCTGCTTTCTGGTGTCTGTGTACTGGATCAAAGGTTTCAAGTCCTGGTTGGCAGCAGAATGCGCATGAAGTTTGAAGCGAGATGAATGGACCTCTTGCAAACACTCTTATTTGTATCATTGTGGCGTAATTGCCCTCGCATATACTGAATGGATGGTAAATTTGATCGGCCCGTGAGGCTGTAGTTTGCTGCGTTCATTTGGGAGGGGCCAATACATTTCGGCGCAAAGCCACCACTTGGTACCTCAGACAACCGAAGAGTGCAAGCAAAACGGAAGAACCATTCAGTCAACCCCACGGAATTGATGACGAGGACAAGAAGCTTATTTAATGCTAATGAGTGTATATATATATATATATATATATATATATATATATATATATATGCATGAGTTGGCGGCGTCCGTATCCGGATTTGCCTGTCACTGTGACCTCCATGGAGACAGTCACAGGACGCCTGCGCCTACAGAGGGACCATGTGTGGCTTGCGCTGCACCACCCATAATTCCACCCACACACCCCATATCCGGTGTAAACCCGAAGGAATAAGACCGGGAAGCATGTGAATGGGAGCCACGTTTCTTCAACGTAGCCGGCCCGCGCTTCTTCAACAAGCAGAAAGGAAGCATACCGGCCTAATTGGAAAACCATCCACACAAGACGTACACGAGGAAGTGGCTGGACCGTAGCCCGTTCCACACAGGATTTAACCCCTCTTTGAGCCTGGCACCGTCACGAGGACCGTGCACCCAGTCCCCACCATCAATGACCAACTGTCTCCTGGAGCCACTATGGACGTGATAGGGGGTAATATACAGGTAGGCACCTTGGCGACCTTCACAGCAGGCGCATCCAAACCGGGAAGCTCAAGCAAGATCTATTTCTGAAATTCAAACTTACTCATCACCTAGGCAACCGTACCACACGCCGCCTAATTGGCCTGGATTAGTAAATTGAATGTGAGCGTACTCATTATGCTTCTATTCCGCGTGCAATAGTAACTTCTCCGATGCCGGAGCAACCGCCTTTTTGAGCAGTCCGCATACTTGCATCCATCAAATTTGCCTCGGATTCACAACACCTGAAATCAACATGAGTTTGTCATAAACTCATATTCTTCTTGTTCTGGTATTGTTATTTCCGGTTTTCTCGAATGTCGTTTTACCGCACTACGTTAGCCGTACAAAAGCGGTATGAGTATCCTCGTCGAGTTCATTCGGTTTACATATATACATAGATTGGCGTCATCCGTGTCCAATGGCAGTTCCAATACAACATACGCACGTGTTTCCACGGACTTTATTATGAACCGTCACAAACTGGATGGAGGCACATTAGTCCTCATGCAATACACGTGTATGGGTTTCGTTTGCAGGTCAGGCTAACAGTTACTTGCACAGGCATAAGAATAAGTACTGTATACCAACGGTCGGTGTTCGCCTATTACGGTGTAGTTGGCCCGGCAACTATCACAATACTACATCAACTACGTCCCGCTAGCCGCTGCCAACTCTGCGGTGTTCCAAACAGTGTTCGCACTGTTTTGCAAATGTCCAAGACGTAGCATGGTTGTCATCCAAGCACGTATCCATTTGTACATACCGTCGTTCATCTTGATTTGGTCATAATCTATTTCATTACGATCTAACTCGTACGCATCGAGTGCAGCTATTCCGTGTCCCTAAACTAAACAATTGTCGCTATGCGTCGATTCCTTTCCGATTTAACTTACTATGACACTGACGTACCATTACCGTTGGCATTATCTTTTTCTTCGTTTATTCAGAAGATTGACCCTGTAATACAACGTCTAGTAGGTGCCTCTTAGACAGGTACGAAAATGCTACTACGTTACACTATGTCCGTACTTAATCATTCTAGATAGCAATTGCACCCAAGCGATTCTTACATTAGCGAATGAATAAGGATGACACAAAGAATATGACGTACCGTGAGTAGGCAACTATGCAGATTTGTAGGGAAATGTTGCGCTGGAGTCAATTGATTTTCATAAGCTCAGCTGAGTTAAGATGGTGAGATGAAGAACGGGAATAATAGCTCTAGTAATTCTAACGGATTTAATGTGAAACCTAGCATAACGAATCAACAACAGCATGTTAATCCCTAGCCAGTTAATTGCCGGGACTGTTCATGTTCCATGAATGTTCCGGAGCGATTTATATTTGTATGTATGATACAACTTGAATATGTCCATCAAGTTAACAATTTGCCGCCAAAGCGAGGAAACAATGTTTTTGCATCCATGCACTACTTTTTAATTCAGATACACGAAGAGTGCATGCAAAACGGAAGAACCATTCAGTCAGCAGCACGGAGTGTATGATGAGGACAAAAAGCTTATTTAATACTAATGCTTATATATATATATATATATATGGACAAAATTGAAAACCCACCACCTGGAATAAATAGATTTAGCATGCAAGCACGCGCTTAGTAAATCGAATGCTGCGTACCTACAAACGCTGCGCCGACTCTGTCTATGTTCTTTGCAGAACCCGTCGTCGCCTCGGTAGTAGTCCCGAGTGGCCTCGCTCATGGATCAGTAAGCCTGCCTGACTAAGGCACGCGCGACCGCATGTTCTACAGCACCATGCGCTTGATGTCGATAGAGTACAATCCATCGGTGCTTGCCGCTTCCGCACTTGCCACTTCTTCTCTGCATGCGTCAGGGCTTTCTCCCACACTTCAGCAACTGCCTTTCAATTTTGTCCTAATGCCTTTCTTTCTCCTATAAAGGTCTAGTGTCTAGTGAGCCATGAGCGAGGCCACTCGGGACCACTACAAAAGCGACGACGGGTTCTGCAGAGAAGTATTCAAAACCGGTGCAGCGTCTGTAGATACGCTGCATTCGATTTACTAACCGCGTGCTTGCATGCTGTCTCTTTATTTCGAAGGTGGTGGGTTTTCAGATTTTGCTCATTAATGTCTTTTCTTTCTCATATAAATGTCTACCTGTACTCTATTCCATTAACTTGAACACCTCACTTAAGCCAATTGTATTCGAATTCCATAACATTTTGATGTTCGTAGCATTTCCGTAAAGTACACTTTCTGACCTCGTGAACTTATCTAGGATTCGTTTGTAAACAACTTATTTCATATGCTCATTTACTTATGGTTTATGTCACCGTAGACCTTATGCATCTATCGAGTTATTTTCTCGCTCTCTCACTCACAAGTGTTTGGGCGGTTGTTAGTATATCCCCGGTGTGGATGCGCTGATGTGGAGGTTGTCATAGATGCCATACTGACGAATTACCCGCTACCTCGCTATACTGGCTCCAAGGAGGACAGTGGTCCGATGCTGTAGAGGGTAACAGGATAGCCACTGTCCTTGTGGCGTGATAGGATCTAAGGGATGGTTCCCTGCACTCAGCTGTAGGAGCGGACACTAGGTCCAGGCCACCCCTTGTGTGCGATTGTTCCCAAATACAGAGTGCTTGGTGTTTGCCTGTGAAGGAGTGAGGGCCGGCTCCAGTTGAGGGAAACGTGGCTCCCATCCGCATGCCTCCCGGTCTTAATTCTTCGGGTTTACACTGGATATGGGGTGTGTGGATGGAGCTGTGGGTGGTGCAGCGCAAGCCATCCATGGTCCTTCTGTAGGCGCAGGCGTCCTGTGACTTGTCACAGTGACAGGCAAATCCGAAACCGGATGCCGCCAACCATTATATACATATATATATACATATATATATATATATATATATATATATATATATATATGTAGGAAGAGAGTGTGAGCATAGTTTGCGGTCTCACAAATTGCACCATAGATAGATATGTTAATAACAACAAGGTGTCAGTTGTAGGCCGTAACGGAGCTTCGCCACCATTCGATCACCACGTCGTGCGTTGGCTGAGTATAACGAGAGGACGCCCACTCCAACGCGGATTCCAAGCGAGGGCCTTATGTTTGCAAACCAGGTGCGCAGACCGCTCGACCACCTGCCGGAAGTGTAAGAAGTTGGCTTACAACGGTAGTCAAAGTAAACTCAAAAGGCAGAAGTACGAAGAAAATGGTGTTTAATGTTGGGTCCGTAATGGATTGAGCGAAGTGACCTTAATTACTGAAGCTAGTAGAGAAGTAGAAAAATGAAACATTTAGGAAGCTACCAAAGCATTAGTGTTCTGGTGGTTAGACAGCGTCTGTTCCTGAGCGCAAAGAAAAAAGTATCAGGAGCACAGTGGCACACTGAGCAGACGCCTCGCAGCCACGTAACCACCAACAGTCTTGCTTGGGCTGGGTATAAAGCGAGATTATTCGCACCTCCACGGCGGCGAACAGGTGATCACTGGACTACCAGGCAGGTACCTCCTCCCTTCGGTCACTGGTCGGCACGAAGAATGGGTGATACATGAACAGAAATCAGGAACAAGACGAGACAAAAGTTCAAACTTACGAGCATGCATCCCTTACTTAGAACTTGTTGTAGTTAATGCGCACAAGGCTGTCCGAGACAACGACTATCAACGTTGCGACCAAAGTGCCTTCGCTGCTTCACTCGCCCTGATTGGTAGCCTAGCCATTCGAAGACCCATCCGCTGGTGCCCGGTTGGCATAAGACGTCAGTCTTTTAGTCCAAAGGTCATCGGTTCGAGTCTGCGAAGGTGAACAATGAACAATGATTTATAACGGGTAAAAAAGCATATGCTTGACAGGTCCCGTAGGGTGGTTGGAGCAATAGTATAAATATGAAGGTAATCGCACAAGTTATTCGTTTTTTAAGCCTCTGCATATGACTAGTTTGAAGTATGGACTGGAATGTCTGCACCCAAAGTAGAGCTGTTATATTACAGCAAATGTGGGAAAAAGCATCAAAGGAACGGATAACGCTCACTACGTGTGTTGCTTCCGTTTGAGAGATGTGGTACGTTACTCAGTTTGTATACATCCATGTCGCTCATTGGGACACTTCTGTTAGTTTTACTGCTACCGACATATTGGCGGGGCAGTGGATGTTTAACTAATGGGGGGGTGTCGCGGGTGTGCGGACTGATAATGGAGGGCGGGGCGTGAGAGATGAGGGAAGAAGCGCCGGGGGGGGCGGTGGTTAGAGGGGTGTATGTGGATGTTTTATCTTCAGGTCTTCGGTGGTGACGTTTTTTCCGTGAAAACATTACCTTGTGGGTACGGTCCATCACACCGCTAAAGGGGACGGTGGTTGGGGTACAGTACTGTAGAGGTCCGTCATGAGAGCGTTGGGATAGGGTGTACATTCTGGTCATGTTATCCGTCAATCTGATCTAATACGGGGTATTGCATTATTACAATCTGTCGTGAGACGGTTCCGTTAAGGTGATTGCTTTTTCCCTCTTTTGATGTAATATTTTCATTTTAGAACATAAAAGATGCATTTCGCGATCGCCGAGGAATGTGCTTGTATACAGAGCTCCATTAACAGACTCTGCCGTAGCTCTACATGCGCTATATCATTTCCCACCAATGTTTGCGAATTGCCCAATTAAATTCGTTTGATCACGAAGCGAAAACCTTTGTCGTGACGTTGACATCGGCCGTGATTGCGCGCAGTCGTATAGGGGTCTCATTGTTCAGCCGGTCTCAGCTAACTAGACATTGGAGGTGAGTTTTAAGAAAAGTGTAAGCAGGTGCGGCCAAACGTTGTCACCCGCGCAATGACGAAGTGGAACGTTACTGTCTGAGGACATCAACTGCTGGTTAAGATGTAGTCTGCGCCAATGTCACGGCCGATAGTCGGTAAAGCAAATCGGAGTAATTCGACCCTCGAGTATGTCGTAAATGGCCGTGGTCTAGGAGCTTGCTCGTGCTAACTATTGCGAGAGGAATAAAATTGCGTTGCACATAGAATGGCTGGGTCACGGTTGTCTGTGGTGTAACCGGGAAGCCGCATCTGAACCACTGCACATCCCCAATCTGAGTGACACGATGACCGCTGCGCACTCGCACAATGAATCAGTGAATCCTTTATGTCACGGCAGTGCGGGAGTCGGCTCGGGCCTAGTTACAGATCAAAGGCTACACAATTATGTTTCAGAAACGATATTGTTGTGAATTCACTCCAGCATGCGCTGACTAATGGAAGTAGTTGAGCATGCCAGGGAAAAGTGGTGAGCAAGGGGTTCCTAATCCACATACAAGGGCATCTATAGATCTGCTTTCGTCACCTAGCAATCATGATTAATGTACTTTGGTTCTTGTCTCATTGCTGAATATAAACACCTGCCAAAGTGGAATGGAGTTACAATCTTCCAAAAGTCAAAAACTGACCAGATAATTGTTCCATCATGTCCAACTCGAAACAACTCTTTTACAGGCAGTAACAACATGCAACAAATATCAAGTTTGCCCCTATTCGATATCGACATCATTGTCGAATGCCGTTTCCAAAGACTGAGGTATTCGTAACCTGGTAATGATGTGGCGCACAGCAAGATATTTCTTGACAGAGATTTGAAACCCATGTTTTGGGGTAATTTGTTGTAATGCTTGCAGTAGGCAGTGACAAATAAGTTTTCGTTCATTCTTATTTTCTTGCTTGGAATTATCGCAACTTACATCACGTATGGAATCTCTTTCACCCTGAGTCATAGACAAATTGACCCATGCGGTGTGAGCCCGATAACGTGTGAATCTGAACGGAAAACACAGGTTTCATATCATTGTTCGTGGCTAAAAGGATTGCGGTCCAAGGACAGTACAGCGCTCACTGTAAGTGTTGTGGAGCAACCAATTATTCTTTTGGTAACCGGCATTGATTTCTCTCAACAGCCATGTTGTCTGACTTGTGTATGCTTGGGCTCACGAACGAGCAATATAAATTGGTTGGCAATGCGTATACTTTGTGCAACCGGAGCCAAAGTCACGAAGGGATTTGAATTGAGAGATGCTTATATCATGCAGAGCGTCATGTGACGCGAACATTTGCGGTAAACGACACCAAGTAGCAAGAGATGTAAGATCATCTGAAATATGTTGTGAAACATCCCGTGTGTCCCCATCTCTGTGCGAGAAGGTATCTTGTATTTCATCTGTAAACAAGAATGCCTTGCCATGCTTCATAATGCCGATGATTTGGTTTACGTAAATAAGAAATAGCAAATTACCAAGGACATTCCGTTGTAGGACTGTTTTGAGAAGCGAAAAACAGTTGCCTATTTGTACGACTTGCATCCTAGCCGAGAGGTTTGCCGAAAACCAAGTGAGTTATGAAACAGAAATAGGATTTTGCATATGTACCGACAAGCGCTACACGATCATTAGATGGGATTAATGATTTGTACGCAAAATCTGTGGTATAAGTTCCGTGTCTTAACAGAATCAGGAAAAGGAATTATGCATGTCAACATATTCTCAAACAAAGCATGATAAAAGCAGATAATGCATTGCTTATTTCGCACACCAAGGATGCGTTCGTCTGAATTTCAGTTTGGTTATATGTATATACTACCTTTTACAAAGGTACTTCATAGTTAACGTCGAAGACACTCTTTCGAGGAGTGGGAGAAAATATCTGGCAGAAGCGCAAGTTTCAGTGGGTGATGCAGGAAAGATGCAGTGTATACGCATTTCTAGCGCTTCAGATGTTGCTAAGACCAACTTTCATTAATGTATCCGGAGGTTGTTCTAAGCTAAAGATCTTTAACGCATTCGGTAAGGTGAGAAATATTTCTTGGGCTACTCGGAATGTTGGAAAGTTTGGACATGCGCGTGCCTGTAGGGGCAATTTGCTTCACAGATTGACTTATCTCACTAAGAAGATAGTCGATTTATTTTATAACAGGCGGGTTGCGTGGGTAGTAGATAGCCCCATTACTGGTGGGATAAATGGTGGTTCTCGGCAATTCACGGGAGGAGCTGACGGTAAAGGAGAGGTGGTTTTCCAGACTTCGCAGCTAGAAGGGTGCAGTCGGAGATGATGACATTGATCGTGGTAACACAGGGTTCAGCAGCAACCCATGTCCAACTTGAGAAATGATCGTTGGACATTTTCTATAGCTATCCCGTCTTTTCTTCTTAATTTACTGTGAATGATGGTACAATACTCCAGCGTAGGCCTCACTATGAGCTTGAATATTTCAAGCCGGGTTTCAGGTAAGCAGTAAGTTCCAGTAATCTAGCCTGATAGTTGTCTGGCTTTTGTGACTTGGTATAGAATATGTTCATAGAAATTGGATTGTATTTGAATATCTAATTCGCAAGTTCATGAGTGTATCATACGTCCGGAAAATGATCCCGGCAAGAGTGTTGGAGCCTACCGCGATTGGACATCTGTACCCGAGTATGTGACATTTTCTTGCGTAGAATTTCATAGACGGGCTTCCGCACGATGTGTTCAGCGAGGATAGGTCGTGATGTATGTTACCCTGGCGTAGTGGTAGAAATGAGCAGACTAGTTGGGCATCATCTGCGAACAAAAATAGCTGTCCATATCTTACGGACTCGCATACATAGTTTATGTAGATTAAGAAAACTAGCAGCCCAAGCACGAGTCCCCGGAATACAACACTGGTTATTCGTTCAGACGTGGAATACATCTGTCCAAGTTAGACTCTTTGGGTCCGATCTTTTTCTGTCGATGTATGATAACCGACATTTTTCAAGTTGTTGCGTTTATTAATTTTTTATAGGTAGGGTGTACAAGCTAAATGACAGCAATGACAAAGTATTACCAGTCTATGTAATCCAGTCTTAGCGTATCCCATCAGGTCTGTGGGTGAAGAAAGGAATCAATCGAGGGATGTGGTCTCTGATTTGCGCCATGGTGAACTCGACATCACATACGTGTTCACTATGTTCAGTGTAGACTCTTTGTCACCGTTGTTAGCTGATAGACTGAAGCTGCAACAAAGTTTGCACTGAATGTTTGGCACAGAACAAATACTGTCCCACAAGTTTCCGATGAAACGTCAATTCAACCTTCGACACGGCGCTCGAAAGAGAGCCTTTCATGTTGGCCAACAAGTTCTAGCAAGAGATTATCGCATCCACTATCCCAAAGGAGCTATGGGCCGTGTGCGATTGTTAGCGGCATCCGGTTTCGGATTTGCCTGTCACTGTGGACAGCCACAGGACAGCTGCGCCTACAGACGGACCAGAGAAAGCTTGCGCTGCACCACCCACAGCTCCAACCACACACCCCATATCCAGTGTAAACCCGAAGGAATAAGACCGAGATGGGAACCACGTTTCATCAACGGAGCCGGCCCACACTCCTTCACAGGCAAACACAAGCACGCTGTGTGTGGGGAATCAATCACACACAAGGCCGTGGCTGGCCCGTGGTCCGCTCCACACTGACTGCATGGAACCACTCTTCAAGCCTAGCACGACCACAAGGACCGTGCAACTCGTCGCCTCCAGCAATGACCAACTGTCTCCTGGAGGCAGATGGACGAGGTAGTGGGTAACAGACAGGTAGGCACCTTGTCAACATGCACATCAAGTGCAGCCACACCGGGGATATCAAGCAACAGCCAATCACTTGAAAAGACAAGATGAAATGAATTAAATCTGATAATGCATACGGATACGGAGACATAACTCTTCACTAAATGGGCGTATAAATGAAATTGGTATCGAACGAATCCGCATTAAGTTCAAGAGGTCAGAGAACATATTTTAAGAAAATGCCACAAACGCGAAATTGTTATCGAAATTAACTACAATTAGCTTCAGCAACGCGTGCAAGTTTATGGAAGATAGTACAAATAGACAATTATATGAGAAAGAAAACCATTAGGGCAAAATGGCAAGCCCACCACCTGAAATAAATAGACTTAGCATGCAAGCCTACGGTTAGTAAATCGAATGCAGCGTACCTACAGACGATGCACCGGTGCTGTCTACGTTCTCTGCAGGACCCGTCGTCGCTTCGGTGATGACACCGAGTGATCTCGCTCATGGCTTATTAGGCCTGCCTGACTCAGACACTCGCGACCGCATGTGCTACAGCACCATGCGCTCGATGTCGATGGAGTACAACCCATCGGCGCCTGTCGTTTCCGCACTTACCGCTTCTTCTCTGCATGCATGAGGTCTTTCTCTTGCACCTCGGCAACTGCCTTCGTGATCAGATCGCGCCATGCACGCCGATCAACCGCTTCCGATTCCCATAACCTGCAATCAAGTTTAGAAGGTAAGAGGCTCACTTTGATCATGTCCCAGTAACGTAACTTTGGTTTCCATACATGCCGCTTCCCGAAACTCAGCTGATCATTTAAGAGTTGTTTCGGTACCCGCGTCGAATCCATACGGCTCACATGACCGAGCCATCTCAGGTGTCTCAGTAAAAGTATGCAGTCCACTGCATACATTCCACTTCGACGCAACACTTCCGTGTCAGCAACTCTGTCGCCCCAACCGATGCGCAAAATTCGTCGCAGACACTGCTGATGGAACCGCTCGAGATTTCGCACATCCCACCGGTGCGCCGTCCACGTTCCACTGCCGTATAGAAGAACAGACAGCACCATGGATTCGTACACCATCAGCTTCGTGCCAATGGTAAGTTGATAGTTGTTCCACACTCGGTACTCCAGCCTCCGAATGCCGCCGCTGCCTTCGACACGCGGATACGAAGCTCATAGTGTAACTGCTGATCAGTCGACATCACACTCCCAAGGTAGCAGAAGCGGGAGGTGGTTTCCAATATTTAAGCACCAATGCTGATTCGCGGCAATATTGAAGATTGCACCTCCGGTGAAGGCTGAAAGAGACAGACAGTTCTGCTTGTGTTGATAGTGATCCCGAATTTGGTCCGTGTGCTATAGAAACGTGGTAACATGATCTAAGTTATCTAGGTGGGGAAGGCGATTTGGGTGAGACATGCCGAGCAGCTGCTAGAGGCAGGGACTGGAGAACAACTGCAACAATAAGTACCAGCACCCAATTACCTCTGAACACACTGGCCGACAGAGGTGAGGCGAAAGCACCCCAACCTGTCCCAACACATTAAGCAAATGATTCGCCCCGAAACCAAGCAGTACAGAGGCCGAAGCGGTGACGCAAATTCATGTCACTCATGCAAGTCAACCCAAGCTGGAATCGCGCAACACAATTCGAAGAAGGGAAGTGTTAGGAAGGAACATACTAGGCGAACATCCGATGCTCCCATCGCCGTTATAGAGCCAAGGCGTGGCAGGCGATCCAAATTCACCCACACTGATTGGGGCGAATAGATAGCTAACGGGGTGAAGCGACCAAGTAACACTGGAGTGGCCTTCCTTGCTTGGCCGTAAGTTGACCTTGCCAGAGTTTTCCACGTGAGCTCTAAATACCATTCACGAACTTTCGATTTTACCTTTAAAATGAATGTTGTATTTAGCTAATACATCCCCGTTCCTTTGCTGGTCTGATCTGGTGTTCCCTGTTTCCTATGGGGGGACCGCGACCACGAGTTTCCATTGAGAATCAACAGTCAATTGAGGCGTGGGATACACTTCCTGTCGTGTATCCCTCCGGGAAGCAAGAAGACTGGTTCGCGATCACAAAGTCCTTTATTAAGACTACGCGCATATTTTTTGCGTATATACACTATTCGCGACAATCCGCTTCACTGGCTCATCCTTGTTATTTGCTTTCTGTCTTTGGCTTCCATTCCATTAATTTACGCTTGCTCGCCACGTTCATTGTCAAAAATTACCTTAACTTTCTTGGTGGATTGTACGATTGGCTCGATTGGGCACTCGTCCATCAGGCTACGCGCTTCTTCCTTCGGTTCCATCCCACAAACCTTGGCTCAGGTGCGCACCAATAAGCTGCTCACGAGTATGCGCTTCCTTCGCCTGGTTTTGGAACCTGCTGGCGCCTGCTTGGTCATTTGCACCTTCAGTGGATGATTGCTGGTTGTACTTGCACAGCTCGAGGATGGGTGCGCCAATCATTTGCTGCTTGACTGAACAATCTGCTTCCGACGACCTGCCCACGCTCTATCGAGCTGGACTGCACCTATCTGGTACCATACGAGATTCCCGGTGGCATTCGGTTGGCCATCCGCTTATCGGTACCACAGCAGTTCGAGTCACCAGCATTTCCCGCCCCCATCACCTCCTTTCCTTGTTCCTTGTTTAGAAGGGCGGCGCAGTGTTTTTTTGTATTGCCTTCCACTTCTTGTGGGTTTAATGTCTTGGGTTTGGATAGCTGTACTCCTCTGCGGTTTTTGTCGTCGCTCCCCTCTTTGCGGTGTCCATCCATGACGTGCTCTTAACAGTTACACCCGATTCCTTTGAATGACATTGCCCCCAACCTTGACTTCATAGCTCCTCTCTCCATTCCTGCATTCGATCACTACCTTCCGCCAGTATCCTACGGACGGGGGTACTGGCTGCACCCATACTTCTTCTCCGGTAGGTAGTGGTGGGAGGCTTTTCGACCCATGATCATAGTAGTTCTTTTGCCATGAATAACATCGGACGGCGCTATCTCGGGCTGCATTAGAGTTGTAGCGATCGGTATTGGTGTCCTTGTCCAACGACTGAATAGACGCTGTGCGGGAATCGCCCCGATATCGGTAAATGGTGGGTTCCTTCGATCCATAAGCATCATGTAAAGATACTCCTGGGTCTCCTTAGCTTTTGTAAGCACTTCCTTCGCCTCATTCACTGCGGACTCAGCCTTACCGTTTGATTGGCTACAGTATGAGCTAGTTAGCCGGTGACGGAAACCCCACTTCTTGCTGAATGCACGAAACTGCACTATTAAATTGCTGCCCGTTGTCGGAAATTACCCCCCGGTGCCGAACGAATTCATACCGCAAGTTGTTCACAATGGCTTGCGTCCCAGTCGTCGTAAGAGCATCGATCTCGAAATAGTCACTAAAATAATCTACCACTAGCAAGTAGTTCCTTTCGTCGTGAGCAAAAATGTTCAGTGCAACCATCTACCAGGGGCTGTCAGGAATGTCCTGAAGCATCCTCGGTTCCTTTGTCTGACGTGCGTCGTTTGTCCTGTATGTCACACAATTGGAGATGTAGTCACGTATGTGGCTGGTCATTCCGGGCCGGAACAACAACTCTCTAGCCCTTACCACACAGCTGTTAGTTCCTAAATGTGCACAGTGTATCAGCTCAAGCATCGAACGTTGCAGTGCTTTCGGAACTACTATCCTATTAGCTTTGGATATTAATTCGTCCTGGTTAATGAGTCTGTCGCGAAAATGGAAGCATGGAGTCAGACCCTAAGGGCCATCCGTTACTTATCGTGTTCTTCAGTAGCCTGTACAGTTCGTCCTTCTCAGTGGACCGTTGGAGGTGCTGCAAGCGTTCCTCAGTGATGACGATCAAGTGTGTTGCATGGACAAAGTCTGGATCTTCTTCCTTTCCAGGCGCGTCTGACGGGTACGCTCTTGACAGCGTGTCCGCAATGTGCAGCTGGGATTCTGGCCGATAGACAATCTCTAGGTCGTACTTCTGTAGACGAATAAGCATCCTTTGCGAACGGCGTGGAACAACTTAGAGCGACGTACTGGCGATCGATACCAAGTGCTTGTGGTCGGTAAAGACGATGCATTTGCGGCCAAATGTGTAGTCATTGAAACGGTCCACGGCATAAACCATTGCAAACATTTCTTTTTCTATTTGCGTGTAACGACGCTCTGTCACTGTCGGCGCCCGGCTGCGAAAGTCGATAGGCTTACCGTCCTGCATGAGTACGGTTCCGATACCAAACTGATTGCTGTCACATTGAATCTCGAGTAGGAGTGCTGGGTTATGGTAAACGAGAACGGGGGCGCTCGTGATCAATTTCTTTATGTGTTGAACTGCTGCTCCCCGTGCCACTTCTCACTCTGATGCGTAAGTTTCCGAATCGGTACCATTACATCGGCTAATCTGGGAAAGAAACGACTTAGGTACTTCACCATCCCATTCAGCCTGCAAACGGCTTTCACATCAGTAGGAGGCATCTCTTCGATAGCCGTGACTTACGCCACAAGCGGGGGGCATAAGGAGGAATTCTGCAGTTAGGTCCGGTGGAGGAACGTGAGGAAATCTTATCAAAAGGTGAATTGCAGGAGGGATGGCGCAGCGTCTCTGCCCATAGTTGCCGCATTCCAATGTGAATGTAAACTGAGCCAACGATTCAGCAGCGTGTTGATCAATGGGATCCCAACGAAATGGAAATTCTAAACGGCCTCGGACATTACGATTATTTCCAGGGATGCATGGAATCACATAAGGAGGCCAAAGAGGGTCCTCACAAAGTTGCACATACTACCACCGGCAGTGTGTTAAACTTAGTGGGCAAAGTTAGTTGCAAGATTGCTTCCAAAGGTGTGAAGGAGTCGGAAACTTGCTACATTTCAAACCGGCCGAGTCAGAATCTTCTTGGTCTCGAATGGATTGAAACGTTGCAACTCCTTGATGTTCCCTTGAATCAGATCTGCAATCGAATTTGAGCAACTCCAGCCCCATCATCAAAGTCCGTCGGTGAAATGACAGGTTCACTGAACTGAAAATTTATCTCTGTCTTTCAGGATAGCTTGGGCCATTGTACGAACTTCAACGCAACGCTGAGCTTGCGACCAGGTGCTAAACCAGTGTCTAAGGCTAAAAGACGGTACAATATGCAGCCATGTCAACCGTTGATCAAGAACTCTACCAACTGGAAAGAGCCGCAGTCATCACGCCCGTCAACTACTCATCATCGGTCGCAACTATGGTTGCAATGAAGAAGGCAAATGACAAGGTAAGCGTCTGTGCTGACTTCTCAACTGAACTTAACGCCGCGCTGTATGACCACCAACACCCATTACCCGAACCGGAAGATATATTTGCAAAACTGAATGGGGGTAAGTGTTTGCTAAGCTTGATCTGACTGATGCCTACCTTCAAGTGGATGCTAGCGAAGACCCGAGAGAGTTGTTGACAACCAACACTCAACGAGGGTTATTCCAATAAAACCGCTTGTCCATTGATGTTAAACTGCGCCGACCATTTTCCAACAGTTGATGGACACAATACTAGCGAGCGTTTCTGGAGCCGCTGCATACCTAGATGATATCATATTGATCAGTCGAGCACCGGCAGAGCTATTTAACCGCCTGGATGAAGTGCTTGGTCGTATACAGTCGTACTGTTTACGGATCTGTGAGGACGAATGCGCACGTTTCACGCCGATCACCAAATACCTCGGCTTTATGCTTGAACATGATAGACGTGGACCAGATCCGGCAAAGGTAGAGGCCATTAGAAAAATGCCTCTACCTACAGATATACAGTCCGTGCATAGTTTTTGTGTGTTCATCAAACCCCACAGCGCATTCTTGCCTGAGATGCACCGTCTGCGTACCCCGTTAAACAAGTTACTAACCAAAGGCCAAACTTGGAACTGGACATCAGAATGCCAGCTTGCCTTCCAACGGGTCAAGACATTTCTGTCCTCAAACTTGCTTTTGACTCAGTTTGATCTCTCCAAAGAGATTGTCCTAACCACAGATTCATCAAGTCATGGGATTGCTGCAGTAATTTCACACACGTACTTCGATGGATCTCCGAAAGCAATCGCCCATGCCATCAGAGCACTTACGAAGGTCGAGAGGAATTACAGCCAGACCGAGAAAGAAGCATTGCCCATAGTGTTCGCGGTCAAGAAATTCTACAAAATGCTGTACAGCCGCCGCTTCAAGCTCCTGACAGATCACAAGCCCTTGTTGGTTATCTTTGGTTTGAAAAGGGGTATCCTGGCCTACACAGCCAACCGGCTACACTGTTGGGATCTTATCTTGATGGGGTATGATTTCGAGATCCACTAAGAGTCGATAATCTCCGTTGGCTAAGCGGACGTACTGTCCCGCCTAATTAGTACCCACCAGCAAGAACATGAGAAATCAACCATTGTCTTAGTCGAAATCGAACCTGACCTCAACTGTCTAGTAAGTGATGCATTGCACGGTCTACCAGTCACCGCAGAAGCTTTACAAATCGAAACGCTTTGGGACCCAGTACTCAAGAAACTTACAAAGTTCCAGAAAACAAGTTGGTCACGTTCATATCCATCTGTCGAGTTGCAACAGTACTACCAGAGGAGATATGCACTCTCTATTATGAGCGATTGCATCCCGTTTTCGGAGACAGTGGTCATCCCCAAAGCCCTTCAAAAGCGCGTTATTCGGCAGTTCCACGCGAGGCATCCTGGCATCAACCGGAAGAAAGGCGCTTGCCGGCAGTTATGTATACTGGTCTTCCATGGACAAACAAATAGAAGAAACAGATAACCGTTGACAAAAGTGCGCCAATGTTTTGAATGTACCACAAATAGCGGAGCTCTATTCATGACCAGAAGCTAATAAACCATGGTACCGCATCCATGTCGACTTCGCCGGACCGATCAACGACCGAAGTTCCCCCTCATAGTCGACACATACAGTAAGTTGCCTGAAGTATTTCTCATGGCTAGCGCAACCAACAATGCCACTGGATCAAAGCTGCGCCAAACCTTCAGCAGATTCGGCTGTCCAGAGACAATTGTAACTGACAATTGTACACAATTCACTTCGGCAAGTTTTACGGAGTTCTGCAAGCAATGCGCCGTCCAACACATTCGCCCGTCGCCGTTTCACCCACAGTCGGATGGCCAGGCAGAAAGGTTCGTCGATACGTACAAGCAAGCTCTCCACAAATCGAAAGGGAAGAAACGTATAGAGGAGGTGGTTGCCCGGCATTTTCCGCTACCACTCAACACCGAATCCAAAAGCGTCGAACGGAGTTTCTCCAGCACATGCTATGATAGACCGAAAGCTCCGCATGCCTTTCGACACCATCCGACCGCGCTCGGAATCCTGTGTTGGTGAAATAAACCGCAGAATAGAACAGGATTGTAACCGGAAGCATAGAGTAAAGAAACGATCGTTTGCACTTGGACAGAAAGTGCTAGAGGTGACTATCGAGAAGACCAAGCGAAGTGGATGCCAGCGGCGGTCAAAAACGCGCAGAAATGTCATGCATGACGTGATCGTGGGCACACAGATCTAGGCACGACATGCAAACCAGTTACGGTCAACACTGTATCAACCAGAACAAGCAAGGTCTACCGACCTTCCGTTTGACTTTGTGATGATAAGCTTCGGCTTGCCGAAGGAACCCGTGGATGGCTGCTCACAGTCGAGCAACGAATCCAGACCAGGGACATCGGAACCCAGTTCTCGGGCAGTTCTGCTAACGAGATGGACCGACAGGCAGCGAAAACCGTCTCAGAGACTGCAAGTTAATCCCAAGCTTTCATCGTTTACTCGGATGATATTTCAGGAGACGTGTCCGGGAGAAAGTAAAAATTGCCCTGAAAATTCATTATTTTAACGATTAATCGATCATTAACGAGTATCGCATCGATTTCGAACATTCTAGGATACTCAAAGTTCGACACGTGACTGCCAACACCTGGCATGCCGACCAAATTTATGGGGTACCACTTACCTTGCAAGTTCAGCTTCCAATTCCAAGCTCGAAGGTCAGTAAGGGACCAGTAAATACAGCCATGGTCTGTGGGAGTTGTACAGTTTTCTTGACGGCCGTTAACACTTTATTTTGTCAAGGTCATTGTCCTTCAGCCTTTTCCTTTGGTTGGGCTAGAACTTTTGTGGAGCAGCGTTAGACGGGCTTGCGCTTCACAGTCGTTCACTGCTAGATAGTTTGACATTCGTGTCTGTCTCGTCACGTGCTTGTGTTGAACACACGCACAACAGTCGTTCAGAGCTAGACCGCTCCCCATTCTTGACTATGTCCTTTCATGTGGTTGGCTTATCGATCTATTAATCTTCGCATGCTGATTGCTCAGCTTTGTCAGGTTTTTAATACAGCTGGTCCCGCACGACGGTGTACTTGCTTCCCTTTCGGAGTGGATTCATTTACAGTCAAACGTCACAACAGACTGGCGACGGGGAACCATGACGGTCCCTTTGGAATTTCTGCAAAAAATGATATCCAAACAGCAAGCACAGTTTGAGGTGTCACAGAAGCGCTTGACTGACACATTGACATCACGAATGTCCTTATAGTCAGCATCTACGGATTCAACGATTTCCACTGCAGACAAGCTGACGCTCAGTATGGCAGAATATCATTACCAGCCGGTCGATGACCTCACTTTCGAAGCATGGTGACGCCACTTTGAAGACTTTTTAAAAATTGATTGGCGTGAGCTAGACGATGCAGCTTAGGTATGTCTTCTTTGAGAAAATTGGGTCCACAAGAGGATGAATAGTACTCTAATTACATTTTACCCAAGAACCCACGCGTTATCTCATTGGACGACATTGTAAAAAAAATTGACCAGAATTTTCGGCCCGAAATCTTCGCTGTTCCACACACATTTCCGATGTTTTTAAGTTGTTAAACACCAGCGTGATGGTTTTGTGACTTATGCAGCTATTAGTAACAGGGAATGTGAATGTGTTCACCTTAGCAAACGCAAAGTGATCAGTTTAAAACGCTCATCTTTGTTTGTGAATTGCGTTCTCCAAAAGATGCAGAGATTCAAACACGTATGTTATCTTGGTTTGTGTGCAATCGAGACGTCTCACTGCAGGAGCTGGTACAGGAATGTAAACGTTTGTTGACACTGAAGTATGACACAGAAATGCTCCACCGGCACAACGAGTCTTGTGTGGTGGATGTTTATACTATTCTTACACGTCCCAGGCCATCGCACAATTCAGTACGTCTCTCCAACTTCGCACGCCGCGGCCCTAAGCCTAGTACTTGTTGACATTGTGGTCAGTGGTATTTCGCTCGATTTTGTGAATTCAGACGATATATTTGCAAGCGTTGTGGGAATATGGGACATAAGAAAACCAAATGTTTGCAGGCAGCCCCAAGAAGACAGTCACCAACCTTCGCCAAAACTCCAATTTTTCAACGTTGGGTTTCAAATGTGATGTTTGCAACCACTAGCCCGAACCATCAGACACTACGGAAGTATGTTGGTTGGCGGCATCCGTTTTCGGATTTGCCTGTCACTGTGGTCTACCACGGGACACCTGCGCCTACAGAGGGACCATGGGTGGCTTGCGCTGCACCACCCACAGCTACAACCACACACCCCATATCCAGTGTAAACCCGAAGGAATAAGACCGGGAGACATGCGGATGGGAACCACGTTTCATCAACGGAGCCGGCCCACACTCCTTCACAGGCAAACCCAAGCACACTGTATTTGGGAATCAATCACACACAACGCGGTGGCTGGACCGTAGTCCGCTCCACACTGAGTGCATGGAACCACTCTTCGAGCCTAACATGGCCACACGGACCGTGCACCCGGTCCGCTCCAGCAACGACCAACTGTCTCCTGGAGCCAGTATGGACGAGGTAGTGGGTAATAGACAGGTAGCACCTTGTCAACATACACATCAAGCGCGGTCACACTGGGGATATCAAACAGCTAATCACTTGAGAGAGAGAAAGAGAGAGAGACAAAGAAAATAACTCGATTAATGCATAAGGAAATGGTGACATAAACCTTATGTTAATGAGCATATGAAATAAGTTGTGTACAAACGAATCCTAGATAAGTTCACGAGGTCAGAGTATACTTTACGGAAATGCCACGAACACGTAAATGTTATCGAAATAACTACAAGTGGCTTAAGCGAGGTGTGCAAGTTAATGGAATAGAGTACAGGTAGACATTTATATGAGATAGAGAAGCATTTAGGCAAAATTGAAAACCCACCACCTGAAATAAAGAGACTTAGCATGCAAGCACGCGGTTAGTAAATCGAATGCAGCGTACCTACAAACTCTTCGCCGGTTCTGCCTACATTCTCTGCAGAACCCGTCGTCGCTTCGGTAGTAGTCCCGAGTTGCCTCGCTCATGGAAGTACGTTACCATTGTGATAAACGGGGTTTCTCTCCGGCTTCAACTGGACACGGCTTCCGATATTACAATAATATCTGAGTCAATATGGAGCAAGCACGGTAAAACCGCATGTGTTCAAACTTCACACGTCGCTCACGACGCGTCCGACTCGGAAGTACCCTTTCTTCGATAGTTCATTTGTGAGTTTGCATTTCGTGATTTGCATGCTAATGGTGTTTGTCACCTTACACGTTATGGACATTTGAACTTGTTAGGCATAGATTGGATAGACAAACTTACTTTATGGAGCATATCTTTGAAGAGTATTTGTGATAACGCACATAGATTTTCATTGTGTCCCACCGATGTTCAGTGTTCGGTTGCACCGGGAATGTTTAAAGACAGTGCGGAAGCTTTATCACATTTTGCCTCTAAGTACCTCGACGTTTCTGCAGAGGGTCTTGAAATATGTCCTAAGATAAAAGCTGTGTTGTGTCCACGTACCGGTGTACGTCCAGTATTTTGTCCCAAAAGACCAGTTCCATACGCTGCTGTTGAGGCTGTGGATACCGAAATTGGTCGACTGGAGTCCACGGGCGTCATCAGTTTTGTGACCTACTCAGCGTGGGCCTCTTTTATTGTAGTCATCAGAAAAACTAATGGAAGTTTGCGTAACTGTGTTGATTTTTCTATCGGATTAAATAAGGCACTGGAAACGCATCAATATCCATTACCTGTTCCCGAGGGTTTATTCACAAAACGTAATGGAAGAAAAATCTTTTCTAAAATTGATCTTTCTGTTGCATACTTGAAAGTAGTGGTCGATAAGCGCTCAAAAGAACTACTCACTATTAATACTCATCGAGGCTCGTATCGTTACAGTCGGTTACCTTTCGTAATAAAATGTGCTCCAGCGATCTTTCAACAAGTGATGGACGATATGCTATCCAGATTACGGTGTGCCATAGCTTATTTGGATGACGTAATAATTGTTAGCTTCACTACTGAAGATCATTACACCCACCTGAACGAAGTATTCTTCAGGATAGATTCATATGGATTTCGTGTATGTCCAGAGAAATGCGAGCTTATGATGCACAGTGTCACATATGTTGACTCGGTTACCGACACTTCTGGTCGTCGATCAGACCCAAACAAAATAAAAGCCATCAAGTTAATGCCACACCCCATGAACAAAGCTACTTTGCATTCTTTCTTTGGTCTAGTTAACTAGTATCACAACTTTGTCCCACAGATGCACGAATTCCGGGCCCCACTAAATGCACTTTTGACAAAAGACTCAGTGTAGCATTGGTCCTCGCAGTGCCAGGAAGCCTTTGATGCCATTCAACAAATATTGTGCTCCGATCTCTTAACTCATTGCTACCCAGGACTACCAATTCTTGTCGCTGCTGATGCAACGCAAAACGGTATCAATGGTGTCTTATTGCATCAGCTTTTGAATGGACATCAAAAGGCTGTGATGCATGTTTCCCGCGCGTTGACAGCAGCAGAAAAGAACTACAGTCAAATAGAGAAAGAAGGATTAGCGCCCGTTTTTGCGGTTAGGAAATTTCATAAGATGGTACATGGGCGCAAATTTACTTTGTACACAGATCATAAACTTTTGCTATCTATTTTTGGCACCAAACGAGGAATCACCGTTCACACGGCAAACAGATTACAGCGTTGGGCAACCACCCTATTAGCATACGATTTCGATTTGCCTTTTAAAAGTACGTCTTCTCTTGGTCATGATGAGGCATTATCCAGACTGTTGACTGCACGTCCAAGACACCGCATGAAGTCATTATTGTGTCCAGTTTTACCTTACATCTCGAGATTAGACAAGTATTTCAACCATCTGTGTGTCAACTCCTAGTAACAGCAGACGCAGTTAGAATAGAAACAGTAAGAGATCACCTGGTACAACGTATAATGAAGTACATAGCACTGGTTGGCCTCCACGCCCCTTGGACAGCGATGGTGAGCAGTTTCGTAAAAAAAGATCGCCTTAACCACCATTGATGGTTGCTTGATGTTATCTGATCGAGAAGTGATTCCTACGATTCTACAGAAGGAGGTTCTCAGTCAATTCCACGCAGTCACCCGGGAATCAGTCGTATGAAATCCATAGCCCGCAGCTATGCCTACTGGCCATTCATGGACCAGGATGTTGAAAATGTGGTTCCTGTAACAGCTGCGCTATAGCAGCAAAACTACCTGTCAAATGTGAGCTACCTTCTTGGCAAACTCCAACTAGACCATGGTCTAGCATTCAAATTGATTTTGCCGGACCCTTGGCGGGTTTCCACCATCCGGTAATTGTCGATGCATACTTAAAGTGGCCTGCAATTTTTCAACTGAGATACGCAACCACTTCCGCTGTTTTGTTACACGTACGTCATCTTATCGCAGAATTCGGTGTTCCCGAAACGATTATTTCGGACAATGGTTCCCAATGCACTTCGCAAGCATTTACCGACTTTTGCAACTCATATGGCATCAAACACATACGCATTCCAGCGTACCATCCACAGTCAAACAGGAGGGTGAACGCTTTGTCGATACGTTTAAGCGAGCATTAATTAAAATGGAAGGAGAGGGGATACCCAGGAAATCATCGGCAAATTTTTTGCAGATTTACCGTACGACGCCAGGTCCAACAGTACCTCAAAACATCTCCCTATCCGAAGCGTTTCTCGGTAGGTGTGTCAGAACGGTCCTTGAGGCTTTGAAGCAATCGCTACACAAGGGAGAGCTGGAGCTGGATTGTAATCGACATCATGTAACACGCACCCGGCATTTCGTGCCTGGTGATAGTGTGCACGTAAAGAATTTTCATGACGGAAGATCATCCTGGATCCCTGGCGGTGTCGTTGAATGGACTTCAAGTGTTTTGTACAGAACACAAGTGGATTCCATCATAAAGACTAGACATGTAAACCATATTGGACCCCGTTTTGAAGTGCAAGGGATGTCCCAAAAACAGGAAGCTTCACTACTGTTGGACATCTTGCTGGATACGTATCAACTTACCCGTCTGAAGAGTCTGTTGCCCAAACAGAAAACGTAACTACAGATTGAAGACACTCAACGCGAATCAGGTCCCCAATGCAGCGATTCAAGGTGAGCCCAAGATGTAAAGCATACCAATCAAACGTAGCGTGCTATTCTGTCCAGTTTAAAGGAGGGAGGGGTTAGTCGGGCTTGCACTCACGGTTAGACAGTTTGACATTCGTGTCTGTCTCGTCACGTGATTGTGTTGGACACACGCACGACAGTCGTTCAGAGCTAGACCGCTCCCCATTCATGACTATGTCCTTTCATGTGGTTGGCCTATTGATCCATTGATCTTTGCATCCTGATTGCTCAGCTTTGTCAGTTTTTCAATGCAGCTCGTCCCGCACAATGGTGTTCTTGCTTCCCGTTCGGAGTGGGTTCAGTTACAGTCAAACGTTAGAATAAGCAGTAAAGTGCCTATTTCGGAATCGCGTTTAGTGCGAACATTATGACTGGGTACCTCGGTCGCAGATTTCCTTCTGTGGGTACAATTTCTCTTACTCGTGTCGAGTAAGCTATGTCGGAAAAACGACTAGGCGACTGTCCGTTAGAACTCCAGCGCATTGCCCAGCTTGGCACTACAGCGAAGTAAGGAAGAATGTGACGAGTGCAGTGCTGTCGCACCAAGTGGACGCCGATCACCTAATTATGGTCATAATAGCCTGGTGATGATCCATTGAAAACATGCGTGTTCGCAACGTTTTTGTGATGCCTTACCTGGGAATTATCTCTCAGTCACTTGGTTTCATGAACATAAATAGGGAGCCATGTTTCGTTTTCAGTCACTAACATGACCAAAAGTCCCTGTGCCGTCTAAAAATAGGTTTGAATGATTCAACTCGTTTCTTCTTCCTAAATTTAAATAGTTCGGCACTTACTCCGTTGAAGGCTTGCGAATGTCTAGCATAGTAAAGGAAACAAACCCAACAAGTTTGCATGGGATGTTCAGTAGCTAAGCTATCTCAGTTGAGGACATTCGTGGCCCTGCATGATCAGATCATGGAGAGAATCGCATTTTACCGAGCTGGCTGAAGTTAGGGACCGATACTGCGGAGTTATCTGCAGTAGTAAAATGTCCAGCCTTGAAAGGAGATATCCATGTTTTGAAAGTGCTACATAAAGAATATCTATTTCATATACAGAATACTGAGAATAGACAGCGAGAAGATAAAAATCTGTGTCACTTCATCGTAGGTGGATCGGACACATGCGCGGAATCACGTCTCTGATTCCTGTGCGGTGGCAGCATATCGCAGTTGTGGTTCAGTCAGAGCAACAAACAGTGGATGTTTGGATCGATAGCGGATAAATCGGAAATGTCTTCCTTCTGAACTTCGGTTAATGGTCGCAGAAGCTTTGCACAGCTCAAATATTAAAGCAGCTGAAGCAGCAAGCATACCAAAGAATGTTCGGAAGCGTAACTTGACTGCTGCTTTAATTGACTCTGACGTAGGTCTAAACGAAGGTTGGGACGCACCTTGACGGAATCAATTTGCAAACGAGGTACCATTATCCCATCAAAAAAGCGAGTAACTGCCGACCTCCCATGGGTCGGCATTCTCCTACACTTGACCCCTTCACTCCTCTGTGGGCTCTTAGAGACAGAGAAACTGGCGTGCTTGTATACTAATGCTCAGGAACTTTTTAATAAATTGGCCGAACTGGAAGATCGCCAAGGTTCCGGGTCATATGAGGTCATCGGTATCACCGAAACGTGGTTGCACATAGGAATGACGGACGCCGAAGTTTCGTTACCGGGCATGTCGCTGATCCGGAACGACAGACTCACAAAAGGAGGAGGGGTAATCCTGTACTGCCGAAGCGACTTACAGTGCGAAGCCTTGGAGGATTCAGACTCGCAGTCAGATATGTATTGGGAAGCGGCATGTGAGGAAACCGAAGCCTCGTTACCAGGACATGATCAAAGTGAGCCTCTCACGTTCTAATCTTGATGGCAGATCATGGGAATCGAAGGCGGTTGATCGGTGTGCTTGGCGCGGTCTGATCACGAAGGCAGTTACCGAGGTGCAAGAGAAAGACCTCATGCATGCAGAGAAGAAGCGGTAAGTGCGGAAACGACAGGCGCCGATGGGTTGTACTCCATCGACATCGAGCGCATGGTGCTGTAGCACATGCGGTTGCGGGTGCCTGAGTCAGGCAGGCCTAATAAGCCATGAGCGAGATCACTCGGTGCCACCACCGAAGCGACGACGGGTCCTGCAGAGAACGTAGGCAGCACCGGCGCAGCGTCTGTATGTACGCTGCATTCGATTTACTAACCGCGTTCTTGCATGCTGAGTCGCTTTATTTCAGTTGGTGGTTTTGCTATATTGTCCTAATCCTTTTGTCTCTCCTACTAATATCTACCTCGTGTTCCTCGATATCAAAGGTGCATTCGATTCGGTGGATAGACATGCACTTTGGGACTGTCTACTCAGGAAAGGTGTGCCCGAGAAATATGTGAATATTATCCGAGCATTATATGCGCGTAGCTCGGGCAGAGTGAGGGCTTACGGCAAGTTGTCGTCGCCCTTTAATATCTCCAGTGGCGTGAGACAAGGATGTCCGCTGTCAACTTCGCTGTTGACGAAGTCATGGAAACCGCGTTTACAGGACACGACTTAGAAGGTGTGGAGATACTCCCAGGGGAGCGACTTCTTGACTTAGAGTATGCTGAAGATATTGCCCTCATCTGTGACAGTTCCCAGAAGTGCCAAGCGGCACTGGACAGATTAGCACTAGCTGTCTGTCACTTCGGGTTTTGCTTCGCACCCTCGAAGTGCAAAGCGTTTCTCCAAGATTGGTCTGGACCGCCCCTACGCTGACCGTTGGTGGGGATCAGCTAGAAGTCGTTCAAAAATTCAACTACCTGGGAAGTTGTATCAGCGCCCGTGGGATTGAAGATGAGATCACGAACCGTATAGCAAAAGCTCGGGGCGCTTTTGCTAACCTTCGACACTTATGGCGCCGGCGCGACATCACTCTTGCCCTGAAGGGTAGAGTGTACAATGCAGCAGTACGTTCGACCCTACTGTACGGTTGTGAAACCTGGCCGCTTAAAGCAGCGGACCTGAAGAGGCTAGTTACGTTCGACCACCGGTGCCTTCGTAATTTAGCTCACATCTGGTGGGCACAACGCGTGAGCAACGAGCGTGTTCGACGCCTTGTTTATGGCACAGGAAAAGGAACTGAACCGCTCAGCACCGTTATTTCACGCACCAGGCTCCGATGGCTCGGCCACGTGTTACGCATGCCAGCCCACTGACTCCCGCGACGAGCGTTGTTTGCGCGCCGGGGGTGTGGATGGAAGAAGAGGAGAGGTGGCCAAGCGATGACTTGGTCCAGAGGAATGAAGGCCCTCACTTCTGAGCTGGCCTCGGTTGGAGCGTCTCGGCTCCCTGGTTGGGGTCCGAAAGACGATGAACACGTTTGGTTGGACACACTTGCTGATAAGGCTAGGAGCCGACCTCAGTGGCGTTCGTGCTGTGAGTTTCTTTGTCCCACCCCATCCCTCTTATCCTGTCCTCCAACCACGATCCCATTATTGAACCTTATATAATTTTGCATAGTAATTTTTTCATGCATAGTAGCCGGCTGGTAGCTTACCGGAACGATGCCCATCCGTTACCGGTAGCTCAGCCGGCTTGCACCAGTTGAATTCTTTTTTCTCTCCTTTTTTCTGTGTATTGCGGCCCAGTAGCTGAGGTGTTCCCCACCTCTAGCTAACGTGTATGATGATGATGATTAATATCTACCTGAACTAACTTATCTAAACTTGCACACGTCGTTTAAGCTAATTGTAGTTAAGTTCGATATTATTTTCGCGGTTGTGGCATTTACTAAAGGTGTATATTCCGGCGTATTAAATCTTTCGTGGATTTTTTTACAACCAATTAATTTCATACGCTTATTTAGTGAAAAGTTATGTCGCCGAATCTGTATGTATAATTTGATTAATTTTATTCGATGTCGTCATTCAAGGGATTGGCTGTTGCTTGATATCCCCGGTGTGGCTGCGCTTGATGTGCATGTTGACAAGGTGCCTACCTGTCTATTACCCACTACATCGTTCATACTGGCTCCAGGAGACAGTTGGTCGTTGCTGGAGGGGACGGGTTGCATGATCCTTGTGGTCGTGCTAGGCTCGAAGAGTGGTTCCATGCACTCAGTGTGGAGCGGACCAGGGTCCAGCCACCGCCTTGTGTGCTCTTGATTCCCCAAACATTTGAAGGAGTGTGGGCCGGCTCCGTTGATGAAACGTGGCTCCCATCCACATGCCTCCTGGTCTTATTCTTTCGGGTTTACACTGGATATGGGGTGTGTGGATGGAACTGTGAGTGGTGCAGTGCAAGCCATCCATGGTCCCTCTGTAGGCGCAGCTGTCCTGTGGCTGGCCACAGGACTAAAAGCACTTGTCTGCGTGGCAAATGCCTAAAATTTGCAGTTACATACTAACATGGTAGTATGTTATAGGACCTTCCCTTTTCCCTCTAATTTTGCTGGAGGGTGGCAAAACCAGTATCTTATTTACGCTTGCTCGCATTGTCGAAAAATTTTGCTTTGATACTAAATATTAGAGCTGCGTTCACTTGGTACCGGTTGTGTTACTGTACTTCGTCAGCGCATGGGCATAGCGGGCGCTATAACTTCACGTTGGGCGATCATTTGCGCTGCGCTTTGTCTTCACCGCACCTCCAACGGCCAGTCTCGGATTGCGGTGCGGTGGTGATCATGCGTCCACTCGGGGCGAGTCGTGCGATCATGAGATTGTGACTCACCGTGTGTGTCTGAGCCGTAAACCCTATCACGAACCTAGACACGAAGGACCAAAGTTATGGCCGACCCGCGGGAAATGGTAGTGGAAATTTAAGGGAACAAAGCTGTGCACAATGGGTGGAGTGCACATGCATTTCAGGCCATTGTCTGTCCATTCGCTCGCTTGTGTCCATTCCCGACAAGCGATAATCAATAGCCACCGGACGCAGTGGTACCACGCACATCACTGCTGCGTGCACCCGCGTGAAATGTGGAAAACAGTCTAGCATGAACGCGCGCCCACTGCTGACGAAATCGGCCATCAGCCTATGCGATATGTTCACACCCACCACGCGCGATCGGTGAGCACACCATTAAGTCACGTAGCAGACGGTGGTGGAGATACAGTGCCCCCATCGTTTTCATTCGCGTCACAATAAATGCAGCCCGGAAATAGACACGCAGCCGTAAGGTCCCTTGTATTCACTCCTCTTAGACCTAACGATATAGGGACAAGTTTTGCCGCCCATAAATAGATTTTCTGAGATGTCTCTTCGGGGTTGTTGGCTAGACATACCATACAAACGTAAACTCCAAGTAACACCACCTTATCCTGGTCGTTCGTTCTGCAGTGGAAAATGGTTTATAGCCGGTAAAAAAGCAAATGCTTGACAATTCTCGTAGCACGACCGGGGTGAGGAATATAAAACCAAAGGTAACACATGGCAGTGAGAAGGGCAATTCCAGGTTTTAGTGACCCACCAAGCTGATTGATGTTACCCTGCCCCTATGGTACGGAGAGGACCTCATGCTGAGGTTAATGTTGCATTCATGATGCTTCTTCACTGCAGCTGGGCAAAATCAACTTACATATAAACTAGATCATTTTAATCTGGATAAAAGTCATTCCACTCTTTATTCAATTCTGTTATCCAGTAGCGTATTCTGTGTCATTTTTGCGTGTTTGCTTTCCCTCAAATTCTGTGCTCCTGGTTTGATATCCTCGGTGTGGTTGCGCTTTATGTGAAGGTTGACAAGGTGCCTACCTGTCTAACAACCTCCACCTCGATTACTGGCTTCAAGCGACTGTGAATCGTTGCTGGATGTACAGCCTCGTGGTCCTACTAGGCTCAAAGAGTGGTTCCATCCAGTGTGGAGCGGACTACGGCCCAGCCACCGGCTTGTGTACGTCTGCTAAGCATGATTCCCTACGTAGATAGGAATACTGCTGTTGTGCCTGAAACCTGATTCCCATCAACATGCCTGCCGGTCTTATTCCTTCGGATTTACACTGGATCTGGGGTGTGTGGATGGAGCTGTGGGTGGTACAGCGCAGCCAGCCACCCATGGCCGTCTGTAGGCGCAGGCATCCTGCGGCTGTCCCCGTGGAGGCCACAGGGACAGACAAATCCGGAACCGGATGCCATCAACCATGTTACGGATTGAAACGGACAATATCACGTAATGCAAATGAGATAGTGTGTTGTCAGGACGTTTTTTTCAAAAGCCTTAATGTAGGGGCAAGAAGGACGTAAGTGGGAAAAGCGTTCCATGTTTGGGACACCCAAATAAAGAAAAGAATTTGTCGGCTGTTGTAACGCTGCCCTTTGCCTCTGCCTCTCTGCGCTACCAACCTGCCGAGGAAAACAATACGCCGAGCCTGCTAGACCGAAGTATATTAGGCACAGAACATCGCTACTTTTATAGGTCATATGCGCTTATCTTGCCGCTATCACTGAGGTGAGTCACACGTCTTGTCTGAACAGATTCGACTATGGTAGCGGCCATCACTCTGACTGTAGGTAGGACCACGTCCGTAACATAGCAACCCGTGCAGCGATGACGGTCTGATTACCTCAGCTTCCGGTTTGACCATGACGACGAGTCTGCCAGCCGCTCACGTGGTCTGGCCAATCTCGCCCCGCTAGTGTGCACCATTGTAGTCAGCTGTTTCGCCTCCGTGACATCGGCACTCAAGCCGCTGTTGTGCGTGGCCAGTTTCAGCTGGTAGCTCTTCAGGTTAGCATTGTGGCTGAGTTGCAACAGATTGCGACCAGCGCGATCGGGGTTCACTGGTATCTGTTATACCATGATTAGATCTTCTCGCAAAAACTGAGATTCACCGCTATGCAACCCAAGGGTTTGCAGTCCATGTTGGTAGGGGAGAGGAAACAACGCTCAAAAGAGTTTGATCGCTTTATGTTGTGGAGCTTCAAGCGCATCGGCTTCATGTTTGCGCCAGGAACGCCAGGCTTGGATGGCATACTCTACGTGGGACCTCACGTAGGCGTTCAGCATTTGCTGAAAGATAGAATACAGAAGAGCTAGAATACTCAAACTTTCCGAAATCTATGCACATGTACCAATGTTAGACGCACTATCCCAACTACACGGATGTCGTCAACTGCAAATATAGGCGCCACGAATAAATCTCGTAATTTAATCGATTGTGCTCCTTCGCCAAGTCATGCCGCGTGTTGAGTAAAACTGTTTACTGTTTCACTCTGGAAAGGTCAGATGAAATGTTGCCGAAACGCATTTGCTGCCTCTTGTGTACTTAGTGCAGAATCATCTGCTGCGCATAGACTTGGGATTCCACGCTGCATTCTCCGGAAATCGTTGACGTTCATTTACAGCACTCTGGGATTAGTGCAGAATTCGCCGGCTAAATCTTGTTGGTGCTGGAATTTGTCTTCACGGGCCAACTTGACGCAGGGGTTACCTTGAGTGATCTAGGTACACCAGGCCTGCGCACTCGGACAGGCTATATAAGCACACCATGCCGAATACCTTAAGGCCATGCATGTTCGAGTCCGGCTCCTCAGGAATGACATTGTTTGCTTCGGACAAAAGATCGGCTTTAGACACGTGTGCCATTAACCTGGTGAACTGAGTGACAAACTGCCTCCAAATGACGACGGAAGGCTCTTTGGTGAGGAAAGACCCAATTAGCTGTTTGAACGAGGCCAGATAGAAATTCGCAATGCGTAACGACATGGGCATTTTCCTTATTTTCGCTGATGTATTCTGACTAGCAGATGTAACGGAAGGGCAGCGTCGCATGATTGCTAAGGCCAGTGCTGCATCTATGGTATCGATCATTAGTTCTTGGTTGCTTAGCAAATGGTCTAAAACTGATGATCCAACACCCGTTGTGAATCGCGCGGGAGAGGTGACATAATTGTATAGCGGTAAATCGGGCGACTAATTCCTGCAAGTCCGAGTTGAATTGTTCGCTGAGAGAAACTGAAATTTACATAGCCTGCGACCTGGATTCTCCCACAAGAAGGAAGTGGCTGTATCATTGTGACAAGACCCGTTTCATCGCGGAAGTTAGGTGATGAGGCATTTCTAAGGGGGATACTGTAGGGCGGTTAAATACTGCTAATAAGCCCAAATCAGCATGTCTCAGGTGCGGACGGCGCCTAAGAGAACCGACAACTTATGTTTCTGGATCGCTGATAATGTCAACGTGCACGTCAGCTCGGTACTACAAGATTATCCCGCCTTCTTTGTTGGGTCGATCATTTAGTAGGAGAATAATGCCGGACAGAGTCATCTCAGAATTGCTGATCTCAGTATTCAACCAGATTTCGGCTACCATTATGATGTCAAAAGGAGCTTAGATCTGACGAGCACGAGACCCGGTTAATTTACTGAGATGACGAAAAACCCTGAAGCGCGTTCACTACTACTTTGACTAATTACTGTAAACACTACCTCACAAACTCAAATATGGACCACTCATCTGGCAATGAATCCACTTAACTCAGATTTACAACATCGAGAAGCGTATTGTGGGTTATATGATAGTAGGGCGATCAACGAGGTCAACGCTTGCTGGCTTTCTCGCTTTTTCCCAAAACCCGTCGAGTAAATCTGTATGGCTAATTGTGCACTTCCCGGTCGAGTGGCTTTGACAAGTGTGACGGTGGTTGAAACCTTGGGCGGAGGGAATGGCCGCGGTACCGTTAGACCGGGGAGCAATCAGACGAAGGCCAGGCGCACACGACTGGTCCGGCCCAATGAACAAGAACCTGCATGAGGTTCGACGGCGGAGAAGCGGATTGCTTAGCCATATGGTGAGCGGATGGCTCGCGTCGGATTTCATGGGCACATCCCGCTCAGATGTGGCAAATAGACAGTCGTGGGACCAGCGACCAAATTCTCGGACAGCCAATCTGATGTCACCATGCAGCCTACTCGGAATGGCAACAATGAGGCTCGATGTGACCCTGGATTCAGTACGCATGGATGGGTCCAACTGAAGAACGAGCACGAACCATTTGGATGGAGATATCATCACAGGCCAGCTAACAAGGGCCAGCCAACAGATGGGCGACCAGAGCAAACTGTATGTTGTCTATAAAAACCGCGATATTTCTTAATACTCAGTTCCGGTCGCTGCCCAGACTTTGTTCTTGATTTACGGTGGGCCACTTGACAACCAGCTTTTGCAAGGTATCGTTAGGAACCCTAGCCCCAGTGGGATGCATAACACATAGACGTTATCATCCAACAATCAAACTGCTGGTAAAGCAATGGCCGGAGAATTGGGAGTCAGCTGGAAGCGATACACAATTCCAAGTAAGATTACAGATTACCATGAAACGAAGAGCAGTCAGTTCAGTTGCTGGTGCCGTATCGGCGTTACTTGCCAAAATGGTACACTGTAGTACCGGTTTCGAATTTAGTTGCGCTCATCAGGTAGAGATAGCAGGACTGCGACTGGAACCCGGAACGTTTGGGGTATAAACCGGAGCCACTTACTTTTAACCACCGAGTCGTCGCAGGCAACGCTTGTCACAAAGTTTAATGACTAAGTGGGAGCCCCTCTAAAGCAATGTTTGTTCGGGGACCTATCAGTACTCAAACTCAGATCTCAGTGACGGCATACAGGTGGCAGTGCTTTCAACCAAACAGTGGACGCTGATTGATGTGGTTAATTAAGTATCGACCACAAGTCCATTTCAGATGGGACAAATGTCCATATAAGCCATGACCTCGCGATTGACCAAAAAGTGTCCGCAGAAAGAGCGTTGGAATTCCCTGAGTGATCAATTGTTGTGCTCCTGGTCGACCCAATTTCTCACTTTTTGGACGACTTTTGGTCACTCAGAATGTTTTTTCCAAACCTGCCCTTACCATCTATTTTGAATGCATTTCTCCTGATTGCAAATACCGTCAACATTAATCCGAAATGTTTTTCGAACTGTAATTACGCTATACTATAGCCGTTAAGCCAACGCGAAAATATTTTCGAGCGATCAAATGTCCTCCCAAAAGTGTCTACTTGGGACGGCCGGGGACACAAATATTGGTCATTCAGGGTGTCAAAACGGTCACTCGCGTTGACTGAAATTACGGTTTGCTTAAAAAGCAACGCGTTTAATGCAAAGAACGGAGGTGCTAACGATGTGCACTCATATTTAACAGCATAGCTGGACAGACCACACCATTTATCTTCATTTTAACGCTTTGCCTCTGCCAGTGACCAAAGCACGCCCAAATGGGACGGCTGACCGTCCATCTGTGCGGACAGAGAGTGTTCAAACTGCGCTTCAGTCGTTTCAATGGAAATATGTACCCCGACTTCGTTCTCGATGGCCATCTCCACAGTTGGCGCATAAACGAACCCGCTCCGTTCATTGTTTCCGTCGAACAAATAACTAAATAAATAACTATTTTATTCTCGAGTGCATTGAGGCAGACCAAATAAGGCAGATCCAAACATGCTGATTGCTCAGTCACGAGTTATCGTCGACGCGAACAAACGAAGACTTGGCAGCTCAGCCTGAGCGTGACGCACTTATCAACTGACTTCACCGCACTCGAGTTCAGAGGAATCTTCGATGATTCACACGGGAGCGCGAGTGAATGCGCATCGGTTTATGAGCGTACCAGAACCGGTTGATGCGCACAAAGGTTATGAATTGAGCGCTTAATCAGTGAACTGACGACACGATAGAGTTATCATGGATGAGAGAGTAAACCTTTAACAATTTCCGTAGCTAAAGAATGGGACCAACAAGTAAAAATGTCAAGAAAAGTAGATTCACCGTAATTTGGTTACGTTGTCTCGTGTTTTAATTACACCCTAAACCATGTACTGCAGGCTGTATAGTGTATCATCAGGTCAAGCGTGAATTCAACTAACGGAAAAACATAAGACGGCTGGGGTACACGGATGCAGAAAAAGTTCCGGAAAGGTATTCCAACCGGATTTATTGTGTCGCCAGTTTCCAATGGCAACTTCCCAGTGAAGTGTCAGGACTCAGTTTAAATAACTATCCGCACGCGTGGTCATTCTCCTTGAGGATCTGATATGATCATTATGCAGCCGACGATACTGTTCGCTGAAAACTCTTAGGGTCTTTATCCCTGACTGGTAATTGAGGTGGAGCAAACCCTTAATATTTTGGCCTCCCTCCGTTGTATATTCACAGGAGCATCGAGGTGGTGTTTGCCAAGCGTGCCACATCTAAACGGCGTATTCTACACGTGGCAACAGGTAAGCTTTGAGCAATTGCGAAAGAATGGACAGAACGGACATCGACCTTGCATGCGTCTTCCGCATGCTCAGTACACCGATCGCATTCATAAAGACCATGTACTGTGGCATTAACTGGCAGTGTTACTCTACCTATAGCTGTATGGCTAACGTGGCTAACGTGAGAGTTTAGCACAGTGGCCCCTCAAACAATGTTAGTTTGTTCACTTCGGGAGTCCGGACAAGTAACCCCCACCTTGTTGTGATTGTATCGAGTGTGAAATGGCTTCCGTTTGAATGACAACACGTTGCTTCTTGTAGTGACTGGGAGGACGGTGTTCTATTTTACATTCAACTGTGTGAAGAGATGACGAACATCTTTATACAGAGTGATCGCTCTAATGCAGTTTTTTCCATCCTTTTTTAGGTTCAATATAAATAACTACTCCCAAAATTAGTTTCACAAAACAACTAACGTATTTTCCTTGCATCAGGGAGAAAACATTTTCAAATAATTTAAATCATTCAGAGAAAGAAAACCCCTATTCTGAGCAAGTTTGTCACCAATTCGAGAGGTGATGTAAGCTAATAAGACGACTACAATTGCTTAGTCTTGAGAAATTAAAGTTCGGTGCAGTTTCTGCTTATGCTCCAAGCGCTCCACGTTAACCAGGTTCCTTGCTTTGTTTTTGTTGTCACGATTATCGAAAATCTACTTTCCCACATGTAAGTTGTAGCGAAGAAAATCAGTATACTCCTTGCTTTTCAATACTGTCAATACTGCCCAATCATTTGTGCTTAAATTGCTGATTTGCTGTAGATGCTTTTGTCGATAATGTAGCGCCCCAAAAGATAACTATTATCTTTTGTGTACAATTTCACTGATGACCAATGGTACACTGCTCTTTCTTCTTTTAAGCTCCCTTACATTACGTCCATGTTGATCTACATCCGGCTCGATACTTGACCGTCTTGTAAATTCCCACGTTCACGTCTTGCTCTTAGCTCGCTTCATCCGTCTCCGTCTTCTTGTAGCCCATCGAATCCAGTCCGCTATGTCCGACTCCAATTGCCTTCTGATATCTGCGCTTAATTTCGCGCACCGTCTCGGACTAGTATTCACTAGTCCTTCAAATTAGTGACCCCGATTCGCGCTCGCGAATTTAAACTTTTTCTGTCGTTTGTATGTTTTGGTGAGTTCCTTCCACTTTCTCGGTTATATACGTGTATTCCATTGTTTCTTGCGTAACTGTAGTAGTTTCATGGTGTTTTCGTTCATGCTTGATCTTTTCGATTCACATTTCGAAAGTGTCATCTGAGTCATTTCGCAGCGTAAACATGCGTGCTTTGGCTGTTTCAAGTTTCATGGAACACAAGCCAGAGGTTTGGTTTGTGCTATTCGAGATGGAACTGGAGAATAAGAGCATTAAGACGGACAGTTCGTGATACAAGCAGCTTGTCCCCCGCCTTCCTTCGTCGGTTGTGCCGCTGGTTGAGAACATTCTACTCTGTCCATCGAATGCGGCAAAGTATGAAACGACGAAGCCAGCAATTCTAAGTTAGAGCCCAGCCCAAGAGCTCTATTTAAACAGCTCGGTGGTCTCCAGTTGGAAGATCGCTAGCCGTCGAAGTTGCTCCACGAGCTTCAGCGCATCTCTGGTCGCTTATCCTTGTACGAAGAATGGATAAAGGAACTGTGGTTTGCAAGTCTACCAGAGCCATTGCCAGTTATGCTGTCCATGTTTCTGGATACGCCCTTGAAAGAATTAGCTACCTAGGCAGACGCTGCGTTTGAACCTCTTCCGCAGCAAACGACCAGTAACTTCGGTAACGTATTCTCACCGATGAAAACCGAGTCTCATGTTTGCTCCAAGTCATCAGGTCGATGTAACCATAAAGACGTGGAAATTGCGCTACTTCGCAGCAGGCTAGCAGCAATGCAGGCTTCGAAGAAGCGTATGCTACCGTCAGATGTAGACCAGGCTTTAGCTACCGTTCATTGCGGCTCATCCGCGGCTGCACGGAGTACGTCTTGTTCGACGGAAAAGTGCAGCATTTTCTCTACAGTTTCTCAGTCTGATACTACCACATCCGTAGAAGAATTATGTTGGTGTCAGTGCCAATATGGTGGAAGAGCTAGAAATTGTCAGGCTCCCTGCATTAGGCACGACTCATCCGCTTCACGGAAAGCGAATAGCTCGCATACTAGCACGCCCAACGTATCCCTTATCGGCTTTCCGGACCTGGTTGCGTCATACTAATTCACGCCATGTGCGATTTGTCGAGGCCGTCGCGATAAGCCGAATTAGACCAATCTTGTGTGTTCAGAAGCAATTAGTTGTCAACGTGTGGTTGCCATGGGCCTACTCCAAACAACAATGACCACAAGCATAAATTTGATTGGCTTGACTGTGCCCTATTAGACATATAAAAGGATTTCCCTTTTATTGTATTGGTACTGACGAGATAAAACGAAATGATAGCATCTGCCAATATTCGTCTTCTCATTTCGTTGTTCAAACTATCCGTCAATAACCAAAAAATCGCCAGTTTTACCTTAAGCAGCGACGTACTTCCATCACGTTCTTCATCGACACGGGAGAGGAATTCAACGTCAATCCTGCGAACGTGAACAACAATCACTCAAAGCCTACCTACAACGTGCGTGCGGCCAACGGTCCCCCGATAGCTTCATTCGGTCAGCGCATGATGAACCTAGACCTCCAACTTCACCGAGATTTTCAGTGGGTCTTCATGGCTGCTTCTGTACCCTTCGCAATTGTCGGTATCGACTTCCTCCGACATTTTGGAGTGCTTGTTGATGCTGGTCGCCACAGACTTAGACGACCGTACTAAACTAGGGGTTGAAGGCGTTCTTACGGACGCCTTGATAATCAGTCCCGTTTTCCGAATCGCCGATGTACATTCAGATTATGCGAATCTATTGTCTAAATACCCGAGACTAGTATGACCAGCTGCAGAGCTTCTGCCAGTCACGACAGAGGTCGCTCATCACATTGTCACGCGCGGTCCGCCAACGAATGCCCGACCAAGATGACTCGCCTCCGACAAATTATTTGCCGCAAGACATAAATCCGATCACATGCTTCAGCTCGGTATCCTAAGACCATCCAACAGCCCATGGGCAACACCACTCTACATAGTTCCCAAAAAGATTATAGGGGAATGGCATCATTGTGGCGATTACCGATCACCAAACATCGTAACCACGCCTGATGGCTATCCTATTCCACATATCGCGGACCTCACCAATAGTCTGGCAGGTAAAAAGGTTTTCAATAAAATCGACTTGGTGCGCGCTTGCAACTAAATTCCGGTAGCCGAAGCCGACATCCCTAAAATTGTCGTGACGACTCCATGTGGTTTGTTCGAGTTTCTGCGCATACCATTTGGTATAAAGAAGGCCGCGCAAACTTTTCAGTGCTTCATCGCCCAACTTTGTCGCGGCCCAGACTTCGCTTATGCTTACCACGACGACATCTTAATTGTGAGCTCCTCACGCGAGGAGCACTTACGCTCGAACGCCTTTTGATCATTTATCTCAACACGAGGTGAGGAGCAACGCAAAAAGGTGTTCGGTTGGTGTCGATTCGGTCAGTTTTCCTGGCCACCATATTTCCCCTGCAGGACTCATGCTACTACAGGATACAATTAAGCCCATCAGCGACTACTGCGAACCTCACTCTTTCAAATAGCTAAGGGGCTTTGATGGCCTAGTCAACTTTTATCACCGTCTCATACCTAGTTGCGCTTCGCTTATGCAACCCCTCACGGACCTTCACCGGGGGGAGATTAAGTAGTTCGATTCACCTTCCACGCTTCGAAGGAGCTACCGCCAACATAGCTTCTATAGCGTATCATGAACGGGCAGCCTCACTGTTGCTCAGTACCGACGTTTCTGACGTGACAGTTGGGGCGGTCTTACAACAAAAGGTAGGTGATGCTTGGTAGCCGTTGTAATTTTCTTCAAACGTTTGCAATCTGCCGAATCTCGTTACACTACTTTCGGTGGAGAACTATTAGTCATTTATTTATCCATATGTCGTTACCGACATGTCTTAGAAGGCCGTTCATTTGCCGTCTTCAGCGACCACAAACTCCTGACTTATGGGCTTAGCTCGACTACCGACAGATACTCTGCTAGAGAGTCGCGCCGTTTTGATTATATCGCTCAGTTTACAACCGATATATTGTAGGGGCGCGGATCTCAGTTCACACGGAAATGCCCCGGAAGCAGCAGGAGATCGGGACTAACGCGGAGACTGGGAACGGGAATCGTCAACCCAGCTCGTGGCCTACGATGCAAGCCGGGAATGGGTCGTCAGCGACAAACGATACCGCGGCCACGCCGAGAAGAACAAGAGGCGACATGAAAGGGAGCCCGATTTTCCCAAGAGATATGCCTTTATCTACGGCCCCAGGAATCTGCCCGACCAGAGCAACACAGCCCCGAGCAAGCAAGTCGAGAGCTTTGGTACGAATCCAGTCTGGATAGGCTGCGACGCAAGGGAGCAGAAATGTGGGCGGAAAACGGCACATTCAATGTCCACGTCGGATCAGCCCAATGGCGCTTAGTGGACACCACTTCACTCGGCGGAACGTGGTGCGTCGTAAGTGGGAAACGCGGCTATATTTGTGTGTGTGCGTGGGACATGTGTGTGAACCTTTCAGCGTGCAATAAACAGCGTTCTCCCCTACCGTGTCGTTCTCGCTACAATATGACATGTCTCAGGTGTTCACAACACCGACGCCGACGCACTTTCCCGAATCCAAGCGTTCTCTGCGGACGCCAGCACCGCTATTGACTTGACAGCCATGGCCGCAGCGCAACTCAGTGATCCCGAGGTTGATATACCACGCAGGTGTCCCTCACTGGAAATGCGACCCGTTCCGTTGACATCATCAGACGGAACTATACTTTGCGATTTAGCTCTGGGTACGCTGCGCCCATTCGTCCCACTCGAGTTTCGGCAAACCGCGTTCGACACGTTGCACGGCTTGTCTCATCCAGGCGTTCGCACAACAGTTGAAATCGTAACCACACGGGTCTTCTGGCGCAATGTCAATCGTGATGTTCGTACTTGGGCAGCTGTCTGTTTTCCGTGTCAACCCGCGCAAATGCATAAGAACACGAAAAGCCCAGTATGAACATTTCCCAGGCCAGACGCACGTTTTCATCACGAGCAAGTCGACCTCGTAGGTCCTTTGCCCCCTTCGAAAGGGTCTGCATATCTACTGACCTGTGTCGATCAATGCACTAGGTAGCCGGAAGCTATTCCCATACCTAGCTGCTCTTCGGAAACGGTAGCGAAAGCTTCTCTGAAGCACTGGGTAGTTCAATACGGCTGTCACGCCATCATGACCACCGATCGAGCGTCACATTCCTTTTCGATTTTTGAAGAGCTGTCGCCACATTCAGATGACGTCGTATCATTCGGCCGCAAACGGCATGGTGGAGCGTTTTCACCACCTTTAGAAGGCCGCGCTACGTGCACACGCAGATCCTTCATGTCTGAAACACTTCCTCTCGTCCTCCTAGGCTTACGAAACACTGTTAAAACCAATTTCGACGCAAACACCAGCGCAGCTAGTCTACGGCTGCACGCTGCGGTTGTCCGGACAGCCGGTAGCACCAGCCCCGTCCACATCCTCTTTTGACTACGGAAGTTACACCGATCGATTGGCTCACCAGATGCGTGAGCTACGTCCACCCGTTCCTCGATGGCAGAACACACCAGTGTACGTGCCCGAGAAGCTGTCTACGTGTTCACTCGTCCTTCTTCACACAGACAGTGTTCGACAGCCCATTCCGTCGCCGTACATAGGACCTTTAGAAGTGCTACACCGTGTGAGTAAGACATACACTACTGACCGCGGTGGCCGACACGAAGTCATCACCATCGACCGTCTAAGCCTGTCTTTATGAAAGAAACCACCTCACCTACTTCGTCCAGTAGTGCTTACTGCGAAGTCAGAACTCCCTGCACCAACTTTCAGCATCCTAGTGTAGTTCAACCAGACCACGATCCCGGTCTACAAGCCTCAGCCGTCCCGACATCTCCCGAATCTAGCCTGCCGCCTCCCACGACCAATGGCCGTGGTCGTAAGGTGGGTAAGTCCTCTCGCTTTTCCGACTATATACCGTGTAAATACCTTGAGGTTTGTAGATATTGTATATATTTGTCCGGTTTTTGATTGGTTAACGTTTTGAAAACAAAAAAGCAAAAACTTTGAAAAACCATTTTCTAAAAAATATGCAAAAACCAAATAATCTAAACACGCAGACGATCGGCGCAGTCAACGAGGATCCAGACGCAAACACTGGTCATTTTCTCTGCTGGACGTGGGTCGTTTTAGCGCGGGGTGGGGTGCGGCCGGAAAGAGACCACTACAAAGCGCAACTTTTGGCAGCAGCGCAGCTTGTGGTCTTGTCGGCCATTTACCGTGCTAGCCAGTTGTTTTGTAGTCCGCTCCAACGGCTCGCCGAAATGCACACTGCTCTGTAATCAATAAAAAATAAATCACAAACGGCACAGCGGACTTCGACCTCCGGCGAACCCCATTTTGAAACGAACGCCCGCTCACTCACTCGGCACGATTTTGAACCACCAACTTCGATTCACCAGTCATTTTCGATATCGAAGGCTTCTTTTGTTCAGCATTCTAGGGGGAGCTCTGCAGCGCCCCAAAAGATAACTATTATCTTTTGTGTTCAATTTCACTGATGACCAATGGTACACTGCTCTTTCTTCTTTTAAGCTCCCTTACATTACATCCCTGTTGACCTGCATCCGGCTCGACACTTGACCGTCTTGTAAGTTCCCGCGTTCACGTGTTGCTCTTATCTCGCTTCATCCGTCCCCGTCTTCTTGTAGCCCATCGAATACAATCCATTGTGTCCGACTCCAATTACCTTCTGATATCCACGCTTAATTTCGCGCACCGTCTCGGACTAGTATTCACTAGTCCTTCAATAACTTTGTTTCGTGACTTATCTTTGCCCCTCGTAAAAACCCATTGTACTCCATTGGGGTAAGTAGCACCAGATTGGGAATCACTGGCTAATACATGTGTCGGCATTTTCATTGCACAAGCCTAATGGTGTTATCGCGTCGGGCTAATGCAATTCATGTGCACCGGAAAGCGATAAGACAGGCACCTTTGGGCTAACCATGCATACAGCCAAAGCTATCTCACTTGTCAACACCAGCCCGGTGATAAAAGCTTGTACCTGTCAGCATCCCATCATCTCCGTTTATGCGCTCGTGCAAAAAGTGGACTTGAGGAACACATCTATCAGAATCACCACGCTACGATCGTTGGCAACTATCTAGGCCCCAGTATCGTGGTGTGATATGGACGTTAGTTTTGCCAACATCCATTAGTTGGGTCATTAACAATCGATCACGCGCCATATCTGCATTGACCTCGTGCATTCGGCGCTAAGAGAGCACAGTTATACAATTAATAAGGCGTTTAATTGTTCTTTTATAAAGCCTTCTACCGAATCCCTCTACGAAAGCTGCCAAAGTACTAGCTTGTGTACCCCGTCCTTGGGTAGTTCGGAAATTTCCTTCTTCAGCGGCGGCTTCAGGTTCGGGCTCGGTACAAATTTTCTGATCACAATGATGAGGACTGCCGTGTTCCACAAAGATCTGTGTTGTGGCCACGTTTATCTTGGTCTTCACCTACAACCTTGCCCGCGTCATCGAGACGAATTTCCTGCATTTGTAGACCACATCAACACTTGGCGAGGCATCGGTAGTCAGCAAAAAATGATATGCTGCAAACAGACTTGGATCACGCTTTTGAGTGGTCAAATGCAAATCTACTTCTGTTCAACGCGAACAAGTGCAAAACTGTGCATGTGCGCCACAAGCTCACTAACGCATGTAAGCTTGGAGAAGACATATCACAGACCGCCTCGCTGGAGCGCGACCTTGTGGTGGTGATGCAAGATGATCTCGGCTGTTATTGCTAGATGCAGTGGACTGTTTAGAGAGGCATCTGTTGATTTTATTATCAACCAGCATGTAGACGGTTTCACGAGCATTTCCTTCAAAGTCCTAAACGACCTTTTTCATCGACCGTATGGAAGGCTGTCGAAGACGCTATCTATTCCTTCTACATGCTCTAAATACAAACGCTTACATTTTCGTACGGCTTTTCACCACAATTCTATCACTACTACTTGTGGACTCAACGAAACTCATGGGCATGATGCGCTGTTGTTTGCTTGAGTAATACACAGACATGTTGCATTACACAATTTATTCCTTTGTGTCCGTTAAATCTCATGTATTTCTCCATTTGCAGTGATAGGGTAAAAAGCTGAAAATGTGAAAAGATGCATAATGCCCATTTTGACTGGACTTGACTTGTTCGGTACAATCCTTGAGGATGGCTGAAACCGGGAACCAACATGTTGGTTATGATTTAACCACTAATACTTTACGTTCCACGTTGGAACATTTTGATTTTAATTTTTTTTGCATATCCATCCTGTGGGTCTTGTAAAGTTATGCTTTTTATCCCATCATACACCATTGAACCATTGAATCATTGAACGGAAGGCGCTCGGAAGGTTCGACCTTTCCATCTTCCCTCACGTGCTAATGCGTATCTGAGGCCGACAAACCTGGCGAAAGCACGATCTGGCCACCCTGGAAACCGCATAGGGAAGGTCAATCAAAAATGTGATAGGCTTGTTTCATCTGCCATACCATCTGCGACCGAAAGCCCTGGGAGTGTTCAGTAGAACAATGGAACTATGAGTTTATCACGGATATGGAAGTAAACGCTTAACTGTGTTCCATAGCTACAGTATGAGATCGAAATTGGCTGTATCGAAACAAAAAACGCATAGAAGTTGACTTAGCGCAAATTCCAAGTGTACACATTGTTTGGTTACGTTGTCGCGTATCGCAGTAACTTGGATTAAGTCATGTAACGTGGATGGTGTAATGTATCATCAAGTCAAGTTTTGAATTCGCACAAGGTAGGAGCAAATATGACAGAACGCAGAAGTAAGTTCCGTGGGAAAGAGGAATGGTTCCGGCTGCATTCCAGCCGGCCATACTGTGTCACCAATTTCAAATGGCGGCCTCAGTGAGATGTTGTGGCTGTTGCAATAAGGATCGGCCCGAATGGACAGAGTTATTGGGGATCTGATACACAAATATGCGATCAGCTCGCAGAAGACGATATTGTTCACAAAAATCCCTAGTCTTTAGTCTCAATTGATAAGCGTTGTGGAGCAATACTTTTGCATTTGTGTCGCCATCCGTTGTGGTTTCTCAAGGGCATTGTCAGGTTTTTCCAAGCTTCCCACACCTGAATGGCGTATTCACCGTGTGGTCGAACGTAAGCGTTAAACATTTGTGAAAAGAGAGTGACATCAAACTGACCAAACGCCCACCGCAATAGGTCACAAAGTGTTGGCTGGCTTCTCTCACCGCCATTTCCGCCTGTTTTGTGCATCTGAGATGGTCCTGCACGCGTACGGCGAGATCAATTACATGAGAAGAGCACTGCAGGACGTGTTCTCCTACTCGATATTGGTTGGTTCTATGGTGCCGCATGCTCATTATTCTGCACTTGGCAGAGTTAAAATCAAGCATGTACTTGGTTGAAAAACTGTCAACGCTGTCGACATCAACCTGATATGCTATTTGTTCGTCCACTAGTTTTATTGTCCTCCAAATCATGGGGTCCTCCAAATCATGGGGTCCTCCACAAAGAGTAGAAAGTTCGACGTCAAGCCTCCGCAAAGCTCTTATGAGACTGCAAATGGATTTAAGAGCAAGTAGAAAGGTTTCTGTACAAATCTACCGAGTTCTGAGAAACCAAAGTATTTAATTGCGCATCGTCAGTGGTTGTGTTTGGTCAGTTAATCGTTTATCCTTGTTCGCTTAGCAGTTCGTATTGGTGTCATTATTTCCAGGTATAGAATGTACTTTGTGCATTGTATGTGCACGGTTTCACAAAAGCACAAGTTTCCGAACTAAGCGTCGATAAGTGTTTTGAAACACTTCAGCGAATCGGCCTCCATTAGTCCTCTATTATTCCATAAGTTTACGATTCTTCGTCCCATGCACAGTTGATTTGTTACCCACTTCTTGCATGGGACCCTGAGTTTGCAACGATGTCCTTCAGTATTACACGGTTCCCGAATGTGAAACAATGTCCGCAGTATGCGAAGTTATTAAGGTGTAATATTCCATGGGTCATAATAAGGTCAATTCTTACTCGGCGGTAGGACAGCATGTAGAGTCCGAGCCTTCCACAACATTTTTCATACCGAAGGTTTCGTAGACTGGTAATCATTCCAGTTGCGATGTGCTGGATCTGCTTCGGCCTTTCCGTCTGTCACTGGGTTATCGGATAGTAATATGGGTCGCCGTATTCAAGGATTGACTTAATGGACAGGGTGAATAGGCGCGGAACGGTTTCTTCAGACAATTTGAAGAGACCGCGACGTAATACCCACAGCATAGGAAGTCCCGCAAGGTACAATTACTCTGTATTTTCTAGTGATCTAATCTCATATTGCAAGATCACTCCTAAGTCTGTGACAGATTTGTTGGGGTGGAGCAACTGGCTGTCCAAGGTGTATGATCGAGTTGCTGCACGTCTGATGATACTGATGAACTCCGACTTGCTTGTATTAAGAGGGAGTTGCATCTCAGAGGACCACGTTGACAGTAGATCCAAGTCATACTGGTGGTGAGCGCAGTCGTCCTGGTTCTCAATGATACTTCGGATTTCCAAATCATCTGCAAACAGGGCACTAGGTGACTGGAGATGCTGCGGGTGGTCGTTGATATGAATAAGAAATACTACTGGCCCAAGTACAGTTCCTTGAGACACGCCACTGGTCAATAGGAACGAGTCTGTCAGGTAGTCATTGACCTGTACTCCAAACCTTCGTCCCACAATAAACTCGTGTAATCACTGAAGTAGAGTGCTGCGGATTCCGTATGTCCTCAGTTTACGAAGGAGTACCTCGTGGTTCACTCTGTTAAACGCCTTACTAAAGTTGATGTACACTACGTCAACATGCTTCTGTTCGCTGAGAGATCGTACCCACTGGTGGTTTGCGTACATTAAGTTGGTGATGTAAGCTCGCTCTTTCGTGAAGCCATGTTGCGCTGTCGTCAATACGGCCATGGATTCGAAGAAGGACAACAGGCTTTTTCATGATTTTTGACAAGACCGAATTCAAACAGATCAGTCTGCAGTGCTCTACTTTACTCGAATCACCACCCCTGGGAAGAGATCTCAGTATCGAGCATTTCCAGTCGTTGTGGACCGAACATTCAGAGTGATTTATTCAATAGGTTTGTCACGGCTTGTGAGATGATATTCGATAGGGGCATAAGTATTAGTGGACGCAGTCCGTCTGGTCCGGGGAGCTTCGTACCATCATGATTGAGGAGTAGGTGATACACTTTGTCTGTATCATATTGTAGGCTGTCGAGCAAGACTAGCGCAATCTGCGTCGGTATTAGAACAGCTGCTGGTTTACTGGAAAATACGATACGGAAGTTCGAAGCCAAGGCGTCCGCTTGCTCAGCACTTGAAATGTGCGACTGACCAACAGTACAACTGGCAAAGTATCACAATCTGTGGGTAAATGCAATACAACTATGATGAAAGAAGGGAAAGAGCAAGAGAAGATAATTTAATACTGTATTCATTGGTGTAGAACCTCACATCTTCGACACTGTGCACAGTTTCTTGTAATTTGCGAGAAGGCTTCCAGCCATGCTTGTTCATGATTTGGCCTCCTGTCGCGGCCACATTTGACGGCAGCGACTTTATATGTGGTTGGCGGCATCCGGTCTCGGATTTGCCTGTCACTGTGACCAGACACAGGACGCCTGCGCCCACAGAGGGACCATGGATGGCTTGCGCTGCACCACCCACAGCTCCAGCCACACACCCCATATCCAGTGTAAACCCGAAGGAATAAGACCGGGAGGCATGTAGATGGGAGCCATGTTTCATCAACTGAGCCGGCCCATACTCCTTCACAGCAAACACAAGCACGCTGTATTTGGGAATCCATCGCATACAAGGCGGTGGCTGGACCGTAGTCCGCTCCACACTGAGTGCATGGAACCACTCTTTATATATATGGCCTAGGTAAATAAATAAATAAACCTTTATTCTGGACAAAGCTAGACGCTCCTGAATCGACAAGATCGGTTAAGTGCATACTTGCATTGATCCCTGGTGGATCAAGCTAATTGAACTCAGATCATATAAAGACGTTTAAAAATAGAGCGAAGACATAATAAGTGGTTGACTAAAGTGAAATTATGTCTGCTGGATTTTAACCGCTCCATCACATATCTGATTATAAAACAGCTAACCCAAAGAAAAGTGCATTATGATGAAACGTGTACTGGTCATATGAAATCTGGACCATGCTCCTACGCTTGGTCTGTTGTTATAGAACAAAGAACTGTTTGCTCACATTCTGTACAGTGAGGAACCTGTTGGTGCTTTTGGTGAAATTCGGGTTCTTACGTGTGGGGACGTATTCCTTGGAGGGGGTATGTTCCAGACTCCGGCGTTCCTGTTAAGGAATTTCACAGACCTGCTGGCTCAGCGCTTGCATTCCGCCACTGGGTTCTGTATATTTCGTGTGTTCTAGACGGCTGATTGCATTAACGTCATGTTGAGTTTAAAAGCATGTATATTTCTGTGTTATATGCTGAACGAGGAACGGTGAGCAATGATTTATGTCGGGTAAAATAAGCAGTTGCTTGACTAGCACCGCATGATGATAGGGGTAAGATTACAATATCAATTGATAGATGAGTTGTCAGTTTGAGCATTTATCGACCAGATACGCCGCGGAATGTTAGTAGTGTAAGTACGAATTTAGTGCGAACGACGAGGCAACAAGGGGGCAGTTATAGTTGATGAACTCCGTGAGGAAAGTAAAAAGCAGAATACGCACTTCTGTACAGCCTCCTCAGGTTTACATGAAATATTAATCCGGCTTGAGAGGATAATTATTATATTCCAAAGTAGCACAGTTTAGACAGCAAAGTGATGGGATCCAAGAGCAAGATCCAATCGTTTTTTGAAAATATCCAAGGTGGGGAGGAAACATCTAAGTTAGGAAGAGAGTTCTAGGGTTAGGAAACCTGAAGGGAAAAGTATTTCCGCCGGCATTCCAGACGGCTATACTGTGCACACAATTTCAGTGGGTTAGCTCTGAGATTGTTGTTATGGTTGAGTTTCAGTAAGTGATGGCATACGTGCTTAACGTCACACAATATTTGGTATACGAATATGAGATGGCCGCGCAGCCTTCGCTAGCGGCCACTGAAAACTACCAGTGACTTCAGCCTTTGATGGTGGAACGGATATCGTAGATCCTTGACGTTTTCGCGGCCCTGCGTTGTGGTTTTGCTAGTACTTCTAAGTCGCACTTCAACCAAGTTTGCCATGCTTGGATGACATATTCAACATGAGGACGCACGTTGTGGGGACGATGGATAGGTAGAAACTTCCGAATCCTTTCCGCAGTAAGCCGACGTGCTGGTTGGCTCTTTTCGCAGCTGTTTCTTACTGCTTTGAACAGTTAAGATAAATTTGACTGAGCACACCAACGTCGCCTTCCTGGGAAGTTGTTTGACATACGCCTAACCCAGGCCTATACATGTAGTCATGTCTATGGCGCAATTGAACAGCGTGATATACTTCCACATTGAACGGTGGTGTGTTTGGAACTGACCAGCTTGAAATCGTGTTGAGGTCACGCTGGAGCTTTACGTGGTCCTTCGGTTCTTCGCTCGTTCGCCATAACTTGACATCAACCGTGACGAACAGGAAAACGGCAGTAATTTCCCACGCCAGATCGTTTATGAACATCAAGAATAGACGGGGTCAAAGCAGAGAGTCTTGCGGCACACCGCACTCCAGCTCAATTACGTCTGACAGGAATTTTCATACTTTCACTTCCAATCGACGTTCGTACAAGAAATCGCCTATCCAACACAGCAGTGAGTCATCAACGCCATAGAGCTGAAGCTTCTAGAGTGGAATTTCGGGAGTTTAAGCGATCAAAGGCTGTTAATAAGTCCAGGTAAATGACATCGACTCCTGCTCTACAATCAACTGTTTCAGGCCAGTTATTGCGTGCAATTAGCAGGTTCGTAGTGCATGAGCGTTTTTGTCGGAAGCCATCTTGCTCCGATACTCTCATGATGTGCTTTTCCAAATACTGCATGAGAGCATCAGCGATACTAGACTCCATAACCTTGGGAAGCACAGGGAGTAGCGTTATAGGACGGTAATTAGTTGGGTCAGTGCGACTACCGTTATGAATAGAAGTGACGGCCATACGCTTCCGCATTGTTGGAATATGGTTCTCCTCTCTACAGCGCTGATGGATTATAGCCAGAGGTTCCGCCAGCTCACTGACTGCTGCCTCTAAAGTCTTCCGTCGAATGTTATCGACACCAGCAGGGCTCTGGATACGTAGCGGCAACACGTATTCTAACACAGTTTCTACAGTAAATGTAATATTGGATAAGGCTGATGGTGGGTCAGTAGAAACAGGGATAACCAGTGGGCTCGTTGCTCTCTGGAACGTATGTGTATTGAGACCGTAAGCGAGCGCTTGCTTCCGTTACTGATCGCGCGCACCCATCAGTCGTGATCAGTGCTGGAATTCCGCGTTTCACCTTACGAAGGCCATTAACATGCCTGTATAAGTGTTAGTGGTTCGTGCAGAATCTCTCCATTAACTCTTGCTGATGCGTCACCTTGTCCTCGCGGATCACGCTCACACAGAAGTCACTCTGTGTCACGTAGGCAGTCCAGGTTTCGGCTTTCGGAGGGTCCTTATGAGATCTCCATGCTAAGTCCCTCAAGGAATCCACAAAAATGACTTATTTCTCTGTTGATAATGAAAAGATTTCTGAACAGACGCGTGCACTATTAGTATGCTAAATGTCCTTGTGAAAGTGTCTCAAGCAAGTTCTGAGGGTCATTCAGTTAAGAAGGTCCAAGATGCCTCCTTAAAAAGCGCGGATAACACGTTGTCATCATCATTCATTATACACATCAGCAAGAGGTGGGAAAACACCTCCGCTATTGTGCCGCAATACATGAAGGAAATACATACATGGTTGGCGGCATCCGGTCTCGGATTTGCCTGTCACTGTGGCAAGCCACAGGACGCCTGCGCCTACAGAGGGACCATGGATGGCTTGCGCTGCACCACCCACAGCTCCATCCACACACACCATATCCAGTGTAAACCCGAAGGAATAAGACCGGGAGGCATGTAGATGGGAGCCACGTTTCATCAACGGAGCCGGCCCACACTCCTTCACAGGCAAACACAAGCACACTGTATTTGGGGAAAGCAAGCGCACACAAGGCGGTGGCTGGACCGTAGTCCGCTCCACACTGAGTGCATGGAACCACTCTTCGAGCCTAGCACGACCAAAAGGACCGTGCACCCCGTCCCCTCCAGCAACGACCAACTGTCTCCTGGAGCCAGTATGGACGAGGTAGTGGGTAATAGACAGGTAGGCACCTTGTCAACATGCACATCAAGCGCAGCCACACCGGGGATATCAAACAACAGCCAATCACTTGAGAGAGAAAGGGAGAGAGGAAAAGAGAAACTCGATTAATGCATAAGGAAACGGTGACATAAACCTTAATTAAATGGCATATGTAATAAGTTGTTTACAAACAAATCCTAGCTAAGTTCACGAGGTCAGAAAGTATAGTTCACGGAATGCCACGAACGCAAAAATGTTATGGAAATCGAATACAATTGGCTTAGGCGAGGTGTGCAAGTTAATGGAATAGAGTACTGGTAGACATTTATATGAGAAAGAAAAGCATTAAGGTAAAAACTGTAAACCCACCACCTGAAATAAAGAGACTTAGCATGCAAGCACGCGGTTAGTAAATCGAATACAGCGTGCCTACAAACGCTGCGCCGGCTCGCCGTAATTCTCTGCAGGACCCGTCGTCGCTTCTGTAGTGGTCCCGAGTGGCCTAGCTCATGGCCCACTAGACATTTATATGAGAAAGAAAGGCATTAGGACAGAACCGAAAACCCACCACCTGAAACAAAAGGACTTAGCATGCAAGCACGCGGTCAGTAAATCGAATGCAGCGCACCTACAAACGCTGCGCCGTTTCTGCCTACGTTCTCTGCAGGACCCGTCGTCGCTTCGGCAGTGGTCCCAAGTGGCCTCGCTCATGGCTCACTAAGCCTGCCTGACTCAGGCACTCGCGACCGCATGTGCTACAGTACCACGCGCTCGATGTCGATGGAGTACAACCCATCGGTGCTTGCCGCTTCCGTACTTGCCACTTCTTCTCTGCACGCATGAGGTCTTTCTCCTGCACCTCGGCAACTGCCTTCGTGATCAGATCGCGCCATGCACGCCGATCAACCGTCTTCGATTCCCATGATCTGCAATCAAGATTAGAACGTGAGAGGCTCACTTTGACCATGTTCCGGTAACGTAACTTTGGTTTCCCAGCATGCCGTTTCCCATTACTCAGCTTACCATATAAGAGTTGTTTCGGTATCCGCGTCGAATCCAAACGGCTCACATGACCGGGTCACCTCAGGTGTCTCAGTAAAAGTATGCAGTCCACTGCATACATCCCACTTTGTCGCAACACTTCCGTGTCTGCAACTATGTCGCCCCAACCGATGCGCAAAATCCGTCTCCAACACTGCTGATGGAACTGCTCAAGATATCGCACATCCCACCGGTACATCCTTCACGTTTCACTGCCGTACAGAAGAACGGACAGCACCATGGATTTGTACACCATCAGCTTCGTGCCAATGGTAAGCTGATGGTTGTTCCACACTCGGTACTCAAGCTTCCCGAATGCCGCCGCTGCCTTCAACACGCGGATACGAAGCTCACTGTGAATCTGCTGATCAGTCGACATCACACTCCTAAGGTAGCGGAAACGGGAGGTGGTTTCCAATACTTCAGCAACGATGCTGATTCGCGGCAATATTAAAGATTGTACCTCCGGTGAAGGCTGAAAGAGACAGACAGTTTTGCTTGTGTTGATGGTGAGCCCGAATTTTGCCGCTGTCGAAGCCAGAGCACTAGTCATGTGCTGCAACTCATCCGCGCTATGTGCAAACAAAGCACAGTCGTCAGCAAACAACAACCTACGGACAGTTGTTCCACAGACTAGAGTTCTCGCACCGAAACGACGGATGTTCAGCAACCCACCATCAATACGGTGCTCCACACGAACACCGTAAGTACAAGCCGCATCAAAATACAAGACAACATTGCATGAAGATATATATTAAACAGGGCAGGAGCTAAGACACAGCCTTGCTTCACACCAGAGACAACTGCAAAGTCATCCGAGGTCTCTCCACTCAGCTGCACCCTCGCTCGCATACCACTGTGCAGACATTCAATTAAACTTACCAACCTACGCGGACAACCAAACTTACCCAACAGCAGCCACAATGCCTCGCGGTTCACCGTATCAAATGGCTTGGTGAAATCAACAAAAAGTGAGTACAACGGCTGGTGTCGTTCTCTGCACTTCTTCTGCAACTGACGAGCCGTAAACACCATATCTATAGTGTTGCGACCCGAACGGAATCCACATTACTCCTCCGCCACGTTATGTTTTACAACCTGACTGACGAGGCGGTTGAGCAGGATTCGGGCGACCACTTCGCCCACACAACTCAGCAAGTTGATACCACCATAATTCGTGCAACATTGCTTGCTCCCTTTACCCTTGTACAGTGGTAGCACAAGGGCATCCTTCAGCTCAGCATGCACCTCCTCAATCCATACGCGTTGCACCAAGTGGTGCAGCGCAGTCAACAACACGGGTCCGCCGTGTTTCAATACTTCAGACGGGATCCCGTCGGCTCCGGCACATTTGCCGTTTCGCAGCTGAGCAAGTGCTCTCTGCGTCTCATCCAGTGTCGGCGTGTCCGCCAGACTCGTCTTCACATCGTGCTGCTTGAGGCCGTTCAAGGTAGGCCAGTCGATCTCTGAACGGTTGTTCAAGAGACAGTCGAAGTGTTTTCGCCAGATCTGCATTATGTCTGCAGTCTGTGTGCAGGTAGCGCCTGAACTACCGTCGATCAGCGTCCTCGGTGGCTCCAATCTCGGTCCATACACGGCCTTCAAGGAGTCGAAGAATTCCTTGTGTTGGCGGCGTTCGGCGTAGCACTCCATCTGCTTCGCCTTCTCCGTCTACCATGCATTTTTAATGCGACGGAGCTCTCGGGTCAGTCGCCGTCGAAGTTTGCGAAATTGACTCTTCTTTCCCAAGTCACTGGGGTCTGCGACAAGTGCAGCAAATGCTGCATTCTTCTCTGACACCAATGCGCCAATCGTCGCATTGTTGTCATCAAACCAATCAGGCCGCTTACAGTTTGTGCGCCCGATGGTCTCCTCGGCAGCAGCTGTCATCTGATCGCGAATGTGGTGCCACAGGTCGCCCACTGTGGCTATGCAGTCCACATCACACAGGTATGCAGCCATCGCCTTCCGCAGGTCAGTACGTTTCGCCACAGTACCGAGGGAGAGAATGTTAAATTTACGCTGATTAACGGCGGGAGTGTAAAAACATAGATTTGCAAAATATGTGTACAGTTTGGTCCTCTCCAATTTGTGATCAGTGCCACACTCAGCTCCACGCAGTACACGTGTCATGCGCACATCACGCACCTCACGCTGACGTACGATGACATAGCCGAGCAGGTGAGCGTGACCACTCCGTGGGTGCGTCCAGGTTGCTATATCATTCGCACTCAGTATAAACCGAGTGTTCGTGATCGTCAGGCCATGAGTGGTACACAGTGAGAGCAGCCTGTCACCGTTCGCATTCGCTGAACCAATGTCATGCGAACCGATGACATCTATCCACACCGGTGCATCACGCGCAACGCGCGCGTTGAAATCACCCAGCAGAAATAGTCGGTCGCTCCTCGGCACAGACCGTATCACGGAGGATAGCTGAGTGTAGAATTGATCACGCGTGTCATCAGGATAACACATGGTCGGACCGTATGTGCTTATAAAAGTAGCAAACTTACCTCTTCCGAGTCGTAGGCGAACAGTCATCAGTCGCTCGCTGATGCCCGTTGGTTCACTCACCAGCTGGCTATGGAGGCGATCGGATATTGCAAATCCGACCCCATGTTCACGTGGTGCTGAGGCGGCGTTGTTCACCCAGTAGAATGTGTAGCCAGCACCTGCTTCATGCAACTTACCTTGCTCAGCGATCCGGGTTTCACTGAGCGCCGCAATATCGATGTGGTAGCGCGCCAGTTCCATCGCGACCAGTGCAGTGCGTCGTTCGGGGCGCTCGCTGGAGTTCCGGTCCAGTAGTGTGCGCACGTTCCAGCACCCGATGCTGAGTGCTTTGCGCGCAGGCATACGATTGCATTGGTGGGCAATCGCACGCGAGATTGTTGTTTTGCTACTCATATATATATATATATATATATATATATATATATATATATATATATATATATATATATATATATATATATATATGGACTAAAGGTAAACGCTACTGCGTCAGTTGTCAGTAACGTGGTGCAAAAATACTAAAGAGCAACCAGCCAACAGCAGGCCGTACTAACTTGCCCAAATGAAAAGAACCCATTGGAACCGCAGTTGTATGCGCACGAGGAATGGACGCATAACGAATACACACCACACAACTACTAGACACAAAGAAACCCGCGCCGTGCAATTTCTAACAGGGATGACGAAGATGGGTGGAGGTCTCATTTGTCGGATCGGATGCACTTAGTATTAGCTATGTTTGTGCATTAAGCACATTGGCACAAGCAAGCAGGTTTGTGGCGAGCGCAGCTAATGCACAGCGAGCGACTACCTATTAATCTCCCATATGGCTTATTTCGCTCATTTTGCAATTCCATCCTTGAATGCAATGGCCATTGTTGTAACTCTTCTTCTTTCACTGTCGTAACGCTTCTTCTTTACCTCTGCTCTCTGCCACTGACGACTGTTGTACTGTTGCTAGCTACCCTATGAGACTGCGACTGTCTGACTTCTCAGTCACGCGCCAACCCAACTGACGGAATACAGAAGACCAAGGCTCGGTAAACAGGGAATCTATCTATACCATAGGTTAACTGTATTTATAGGTAGCCGAAACATGCTAATTTAGGAGGTCAAGATCGCTCATTTTTGTGCGTCCGGTTTTCAGCCAGTGTGAGTGAGTTCCACTCCACGGGTTTATCATATTGACGGTATAGTTAGATTCGTTTTACGCGGACTGGTAATTGTTGGCCGATCAATTCTCAGTCGATACCCAACTTTAGCTCCGCTTACGTCTCTAGTAGCCATTTTGTATAGTGCCAGTACCGGCGGGCCTGTTCACTGGACTGGTTGTACTATGAATCCAGCCAATGGATGTTTCCACTACTGCACATCAATAGACTATCGATCCCAATGTGTAACTCTGGTTCAACAGCGCCATGTAAAAAGAGTTTAAGTGTCCACAACCCCCTCACTCCAGAACAATGAGTATTTCCGTATCATTGTGCTCAACAGCGCAACATTGTTTACAGGAAAGCGTTACTCATAGCAACTCCTGAGACAATGTACCCATCACTAAGCTTCGGACCACTGAAACTCTCGATTTTTCATTACTACCATGTGTTTGTGTTATAAATCCGCTGTCAGTTTACATCATCAATCTTTGAAGGCCGTTGATGGAAACCTTCGAAGACGCTAATACAGAGTCCCTTCTGCGGTTATATTATGTTACTTGACCAGTTAGAGGAGCCAACTTTACCGCCGAGCTGTGTTAACTACCAAGGTCTGTCTATGGTTTGATTGTCGATTTGTTTGAAGACTTTGTGGCTGACGTATATCAGAGGTTGTGCCATATTGTTCATTCTGATTGATAAGTGAGTCGCGGTGACGTCTAGTCTCGTTGTTTACATGAACACCGCTTTTTATTTACCTGTCGATTTGCGTCGTTAAGAAAACCTACCACGCGGTTTACTGTCAGGCGCCAGGAACATCATAAACGTCTCTACTTCGGCTTCTGTCATGACGACATGTAAACTGTTCGCTTTGTCACAACCTCGATTAAAGGTACGCAACATGCCCTCAGCACGCGATACAGTCCAGTCGCGTATGAAATGGATTACAGTCCCAACTGCTAGATTAAAACAGCTGGTTCGCATATCCCTTTCATCGATTTCTACTACAGTTCCTCCCGTATTTTGTGTGTTAAAGGAGAATTGGTAGCATATGGGCAACAAGACCAGTTATCGTCACGTGGGACAGCTTTCAGTAAATCCATCTGTGTTGTTGGGCATTGGGCCGGGAATGAGGAACGTGATGCATTCGTTAACGTGGCCATCCGCTAATTTCAGCTACGCGATTCTCCCGTTTTCTCGCAGGTGTGTCTTCTCCATGTTCTTCAAGACGTAACCCAAATTATCGTAAAACAAACGCAGATATGTGTTCAGCTGTGTTCTTATAACAACCCTGCAGTTCAAGCCATTCTCTTAGTTGTTAGCACTCGTCAAGAAAAGATAGTAAGACTGTACCTGAAAGCCGGCAGAAGAGACTACCAGTTAAGCTACCGAGTGGAGGACAATTCTTGTCGCACCAATTGTGTACATCGATTGCAACATGCCATTTCAATCCGAACAGAGATTAACGCTGAAAGGGAGCGCAGTCAGTTCGGTCAATGGGTTCACAAAAGAAACGGATGAATTTGTGTTGGATGCTTTAGATGCGATCTCTGTTACCTAAATGACTGAGATTTACATAAAATATATTGTGATCCAGATTATGATTGCGTGTCGCTATATATTCACATGACAATACTTTAGATGAGTTCACAATACGTCGTTAGATGTTGATAAAACTTGCCTTTGGCTGGGCGGCTCAGCGATAACAGTGTCACCTAATACTTTGTACGTCCGAGCTCAAGATACCCACTGCCATTGTACCTGACTAGCAAAAACAATGTTAGGTTCTTTCTTCCCCTAGAACACTGCACCGCAGAATATAGGTCGAAGGCACCTGTCCAAACGCGAGGCAATGGACGTATGACTCATCAAGGCAGTGCAAGCAAATGCATCGCATTTCGCGATGGGTGGGAATTGAAGTACCCGATAGAAAACCACTTAGGCACCAGTTTTACCTTGTGACTCTGTGAGCAAGAGAGAATTACTCGCTTGTTCACGCAGTTTTTCACGTACGCGTGTGCCTTTCAATCTCAGCTTGTGATAGTCTGGTAAGATGTTCCAGGGTGCCGTAGTTCATAGAAAAGGTGTGTGAAGATACGAGTTGGCAACCACACGTTTTTGGAAAACACTGAACATCATAGAAGTCAACACTTAGCTCCATGATATTCTGAAGCAAAATAGAGCCCAGAAAACTCATACCGCAAATGCAAGTAGCTGAACGTTGACAATGTCACCAAAGCAAGGAGGTAGTCGTTCCGATCCAGCTATGAACATTTATTTGTGGCGATTGCATGCATGGCTCAAGCACCGAACAGTACAGCAATACGCCAGGATTGGACGAACGTCCCTAAGGAATAGGAAACAAATGTCAAAATAAAAATAGAGACACTTGGGGCGGAACTGTTGTCTTTGTCACACTAATTAGATAATGATTGTGTTTAAGTAAAACTGGAGTAAGCCCCTAGCATATACGCATCGTAAACACTCAAGGAGTGTCGAATTGTCAAAACATAGATATCTGATATATCAAATTTTATCAGCTCTAATGAAGAAAGGTTTTTCTCGGAAGCCGGGTTTATTAAACCTCTATTGTTCAAAGTTGAATGTGGGGTGGGGAACTGCTTCGTCGTTGGGTTGCGACACGCAACCTCTATTGAGACCTCGGTTCACTTTGAGGTAAACCTCGGTCATTGAGATCGCGAAGATCGTATCCGAAATGGAAAGACTTCGGTGTTGCTCCTCCCAACCTTGGCACACCATGACGGCGTTTTCGTCCTGGTTTGGACTCATCAGGTGGCGATAGCCTGAGTTGGGGTGGAACTCAGAGCCTAGTAGTTCACGGCTGACGCCCTGAACACTACGCTACTTAGATCCGCGAGCAACACTTAGCACAGCGGAAAGGAATTCAAAGTTGAATTTGGGGAAACCGCTGCGTCGTTGTTAATAATAATCGTCCGGTGGACGATCCCACGTGATTCTGGAAATTGTGCCTGAATATACTGCGACGTTGCTGAAGCATTTGCTATGTAGGCTCCATACGATTGACGTCGCAAATTGCTATATCTAGAACCTTTGCAATGGAATCTTTAGAAAGTAGGATGTCCGGTTTGATAAAAGACGTAGGGGTTAACATCCGTGGTTCTGGGATAAGGCAAGCACCTCTTTTCCGCAAGACTTTGATAACCTGTTGAGCTATAACATTATGGCGTTTACAGCGGGTGTCATAAGTTATTTCGCAGGGTTGCAGTACGTGGGATATTGTTTCTTTTGCCCGCAGTTTCCGCGAAAATTAAGAGAAGAGATATCTGGAGGAGGGCGACCTCTAGCTCTACGAGCCCTAGTTAATAGAAGACCCCCACGTAGTTGTATTCCTTGGATAAAACTCGTGGAAGATCCTCTCCGGTTCCCTCAACGAGTGATGATGTTGGGGCTGTCTGCGTCCCACGTAAATTACACGCATTGGCTGAGCTCAGGAGGGCTTCTTTCCAAGCTACTGCCTCTGAGCTTTTATCCATGACGACATGATTGCCGACGTAAATAGGTGCATTTGCAAGTCGATGGATGGTAGCAGCCGCCGGATGCCGAATCTCTCAACTTGTAATGGGATGGGAATTTGCAAGATGTCTCTTTAACCATGTTTTTCCGCGATAATGGTACGGTAGTAGTTAAGGATGGAATTCCAAGCCCAAAACCCCCGATAAAGACGTGCAAATATGCTATTGATCTATCTGTTGATAAGTGTAGCCATTTGCGGACATACACTCTAGCCAGTCTGTCTATGTGCTTCAGAGTCTTCCAGTGAAACACAGAGAGAGGGTATGAATTTACCGAAAGACGTCCGTAAAATATTCAGTAGTTGATACGGTTTTAGGGGCGCTTTAGTGACCTCGTCCAGTTGACTGCGAAGTTCATCCAAACAGAAAAGATTATTTTCCTTTCCAGTTAAAAGGTGACTAAGTAATGTACGACGTTCATCAGGTTGTATCGATGGGATTAAAAAGCTTCCACAGTTAAGGGGACGTGTCAAGAACTGTCAATTTTCTCTTTCTATCTACCACAATACTTGCAGCCACCGATTTTAGTTGATTGATAGAGAAACCGAGTAGCTCTAGGCGTTCGGGAAGACAACGTATGCGGTTCTCCAGTGCCGCTCTATTTTCCGCAAAATTGGTGACGTCGTTGACGTAAGCGAAGTAGTCGACAGGACCTGCTGGGGATAAGTAAATGCTGTCTTATACTTCGTAGAGTGCTTCCTCGAGTGTCATAATAAAAAGCAGGGGAGAAGGGGGTCACCTTGCCAAACCCCCTGTTCTGGATGAAGACTAATTCCGTTAAATGTTGGAACAGCAAAAGAATGATAGGAGGACAAGTACTCTATGAGAAATGGAGATGCCTAAATGCGGTAGCGGTTCGTAGCCATGAAGGACTGCACCTCGAATCACCGAGGAATATACCAGTTATTTATTTAATCAAAAGTCTTGGAGATTTCTACTGCCAAAATAGAGGGGAATGCAAGAAGAGTGCGAATGACGGCGACTAGCATGTAAACTAGCGGGGCATCGAAACATGCATCCTTACGTAAAAGGCCGAATTGTAACCGATCGCATGGGAATGAAGGAACCCAACGATCAAAAAGTTTACGGTGAAGTAGGCTTGTGAACACCGACGCGACCGCGATGGGGCGACAGTGTTCCGGAGAGGTCAGTTTGAGATCTTGCGCACAAACGTGATTCCGGAAACATTCATATGTGAAGGGAAAGCAGAGGAAACGAGCAGATAATTAAGGAAAGCTGTAACGAAAAGTGGATTTATTTTCGCTACATCCTTCGGTGTAATGCGATCGGCTCCCGGTGCGCTGCTTTGCATGTTCCGAAGCGCCATCTGCATTTCGTCTTTCGTAATCGGCTTTATTAGATCCATGTTAGGAGGGAGAAAGGTTCGAGTGAACCTTTTGTCGACTACTGGCGCTCAGGAAGACACACTGCTCCAATACTCCATAAAAGCTGGAACTGTATAGCCTGCTTGTAAGGACGCTGTTCGCCAGTGACCATCGAGAACCATTCTAGCGGCATCTTTAAGTTGCTTTTGGTAAAGCCGCCGAATGTGCCCATATTGTAGCCGCCGCCGCTACCGAGTATTCCTTATGTTTTTCAGCCGTTTCCGACGCCTTGTTCGTTTCCATTTATGCGGGAAGATTGTGACACAGAAGGTGTTTAATCGTGCACTAATTGAGCCTCTCGTATCTTACTCTGTGAAGGTCTCCAAGAAATCTCGAAGAAGGGACTGTTGTGTCCTATCCGCAGTTTCATACAAAGCTATTAAGCGGTGTGTGTCCAATAGCAATGATCAAATTATAGTATTATTATCAAGCGGTGAAATGCGTGGCTGATAACTCAAGGGTGTAGATGATTCATTCTGTAGCCGTGAGGTTGCTGCGAGGTCAGTGAAAATTGTGGGCCAAGTAATTACTCGCATTTTTTCCACAGTAGGAGAGGAGGATAGAGCATGTGGCGGGGCGTCCCACTGATTTTCCTGAGCAGAGCCCTGAGACTGTTTTCTTATTGGTCTGTTGGGCAAAATCTGCTAGTCCTCCGGAGAGCACCGCATGTTGTGGTGAGTGAAATACCAGCCAAAGTGATATAAGCGTTTCCTTAAGCTATTAATAGTCCTTATTGGGAATAATTTCTGAACCGTTCGAAGTAATTGTAGTTGTGTCGTCCAACCCCAAGACAGTTCTGAAGCTCACACGTTCATTGTGTATGAGTTGCACGTCGAACTCGCTCAGTTACTGGACCAGTTTAACCACGCACCTCCATCAGTAACATTCACTTCCGAGCTGGAGCATGACTATGAACTTTCGTTTTTGGATGTTTTGTTGCGACGTCGAACCGATGGCTACTCGAGGGACGAATCTTTCGTAAGACAACCTGGATTGGTCAGTACACGCACTTCCTGAGTATAGTACTCATGAAGTACCAGAGAAACCTTGTGCGTTTTCTGTACTATCGGACCGCAACAATTTGCAGTTCAAACGTACTAGAAGCGGAAATAGAATTTATTCAGAGGAAGCTGCAGAGCAACGGGTATCCCGCGACGATTATCAAAAAGCATTCCACTGCTTCTGATCAAATTGACGCGATACCGACTGCAAGAAAGAAGGATGTTTAGCTCTCAGTTCCATTCAAAGGGGATATCGCTTTCGACTTATTGAATAGGAGACTATCACTGGCGTTGAACAAGGCATATCCGGTTGCTAAAGTTCATATGTTTGCTGAAAATGCGCCGCTCGTCACCCAGAGCCGCAGTGACAGCATCCCGGATAGTTCCGAATCTTTGTTCTATATAAATTCACCTGTATCTGTGGTGCAAGTTACCTCGGGCACACGACTAGGCGTCTACCTAGGCGGATAGCGCAGCACTGCCCTGCCTGTTTGCGACATGGTATCGTTAAGGATGTCCGCAGCTCGATCCTCGAACATCTGCTTAGTACTGGCCCTCAGATTCTGACTAAGGACGCATTCAAACAAGCACCTCCCCAGCGTTCGCTTACCTGTACATTTATGTCTTGTAACTGTATTTGTCTGAAGTGCATTGCCGAAAAGGGTTCTCTTCGCAAGTTTTATGCTTCTACTATCTGAATGGGGATAAGTAATGAACTGTAGCTTGGTTTGATTCATTTGTTGACCATACACATAGCGAATGACAACTGTTCCACAGGCTGGGATTGGGGTCAACTGAGGCTGCCCTACTCGATTCATTTATTTGAACAGCAGGTTATCTGCTGAGCCGTGTGTTCGGAACAGGGGACGTGGGGGAACAGGCAAATACCTGCGCCGCGGCCGTTCCTAAGCCCCCATCCTCAGCTGGGTGGCGTGTATAAGACTTAGGGGTGGTGATGTATATGTTTGCGGAGTTGTAGCTCCGTTAGACTCGGCAGGGTCATTCGTAGAGTTTAGGGGAGCTTCTGAGGAGTCACAACGACAAAACGTCACAATGGTGTCAAGTTTGGACTCCTCCCAGTGACGTTCATCTGTATAAGGGAGAACGAAAGCTGCGGGTGGATACTCCTTTAGCTCAATGTTTGTCGTAGATGAGGTATGGTATGTAGGGCGATTCTGGAGTGGAGGGGCTGGCGTCGGCGAAAGTTCGTGAAACGGCGTAGACGGAAGGTCAGAGATGAAAGAACATTGCTCTTCCATAGAACGCCAAGCAGTCGAGATATCTGGCGTGGCGTTATGGGTGAGCCGAGAACATGTTAAGCGTTGCCATTTTAGATATTAAAGTCACTATTTGATGGCTGCCATGGAGCGAGAGGGATGCTGAGATTGAAGCTTGACAAGAAGTTGTTTTGTGGAAACAACTGTCAAACACAGGTCCGTCGCATATTGTAAAATTTGTAGCCCTTCTTCTTCTGTCCAAAAGATGGAAGTAGTTGAAGCCCGTGTTGCTCTCTTGGCGTCCTAGCCGGTGGAATGTGTCCGACGAGAATGAGTTGTTAGAGCACGGGTTGATGCAAAATAGGATCACGTTTCTGACACGTTGTTACTAACTCATCACGGAGACCTCGGTCATTGGGATATCGCTGGTAATATCCCCCATGGACAGAAAGACCCGCTTCAGTGGAAAATGTTACATGTGGGCGGCCTTTGTTGGAATGCCGCTGTTGAAGTTAACTGCTACTGCTGGCGCCTACCTTCCTTCTTTTCCATCTGTTTCTCTTACTCCCATCCTGACCCCCATTATCGACCTTCCTTTTTAATTACCAGTTTAATTGACAGCAACCGAAGTGCCACTGGTATCATAGCATCTGCAGCCACCTTCTCGCGATACGCACCGGAAGGCTATCGGCAACCGTCCCTTATAAGCCCACGCTGTCCCCTTTTCATGTTGACGTTCAACGTTCGCACTCTAAGACAAATAGGTCAACAAACTGCACTCGCACGCACCTTGGACACACTGGGTATTGATGTGTATTGTGTGTCCGAAACTAGGATCAGTGACCCTAACGGGTTTGTTGAATTGACTACACCCGGCTTATCCTCTCTTTGTTGGTTGCACGCGTCCGCAGACGCCGACGCAACACTCACAGATCAATCTGGTGTAGGTATCATTCTCAACTCCAAGGCTGAGCCATTGTTGGTTGATTGGATTCCGGTGAACAGCCGTCTATGTGCAGCCCATTTGAAGACATCAGTTAAGGTTTATTCACCAAATAGTACAAAACGCCGTTTGTTTGTGATTGCCGCTTATGCTCCCACAGACTGCAGTTCTAATGCTGTCAAGGACACATTCTATCACGAAATGAACGCGCTACTACGCAGTGCTACTAGTTCAGATATTCTAGTACTTGCAGGGGATATGAGCGCACAAGGATGGCGTCTGAGCTCTTCAGAAGCTCAGCTGGGTGGTAATTATGGGCTTAGCTCCGAACGGACTGACAACGGCAAGCGTCTGCTGCCACTGTGTGCGGAGCACCAAGTGTTTCTTAGTAGCACGGCTCTTAGACAAAATGGGTGCCGAAGTGCCACTTGGCGTCCTCCTGTAGCTGCCAAGTCATGGACCCAAACTGACCACATAGCCATAAGTTACAGGTGGCGTGGTTCCATCCTGGATTGCCGCTCGTACTGTACCTGCATCGACTGATCATATCTTGGTACGCTCTCATTTCTCCATGAACTTTACCGGGAGGTGCACCAAGCCTCGCCTCCGATTGACAACTGAGAAATTGTCTCAGCCTTCGGTCAGGCAAATCTATCAAGACGCACTGCATATCGAAATTTCGCTCCCTTGCTTAAATGACACTGAGCTTCAGGGAAATAGAATCTCAGCCACCATACTCGAAGCAGGAGCACCTGCTTGTGACACTAACAATCGTCACTGCACCAGACACTGGACATACGAGAGGTCGGTGAACCTGTTGGAATCAAGTAGAAACCTCCCGACTGGCTCTGAGCACAATGTGAACAGACGGGCTAATAGGCGTGAACTAAAGCGGAGCCTACCTGCTGACAAGGAAGCCTGGTGAACCAGTCGGGCTCAAGAACTGGAGGAGGCAGTAGCAATAGGCAATTACCGCAAGCTTTTCCGGCTGTTCCCCACCACTGACACCAGGAAACTAGGCGTAAGTGAGACAATCAGAGACAGCGCGTGTGCACTGATACACACTAAGGAGCGCCGTATGGTTCGTTGGGCGGAACACTTTCAAGATCAGTTCAGCTGGCCTCCTGCTTCCGGACCTCTTGCAATTCATGTGAAGCAGGAGGAGCCATTAACGGTTAGTTTAGATCCTTCGTCGGAGGCCCAGGTCCGAAAGCCGATCACAGCCCTCAATCGTTTTCGTGCTGCTGGCCTGGATTCCCTCCCATTTGCACTATTTAAAGATAGAGGCGAGGTGCTCTGCATAGCATTGATTTCCCTATTCGAACGTATCTAGAAGAAGAGGATGTCCCGGCTAACTGGAGCAAATCGATTATGGTGACAATATACAAGAAGCGCAGTCGTACAGACCACCAGGATATTAACCTTACGCCAGTTGTGATAAAATTACTGGCCTCGATGCTCATCCGTCGTCTCACTGCGGAACGTGAATCTCGGCTTAGGGAAGAGCTAGCCGGTTTCCGCCCAGGACGTGGCTGTATGGACCATCTATTCCCTTTGCGGCAGGTGCTAGAGCAGCGCCTCGCATTCCACAGACCGACAATAGCTGTGTTCCGCGATTTCAAGAGTGCGTTCAATTCAGTCAATTCTGTTCGAAATACTTGCACGGAAAGGTGTTCCCACGAAATATGTGAACATCCCTCGTGCTCCATACTCGAACACTACAGGTCGCGTCAGGGTCTACGGTGGTCTATCGGATAGCTTTCCGACCACAAGTGGCGTTCGTTAGGGTTATCCGATTCCCCCAATTTTGTTCAGTTTCGTCGTGGATTTTATCACGGAGGGTTCCATTGCGGAATCTCACGATGTAGGCGTTGAAGTGCTGTCTGGTGAAAGATTAGTTGCTCTTGATTATGCGGACGATATCGTCTTGCTTTTCGACGATGTTGGGGCGGCACAATCAACCCTGAATTTTCTGTCTAGAGTGGTTCCATGATTTAGTATGCACTTTGCACCTTCAAAGTGCAAAGTGTTGTTACAAGTTCACCAGCCACTTTATGCCCCATTGATCCTTGCTAACTTGCAACTGGAAGTGGTTGATCAATTCACTCACCTTGGCAGCTGCATCAGCAACGATGGACGCATAGAAACGGACGTACACTCACGCACTGCAAAAGGCAGAGCTGTCTTCTCGGATCTGCGGCATCTTTCGCGACAGAATGGAGTTTCCCTCCATCTGAAAGGCTGTGTATACAAGGCCACAGTGAGGGTCATTCTGCTCTATGGTACTGAGATGACTCTTTTCGGTCTGAAGCACTGAGGCGCTTTCAAGTTTTTGATCATCGTTGTCTGTGAAGCATTGCTGGTGTCGGATGGCACCAGCTTGTCCGCAACAATGATGTGCGTAGGCGTGTACTACGTAGTGATAATCATGCTAGCTCCCCGGAACGATAGGTAGACCTGAATAAGTTGCGTTGGCTCGGGCAAGTACTGTATATGCTTGATCACCGCTTACGTAGGAGGGCCTTGCTTAGTCTGCCAGGTATAGGGTAGCGGAAGGCTCAAGATGTAGAGCAGTTGACTTGGCAGCAGGGAATGAAGGCCCTGACGACCAAACTGGGTACCGTTGTTCCGTCTCGCCTTCCGGGCTGGAGTCCACGTGACTCGCCTTGTGCTTAGCTCGAGACTTTACAGGACATGGCTCGCAACCGACACCAGTGGCGCGTCTGCTGCCCACCCCTAATCGGATTAACTGTTTAAAGTGTGTTTGGTGCTGAGTTATCTGTGGGGTAATGGCTGATTATGACGCGTGACAGTGAAAGCCGCAAGGAAGCTGTCTCGCCGACGCCACCTTATCTTTGTACGATAGCCAGCTGTTTGTGACGTTATGTTGTCTACACAAAGTGTAGGCGCCTTGATCCTGTATGTTTGCTTAGGGCATTAAGGTTTTCAGGTAAGTCCCCCTTCTCTCCCTCTTCTTATTCTTTATTTCATAGGTCATCATGGTTGTATGGCAGTGAAGCATCAGTTCAAATGGCTGATGTACTTCTCTTGTTGAAGTTAATAAGTACGAACTTGGAAGGATTCGGTTCGACGCCGGATCGGCATGATGTTATGCGTGTGACATGGATGAATGAATATGGGTCATCATCATTATTATACACGTCAGCTAGAGGTGAGAAACACCTCAGCTACTGGGCCGCCATACATAAATGAAAAAGGAAAATAAATACAAAAGTTGCATGCCAGCTGAGCTACCAATAACGGATAGGCATCGTTCCGGTAACCTACCAGCGGGCTACTAGGCAAAAAGAAAAATTATTATGTTTTACACTAAGAAATGAGATCATAGGTGGAGGGGAGGCTAAAAGGGATGGGGAGGGACAAGGAAACTCACAGCACGAACGCCACTGAGGTCGGCTGCTTGCCATGTCAGCAAGTGTATCCAGCCAAACGTGTTCACCGTCTTTTGGACCCCAACCAGGGAACCGCGACTCCCCAACCGAGGCCAACACAAAAATGAGTGCCTTCATTCCTCTCGACCAAGTCATCGCCTGGCCACTCCTCGTCTTCTTCCATCCACATCCCCTGTGAGCAAACAACGCACGTCGCGGGAGTCGGTGGGCTGACATGCGCAACACGTGGCCCAGGCATCGTAGTCTGGCGCGGGAAATGACCGTGCTAAGCGGTTCAGTTCCTTTTCCTGTGCCATAAACAAGGCTTCGAACACGCTTGTTACTCACGCGGTGTTCCCACCAGATGTGAGCCAAACTGCGAAGGCACCGATGGTCGAACGTAACTATAAATATGGGTAAAGTCCATTATGTCTGTAGCTGACTAAGAGTAACATTTTTCCACAGAGCGCAGGCCACCTAATAAATACGGAAAAGATTCAGACAAGACTGATGGTAGAGAGTTAAAAGAAGTGCGCACCAATTGAGCGAAGACAAGGATAAAAAACAAAAACAAAATAAGTGGGCTGTCAATAATGCCTAAACCACTATTGTGTTTACAGTTAACGCCAGAGAACATTGAAACATTGTATTTCATGTCAAATAGCTGGAGCTTTACATGATCCATTAGGTGTAAAGTAATAGCTTCGTTTCATTTGGAAAAGCCAGGCAACCTTATAGCGGGTTGGATTCGCGTGTTAGCCTTATCTTCATCGGGCCTATGTGGCATTTGAACAGAATGTAAGCCGGCTCGAAGCGTGACATCCCACGACGCCCACTGGAACAGCTAGGGAAAGGAAAAGAGTAGCAAAAAGGAATAAGTCTCCAACAACATGCAAATCTGGAGCGTTGGGGTCAGGGGAACAAACTGTTGCGCCTGGTGAGAAATGGCAGGGGGATGACTGGTGCTAGTCTAGGGTACGGTATTCCTAACTGTAGGTATTAGTCTCGTGGGAGATCAAGATGCAGCTCGGCAAGATGACGGTCCAGGCGAGTCTTGAAATCATCCACAGAAGATGCCGAGATCACGTCGGCAGGCGGGGCTTTCCACAGTCGGCAGACTCGCAGAACAAAGAAATGTCGCCTGCAGTTCACCCGGCTGTGCTGATGTTTGAGCCTGAGTGGGTGACCACGAAGATGGGAGCATGAGTAGTGTAGTTTCAGTAAATGGCGGCAGGAGTGTCCAGGGTTGGATCAGATTGCAGATACGAGGATCAAGTCACCCCGAAGCCGTCGGTATTTCATGGAGAAGAGACCAAGGCGACGGAGTCGTTGTGGGTAATCCAAGTGTCTCAGACCCCGTATTAATTTTCTCGCTTGACGTTTTGGGGTTCCAAGCATACACTGGTCTTTGAGCAACTAGGGGCTCCAAGCCTGGATAGCAAACTCCAAGTAAGGACCTAGGAAGGCGTTTAAGAGGAGGCGGAAATTCCGCGGGTCGATTTGGCCGTAGGGAGGATTCCTCCTAACAACGTATATGCATCTAAGACCAAACCAAAAATACGCATGGTGTTAAAAAGAAAAAGATGGAGACACAAAAACTGTTATACTATCTAAAATATGTAATATAGCACTATAAACCTCCGACAAGCTATTAAGCACTGTGGTAGTTCTGTACATTTTGTTCCGTACACTTCCGTTACAGATTCGTCAAATTTTCATCTAATAACCTCGATAGTTCATTACTAGCACTCGATACAACTACTACTATCGATAAGCTAATCGATATTGATCAGTCTGAAGGCTATGGGTACGCTCTAGCTGCGCATTTGGGCTACGGAGGGTCATCTGGAGTTGAGTAGAATTAGGAGTTATTATTAAGTAAAACGCATATATTTCTAAATGAGAGGACATAAACTACAATGCGGATAAAAACCCAAAAGCTTAAACATAAAATGAACATATAGAAATAGCGCTTATGATTAAAAAAGCGCGAAACTATGCTCCCTACAGGGAAGTCCCATCTTAGGAGGCCCATCAGGAGGAAAACACCCCGATAAAATACAGCTTTATCGGAAGAGCATAAAAAACTACATAAGATGAGTGTGAAATAAGGGATAAAAGTGGTCTGAGCTCTACGAAAACGTCCTTTAGTCAGACACACGACTTATTAGATTGCTGAACAAGTTTGACATAGTCTTCACAGAAACCGTTAACTATACTTCCAACCTTTATCCAATGGGGCATGTAGCACACAAAGAGGAATCGAATGATGTATAATAATCCACTATTCGTGGCGACTGCACGTAAAAGCACTACAAATGTCAGAGCTGCGTACTGCGTCCGCTGTACGCGTGCCAATCCAGCCCACAACTGTCTCGTTAACTTAGTACCGATATTTCCAAAGGTCATGGCATCCATTATTGTTGATGCGCTAATAGCCTAGGTGGTAGAAGTTAGATATCTTGCGCCGGAAAAGCATGGCTTCTGGCAAAATCGATCGTGCACTACAAACATACTGATAGCATGATCCAGCTAGACTGAAGCAGTACTTACTGGCATAGGATTTAATGTAATTTTTCTCGACTTCTCAAAGGCATTTGGCCGGTTAGACAATGACATTCTGCTTTGCAAAATCCAAACCATCGGTATTGGTGATGCTCTCCTAGGATGGATCACAAAATTTCATCTACACCGGCGGTTGCAGGTACGACTGTGTGACTCCCTATCAGATCCTATCCAAATTGAATGCGGTGTACCACAGTGATCGGTACTAGAAGCTCGGTTATATTTGATGTATATTAACAATATCACTCGCCTCATAAGCTCGAACTGCCTGCTTTATGCCAATGACATCAAGATGGGGAGGGCGATCAATAGACCAGATGATATCACAGTATTGCAGGCCAATCCAAAAAGGGTATACGCGTGATCGATCCAGAATCTACTTCGATTTAATGTGGACAAATGTGGTGTGTTGCACTTACGGCACAAGCTGGTGTGTTCCTACAAACTGGTCAAGCAGGAGCTTCAAACGTCATGCGGCGAAAAGGATCGCTGCGTTTTGATCGAAGCCGACCTTGGAACTCCGAATCAGACTGAAAAGGCGTCAAGCAAGTACATCCAACATGTGGTCCTGCTGATGCTCACTTGCGGACGATTTGACCAATCAATTTTTCTACAGTCTCGACTGACACATACGTTTAGATGTGGAATACCCACAACAGGTCTGGCAGTCATGGCTGAGGAGAGATCTCACCGTGTTGGAGATACCCCAAGGCCTAGCAACCAAGAATGTCAAGGGTCTGTATAACTTGCTTTATAGAAGTAGGCTTCGAGAGCTCGGAGTCATCAGTGGACAGTGCCGGCAGCTGCGTGAGGACCTTATTTTGACATAGCAGATTTTGAGAGGACCCAACCACACGTGCCGCTTTTTGCTAGAGCTCAGTCACAACAGTATTTTGAGAGGCTATCATCTCAAGCTGGCGAGCAGTACGGTCGTTTGAAATGCCGTCGGAATTTTTTCTCCGTATGCGTCCGCAGTACGTGGAGTGCCCTACCGGAATCTGTCATCTGTGCTCCGAGTGGTAGAGTTCAAAACCCGTTGTCAGTACGTTCATCTCGCTTCACCGTCTCACGTTGCCCATAGTCAAACACGAATGTCTGTTGGACATTTCACTGCCGGTCCACTCCCAGAACACGTTCTACCATTTTCACCTCATGTACGTGTTCACTAGCAGACGGCACGAATTTTTCCAACACCCCATTTGCTGTTGTTTCTTATGGACTTACAGTGAATTTACTGTTTATAACACGTATACCGCGGTGAGTCCCCTGATATTAACGTAATTTTGCGAACAACTAGTCTATATTTTGAATTTTCACCTTGACCATCCTACGGGACCTGGTAAGCTTAAGCTGTTTTACCCGTATAAAACCATTGTTCCGTAACGAAGCAGACGCAAAAGGTGCACAAAAACAAAGATTTCAGCGTATGTTATCGGAAAAAGTTATGCACATACCAGATACGAATTTGGCATTTTATCGATCGTTTGTTTTTAGCGCTAATGCATGTGGATTTTGAGATGATTCCCTAGCTGAACTATTAACTGCCGACCTTTCGTCGGCAGGTCAGACAAGACCATCAGTGCGACTTCCAGAACCTGGCTGACGGCGCTCATAAAATACCTCCAGACTCAAGTTCTTATTGATATCCCCAGCTGGAAACCCCCATTTGTTTCAGCGTCCGCTCCAGACTTTTGCTATTGGTGATCCTCTCCTAGGATGGATCATAAACTTGCTTCTACATCGCCGGTTGCAAGTAAGAGTGTGTGAATCGCTGTCAGATCTTATCCAACTTGAATGCGGAGCACCACAGGGATCGGTACTAGGACCTCGGTTATTTTGACGTATATTAACGATAGCATACGCCTCATAAGCTCGAATTGCCTGCTGTATGAAAATGACATCAAGGAGGGGAGGGCGATTACTACAGCAGATGATATCAAAGTAGTACAAGCCGATATGAACATGGCATACGCGTGGTCAATTCAGAATCCACTTCGATTTAATCTGGACAAATGTAGAGTACTGCACTTGTGGCACAACTTGTTCTCCCCCACGTGGGAGTTCAATTGTTAGGGGTCTTCTGTGGACAGTATCGGCGATTGCACGGGGACCACATTTTAACTAAGCAGATTTTGGGCGATCCCAACCACACATGCTGATACTTACTAGAGCTCAGTCACGACAGCAAATTGGAGAGGCCACCATCCCAAGCTGACAGAACAGTAAAGTCTTCTGGAATGCCGCTGAAATTTCTCCTCCCTACCCGTTTGCAGAATGTGCAATGCCCTACGCCAACTGTTAAATATGCTCCGACGCTGGCGGAGTTCAAAACCCGAGTTGATCATGCACTCATTTTCCTGCACCATCTCACATGAATCATTACCCATGGATAAACACAAGTGTCCGTAAGAGATTGCACTGGCGGTCAAGTCCCAGAATTTGTGCCACTTCTTTCACCTCCTGTATGCGTACACCAAGAGGAGACCTGATGTGTACCAACATCCTATTTGCCGTCATTCTTTAGAGATTGAGCTTGGATTTACAGCTTGTGCTACGTATACCTCAGTGAGTTCACCGGCGTAAACCCAATTTTACTAATACTTTTTCTATCTTTGAAGTCTCACCATGACTATCCTCCGAGATCTGTTAAGCATTCACTTTTTCTGCCCTATACAACCACTGTTCCATTGTTTTCACTGCTCGTATAGGGAGTAGCGTATTCCAATGAGGTATTTGGATGCCCGAACTTGAAGCAGCTCTGAAGCCTTAAGGTCGGTTTCAACCATAGACGCTAGGCTTACATAGCGTATTCGATATGGAGGCGATTTATGCACTGAGTATCTGTCTTAACTTTGATGTATTGGAATATATGAAACCCTTGCCACACCAATTTTTTATGATAGCTGTCGTTATGCATGAGTACAAAGACGATGGAGACGGCGCAAACAACGGATGTTCCTTTCCGGTGCAGTGTTGTCGTTAACCTAATCGAGGTTTCACGGGACGGAAGACTTCCAGATTAAACAGACGAGTAGAGGCAAAACTATCGTCACAAACTGATACCACGGCAGCCCTGGAAAGGGGTTTCAGTCACCTAGCCCGAGGACAGAAGTGCACCCAGGGGCACTCCAGACGGTTGTAAGGCGAAATTGCCCTACGTAGATCACCACTTGTGTTGACGTAATGACTGCACTTCATCGAATGGTGACATGGATGATTGGGGCCACTCAATAGCTGCTCAGTATCGTGCTGTTCGTAGCGTTTATAAAGTAATCAGAGCACACACCCTGTGCTCGTACAGACGATGGTTTGGCCGTTTTCCACAACTCGTCACCAGTGAACTGATGAGCAGACTGTGTGGTTCATCAGATTGCATCAGTCTAAAACAATGGTTCTCAACCTGGACATAATCATCCCCCAGGGTAAAATGGAACGCTACCTGGGGTGAAGATAAGTACGAGTATTGGGTCAACAACCATTCGCCAACCAAAAGTAATAACAAAATCATCTGTATCAAAACACGTAACTAGTTAACTAGTCACTATCCATTAGCCAGCAGAGGTCGGTGAATTTGACAATTTTCGATAATAAATGGTATCACTTAAACTAATATGCAAGCCTGCAATGCAGCGCAGTAAGATAGCGCCTCTATCGGCTTGCTCGTCCATCGACCTTATTTGACTCGGGTAGTTGTTCGCCGATTCAAATTACACGCTTGAGTGAACACTAAGGTGGAACCATAGGTCAGCTGACCACGTACAATAGCGAGTGGATGTTTACAAGATAGAAGGGACAAAAGAGGCGTATAGTGTTCAGAACGTATCGATACAGAGTGGTGGTGGAAAGCTGACACGTGGTCAGGTTTGAAATCGGATCACAAACAAAAGGGTCGTAAGATGTCTTGAATCGGGATAACAGCAAGCGTTACGAAGTGCACAAAAACATTGAGCTTGTGATCACATAACCAGGGCAGATAGAGCAGTTTGGAAGCTAGTGCTCATTAGGTCTTGGGTTGATCACGTTATACTACAATTGTTTCTGACGAGAACCAAGAGTAGGTGAGTGAATTAATTCTATGGTTTTAATATTGATGACAATGATTTATTTGAAAAACCTTATGACAAGTTCACCCGCGTTAGAGTCGCCAGCATTAGTTTGTATATATATATATATATATATATATATGGTTGGCAGCATAAGTTTCCGGATTTGCCTGTCACTGTGGCCAGCCACAGGACGCCTGCGCTTATAGAGGGACCATGGGTGGCCTGCGCTGCATCGCTCATAGCTCCAACCACACACCCCCATATCCAGTGTAAACCCGAAGGAATAAGACCGGGAGTCATGTTGACGGGAGCCACGTTTCATTAACGAAGCCGGCCCACACTACTTCACAGGCAAACACAAGCACGCTGTATTTGGGGAAAGCAAGCGCACACAAAGCGGTGACTGGACCGTGGTCCGCTCCATTCTTCGAGCCTAACATGGCCACAATGACCGTGTACCCCTTCCCCTACATCAACGGCCAACTGTCTCCTAGAGCCAATTTGGACGA
>OX104064.1:54032622-54173469 GCA_944474145.2 Dicrocoelium dendriticum | reverse complement strand
GAATGGTGTGTGAAGGAATGCAGGCCATTCGCAGTAAGCGTAAGTAAATTTCACGGATGTGGCAGGGTTGTGCGCACTGAAGAGTGCTCTCTTCGTTACCTGACCCGCATTACTATTGCACGTGGAAGTATTATAGATGGCTTAAAAGGGGACGCTTGCTCGCAAAATAAGTGGTAGGCATTTAGGCGTCAGTAGCTGAAGCATGAGTATGTACAATGCGGAAAAAGTGTAACGCCGGTAACTGTACCTGCCTCCATCAACCGTGGTTACCTAGACCGTGCATATTTTAAGCCACTGGCATCAGGATTACCTCAAGGTAAGGTTCAAATATTTGGTGAACATGCCTTAAGTGCAAATTTGTGGTTATCCCCTGTTGTTCCCATATTGTGTGTTTCATCGTAGGTACAAGGTTAGGGTATATGTTTGGCTGCACAGACGTTGTGGACCGGCGGTTATGGAGCCCCATTTGATGGCACACGTGTATCTTCATTACGGTGGGTAATGAGGGGTACGGGTAATGTTAAACGGCTCCATGGACGTTGGTAGCCGTTTCCATGTAAGTGTTTAGGCAAGTGCACAAACACCGGTACCATGTAAACAGCGGTACTTGATTACAAAAGCGGGGCTGAGGGGCGAACTGTTCACATTCCTTTGGCTGAATAATCTCTGAAATGCGGCGTGAAATGCAACGCGGACGTCTGTACCGATTCCAAATATTTGCGAAATTATGGGAGCGGTTTCCACGCTCTTGACCCAAACGCGCAATCACTGAGGAACGGTGAATGGTAAATGGTGATTCGAACGAACTTGGGAAGAAATACGTGCGCGTCTCACCGCAAATGAATTTACATTATCAAGTTGCACTCATGTTTCCCCAAAGTCGGTTGCGTATGCGGCAACATAAATAACCATTGGATGAATATCTAACAGGGGAGCAGTGGATGGGAATGGTAATAAGCACGTGATATGGTACCAACAGCACTAAAAGCGCTTAGTATATCGTGGCCAGGACAGCGAGGTGATATGGTAAGGAGGGTGCAATGTAATACGATGGTAGAGAATGTTGTTGACGATTACGGGCCCACCCACTGAGCCAACCGCCAAGTGGTGCATGGCATGCAAGCCGATGAGTAAATACTCGGGGCTCGTAATGAGGCACCAGAAGGGGGTTGGACATAGGGTGGCCCTAAAAAGAGCCGTGGGGTCGTTCACAAAGGTAGAGGCAAGCGGACGTATTTATCATTGCGGACTCACCAGGAGCAGGACGTGCCAGGGGGTAGTTGTGCGAATTCAATACCAGTGGTGTTGCAAACGGATTCACATACGAAGCACAGAAGCATGGGCAAGTGTCATGGGACTGAGAAGCTAATTATTGCAGTAGGGTACGTGATATCTGAAAGGCGCAACGGTTGAGCAGACGGGGTACGGTGATTGACTTGCCGGCGACATGCTGGGCGAGGTACTCATTTGGGAGATCTTGAACGCAGGGCACTAAAGCTAGGGTGCAGAGAAGACGCATGTTACTGATAGCTATATGTTAATAACGCAATGACGTACTGACGCGGCGTTCAGACTGCAGTCATGTGGACAATCACATGGGCTGCACACTGGCGGCCAGTAGGCGGTTCGGAGGCATAGTGCTAAAAGGTGTGTGTTTATCAAATCGCCACATACTGACTCGGTTTCCAAAGTGGACGCATGAGGACATACATGTAGGCGGCGGACTGGCAGGTAAGAGGCGGTTGCGAGGCATACTTCTGAAAACGCAATCGTCATAACAAATAAGGACGTACTCACAGGGTGATCAAAGGGTAGTCATGTGGACATTCACATGGGCGGCTCACTGGCGGCTAGTAGGCGGTTCGGAGGCACAGTGCTATAAGGTACGTGTTTATCAAATTTCGGCGATTAAACCACATCATACGGAACCCTCTACAAGCAGCCTTCATCTAATCGTCCCCAGAGTGAAGCAATGAGGTATGGGTGATGCTTAGGTCAACCTGCTGAATGACAACCGGGAAGTTCACTTCCACCAACTACCTAGCGCGTTGAGGGAATAGAACCCGCAATGCGGAGGAGGGAACATTTCACCTGATTTATGGGCAACAACCATAAGGTTGACCAATCCCAGAGGCAATCCTAGGCACTCTGAAGTGCCTAAGAGCGACCAGGATATCCACAATATTCCAGAGCTTGAGGTCGTCAGCAAACAATGGGGACGGTACTCCAAACTCCTGGGGTAGGTCATTGACATAAATTGCGAAAAGCAACCGCCCTAAAACCGAGCCCTGCGTTACGCCAGTAACAGCAGGTTGTCTAAGCAAAAGGCTACGCCCCACGCGTACACACTGTTCTCTGCCCTCTAGGAAAGCAGAAACCCATTTAAGGGGCTCCTGATATCCCATACAATCTCAACTTCAATGAGAGCCGTTGATGTGTGACAGTATCAAAGGCTTTCAAGAAGTCAACGAAAAGCACGTCCATGGCGTGACCGTTGTCTACTGCCTCAGCCCAGCTTTCACGAGCTACAAGCAAATTTGTCAGACATGAAAATCCCTTACGGAATCCGTGCTGGGCCGCACTGAGAAGGTTAAACTTAAGAAGGTGATTCTCCACCGATTCCCTGACCAATTATTCGAACAACTTAACTACCACACTTGATAACCTGACAGGCCGGTAGTTACCGGGCAGAACTCTGTCCCAGCCGTTAAAAATCGCACAGGTGATTGCGTACTTCCATTCCCAAGGTAAGGCACAGCTGTCGAGTGATATCGTAAACATGCACGTCAGAGGGCCACTTAGCTCAGCGGCCAATTCATGCATCAGCTTCGATGAATTGAATCAGGGCCAGAAGCTTCGGAAGGATTTAGCCCTTGCAATAGCCCGAACACTTCTGTCTCCGTTATGCTTATTTCAGTTACGCAAGAATCCTGCGGAACTTTTGTGACCAGCTCAACCTGAGGTAGAGAGGCGTCATGAGAAAAGACAGCAGTATACTGTTCGCTAAGTATGCAGGCATTATCATAGTCGGTATGCCCAGTTGTCCCGTCCGCTCGTAGTGAAGCCGGTATAGACGAGTTTGTACCGATACGTCTCTTTACGTAAGCAAAGAACTCCTTAGCATTTGTTACCGCTGCGATAGGCAAATCCTCCTCGTACTGTAGACGAACAGTTCCAAGATAATGCTTACATTTATTTCTAACCGCTCGCTAGCCTTTCGTAGGTGCAGGTTGATGAAGCCGCTTGGTAAGTTACCCAGCACTTAAAGCGCTTCCCCAGCACGTATTTGCCTGTATGACCTATGCATTGAGGCTGCGCCGGTGTCACACTTCTGTTAGTGAGTGCGATATGGGCAGCAGAGATCTCGGTGAGGTAGGCGTTAAATTTATCCAAGGCTGTCTCTACGCTGCCAGTCACCGTTATCGCACAACGCAAAACGGAAGCTTTTTCTCGCATTGCATGAAACTCTGCCCGCAAAATATTTAGGCATGCCTCAGCGGTAGCCTGATGACACTTTCTTACAGCACTTAGTTACAACGCGTCGTAGATAATATCACTTACGACATACTGTGACTTCGCAAAAGTGAGATCCAAGGTAGCCGGAATTTGGTTGCGCATATATATAGTCGGGAGGTCCACGAAATGATCTAAAGGCAGCAGCAATGTTAGCTCAAGGAGATTTGAACCGAAAGTGCCCACCGTGAAACTGCAAGATAGATCAGCCCAGCAGACTTCAGAGAGGTTGACGCCACCCAGTATTAGACACCTATTGGCAGTCTTAGTACGAATACATTCAATAACCTCCCTGGTGATACTACCAGGACTTCCATATACCACTATAACTGTAAACTGAGCGGAGGAAGTGCACACATTAACGGAGAGGGCTTCAACAGTTTGATCCGGCGACTGGAACACACAGGTCCTCAACACATCGCGTTTACAACTCACATAAAGAGGGACGCCCTCACCTTGGCGGCCAACGGAGCGATCGCACCTAATCAGTGCGTAGCCAGGAAAAGATGCTTCACCGTGTGTGATATCCGGGGACAGCCACGTGTTTGTGATAACAACTATGTCTGGACGAGATTTGGGTACAGGTAGACCCACCTCGAGTACCTTGTTCCTTAGGCTACGCACATTACGAAGCACTATACGAAGGAACTCGGCACGAACAGCCCTGGGTCGTCCGCTACCAGGATAGGTTCTGGTAGGATAGAATTTCACTTCCGGCTGACCACCTGAAAACCCACTAGACGAAGGGCTTGCTCACTAAACGCCCGCCTGCTCTAGAGGCTTTTGATGGCTTCCAGGATCGGGACCCAATTATGAGGCGCGCCAAAGGCATAACACACTATAAGACGGCTCGCAAACGGATTCAGTGGAAGTAATGTGTTCAGCATGGTATTGATTCCCATGTTTAATATTACAAGCATTCAACTGAAAAAAAAGCAACAGCGGCGTGTAAAAACAAAATAAAATTGTTCCCTTCAACTTCTTATCAAATTGTTCCACTCCTCCTGCGGCGTATTAGTTGCAGTGTGATGCCCACCTTCAACTAGCATGCCACCATGATTACGACGGCATGAATATTGCCTATCTGCTGATCTCCATGGTTTTATGCAGCCTCTGTGTCCAGTTAGTAGGCTGCTGAGATTACTGAATTACCAACCGTCTCTCATAACACTTGCTCGTACCGCTGATCCCGCTGATAAAGTAGACTGGGTTTCACTAGATACAATGCACCTTACATCAACCATACATCCATCGGTATTCCCTGATTCCTTCCTCGAAACTTACGGCAATTTTCGCTGGCGGGAGTAGGCTCCACCTTATCCACAAGGCAGTCTCCTCTGAGCTAGGTCACCTGTTTCTGGGCAGGTGCTGTGCCAATTACGTATACTGATTGATGTTTATCACATCAGATGAACCTTTTCCTTTGCTTCCATGGTTCCTCCTACCACATGTTTCCATGTAAAGGCATTTCAGACCCATGCTGCAGTTATCCGTGTGAGGCACTTTGACCGCCGTCGCCTTACCTCCGCTGCTTGTAGCCTACTTCATGCGGTTGTCTTGATTTCATGAACCTTTTGCATGTTTACTTTCGTACCTTGGACCACAACTTATCTTATTAGTTAGCGTACGCAACACATTCATACAAAGCAACAGAGTGAGGTTGAAAACATGTGTCAATAGCTGCGATACACATCACCGACTCAATCTTCCTACGTATTCATAGCAAGCAAACGCATCAGTTTACAACAAACTTACGTCCATGTAATTATCAACTTACCGTGTAACACGGGGATGTGAAATGTCACGACGCACTGCATTGGAAAAATTCCTGATATATCTCCTTCTGTGTGCAACGGTATACCAGACCCGCTGCGTGGTGAAAGTCATCATGACCTATACCGCTGCTCCCTCCGCACCTCTCCAAATGGGAGTAATTGCGTACAAATGTTTAACATAGTTAAGTAAGCAACCTACCCATCTTATTCACATGTGTAGGGAGCCTGGTTCATGCTGCAACGCATATGTCCTGCACGTAATCATTAACATAATGGGTAACCGATACTTCACATGTGGCGATGAGGCGCAAACACTCCTTCCCCGGGAACTCATTGCACAATGACAAACAATCGTCAACATTACGTACGGATAGTGTACTTCAGTGGATATCAATCCCCGAATTGCGTATTACGGCGGCAATGATTCACTGCAAGGTGGCGTAGTTAGAAATGTTGGTTAACGTACAGCTTACCAAAGGACTGCCATTCACAAGCTTCTTCACGCACCGCCTTAGCTTTCCATTCAGCGATCACATTGCAGGAAGGTACATTCCTCTTCCCCGTTGTATGCCGCGCAACTTTGATGGAACCAACGTTGGCATACGTCACACATAACCCACTTAACTTCAGTATCCACCGTTGCGTTATCCTGTTCCTTTAGACATAATGCGCATAGGTCTAATACCGCGGGATCCGGTATCCTGCGCCTCCTTTTTTCCGCTTTAGAACGAGCAGAGACGCCGAAATTTCGAAACACGTGCAGAGGTGTATTGCTCAGTATTCTCCGTCACTCGCAATTTTAGTGGAGAGTTCCGTTTTCTTGAGTCGCACCATGCAGGTTTCTCATTACCCCTGCTGTCCTCCCCCTAAATATATAACCGCCCGCGTTTCATGTACACCATCATTGGCCCGCAAGGAGCTTGTGCTCGGCACGCTGTCCCCATCATTTGCCAGTCTACATACCGCCGTTCTGCGCCGCGTGCTTCCCATTAATCGATCGTGCCAGTCTTCCACGTCCAAAGGAATAGGGTCACTACAGTGCCGCGTGGTGCAGTAAAGAGATACATCACTATGCTCCGACATCAAATCCGCCAGCCTCTTAAGACTCCTCAGTACCTTGTCGTGCCACGCCGATCCAAGGCTGCAGACCTGCGTTTTCAGTTCCGCCATCACCTCCTCCATCTTGCAAAGTTCCGTCGCCCTGTCCACTGCGCGTACCTCAAGGACGTCTCCCGCATCAACGAAGGTCACATCCCTTAATCCTGCAGCCTCCGGGGAGCAGTCAACAGGCCGACTGCATGGAGCATTCCATCTACAATCTTCCAAAATACCGGCAATAGGCTTCCCTTTCATGGCGGTGACATGGCACATGTGCGCACATGGCATTCGCCATTGTAGGTGAAATTCACATTCGCAACCGTCATCCGTCACGTTATACCGCCGCCTCTTGGAACCACGGGTGCATTCCACCACCCAGTGCCTGCCCGCATCATGCATTGACCTTATCCCCGCATTCCTCCAGTGTCTCATCATCTGCTTACGAGCGTATGGAAGAAACCGAGTCAAGATGGGGGTTGCAAGAGACAGCTCCACAGGTGGAACGTATGGCGTCGCACTGTGTCTCCCAATCGCCAGTTGCCGGTCTTGCATCAAAGTAGAAACTCTCTCAATAATCACCGTGAATAACGATGGTACGGATAGTTGCTCAGTCAACTGCTTCTTCAGATGTTTATTTTCATTTTCCACTCTGTCCGTCGTTGCGCAACCAAAAAACATACGGCGCGCTGACGATGAGCCGCCCATGCGGATGCCCATGGAAGCCATGTACGCCGAAGGTAACGGTACATTTCCGCACTCTTGCCTGCAAGCGCTCGCAGAATGCCGCTGAAATGTCCAGCATCACGGGTGTAAACCAACAACATCAGCCATTGCCGAAGGAGGTTTCGCACACCGGGATTTAAACCAGCAACTTGTGCACACCGTCGGTACATATCCCTCATGACTTGAAAACGGCAAAATACCACCGCCGCGTTCGGATACGCCAACATAAACGGGCCAACTTGAGCGATGCACTTGTTCATAGTCAGAGTTTGCACTGACGAGGTGCAAGGCAACCTCTCTTTCATAGATTCCACCGCCAGTCTGCAGCTGTAGGCCGTCTGATTTAGAAACAACGCGTAAAAAATGAATACGCTAGCCCCTTTGCATCTATTAACATACAGTGCCACAGTATATAGCCGCCATAGTTCAACTGGTGCGTTGCATCGGCCAACAACACCTCACAGTACCGGGCAGCTATGGATTCCATGCAAGACGGCACGAAAAATACATATTTAACTATGGTTCCTTCCCTCACTACCCGACAAGTGCCATACTTCTCCAGCAAATCCGTCACCTCGCACACCTCCCACGCCTGCTGCTTACGGTGACGACTTGCCACCGTCTTTATGTCGTCTACTGTCAACACTCGCCCATGCTTTCGGTTCATGTGCCGACGATTCTCACGGGTACTTCTAAACACCGACATACGGCTCACAATCTCTTACTCCTCAGCGTCCGTCGAGTGCCGATTCTGCGGATACAGCCACGGAATACCCAGATGGAAATCATGATTATGCCGCAGCTCCACTTCACCACGCTCGTAATAATCACCCCTCAATACTATGGAAAACTTGCTTTGCAGCCCAGCATTCTATAACTATTTAGTCATCTTAGAGCATTATCAATACCACACTTACCCTTTACCACGAACTTTCCGCCGATTACCATGCACACACTGGTAATGCATATATTGGTACAGATACCTTTCTGGCAAATCATTCCCCGTCATGCGTTTACACCGAGTTCGAGTTACCACTGATCGCTTATAAAACGCAGTCGCAGTAGCCTGCTGAAATTTCTTCACATCCTGTTCCATGTCTGCAAATTTTCGCGAATACAATCCCACCAAACGATTAAACGTAGGAAGATCGTCCACCATGATGACAGCTTCCAACGACGCGCCACGGTTCAAAACTGCACTCTGTTATCTACTTGAACAACAACAACAGTGTTAACCTCCACAAATATTTATAATACCACGTACCTTAAATCCTCATAAAACTGTTCATTATACACCACACAACATCAATAAGCACTGCGTACCATACCACCCTCACTAAATTACGCACATAACACTGGTTAGAATCCCGGTCCGCCGTCGGCTGATTTTTGGCCGGGCTGCTGCTGCTGCTGCTTTTGAACGCTGCCTTCATGTCTGCTTGAAAGCCGCATATTTGCTGTGGAATTATACTCGGATCTCTGTTTCCATTGTGTTCGACGTCCTCGATAGATATGTCGTTCACAGTAGCCTGAACTTAACTGTGATTTGACTGTTAGTATTGCTTTATGGTTTTGCTCTTCTGTTGGACTTTAGCCCTTCCGTATTTCATCGACCCACTACAGAACTTCGTTTGGCGGAAAGATCCAAGGCCACTCCCAAACTACGGTTCTTGTATCTGAAAAAGAGTACAAAAGCTGCGTGTGAGATACCTGCCCTGTATTCCAGCAATAATGTTACCTTACTGTATGTTGATGGTGCCAAAGCTGTGCTCCTGGCTTTACGGTATTCTTCCGTCCTTTCTATTGAAACTCCATTATCCCGTGACTTTGTATCGCTCCGCCCCTCTACGCTAGGGCATGTTGAGTTCAACGACGACTTGGATATGCGACTACTTCATGAAATAAAGCCGAACACTTCACCGGTTCCGGATGATCTGCGTTCTTTGTTCCTCCAGACGATGGCTCAGCACATTGCTTCTCCTGTTTGCCGTTTTTCGGTGCACCCTGGAAACTGGGATGACTTCGTCAGGATCCTGCAAACCACCGGCCGATTTGTCTGACATCGATAACTTGTACAATCATGCAAATAATTCTTAAGAGAGCCCTATATTTTCACCTGGAGATCCTGTACATTCTTTCATGCGCTCAACATGGTTTTCGAAACTCATGTTCCTGTATTTCTCAGTTGCTTGTTGCGAGAGAAAACTTGGCGATATCGCTGGATACCGGTAACCATCTAGATGTCGTTTTCGTTGATTTCCGCAGAGCATTTGACAAGGTTCCTCAAGGACGTCTCCTCAAACTCCGGGGACTTGGTATTTCTGGGAAAATTCTGTACTAGTTCGCTGACTTTTTGGATGGCTGATGCATGCAAGTCAAATGAACGCTGTCTACTCCAATCCTGTTTTGCTGATAAGCCGGGGCCTACGGGGCTCTGTCCTTGCTCCTGAGCTCTTCAAAAATCGGCATAAATGACCTTCCATCTGAGCTCCAAACTGATTGCCTCATATATGAGCTGCCCGGTATTCGCAGACTTAGCAGGGTACTTTAAAGATGGTGACGTTTGTTGATTGGTCGGACGGGAGAGAAAGAATTGACGTCAAGACTCTGACATTCTAATCGGGCGTAACCTTAAAACCGTGTTTTAGGGTGCTAAAAAGCTATCAACTGCTTGCCGCCAATTCGAATGTTTGGCAATACGGTCAAACAACTCTGTAAATTTGCTAAATTAATTAGACAAAGAAATTTCCACACCCTTGTGTCCAATATCGCACAGTGAGCGCATTGTAATTTCAAAGTCAAAATTAGGTCGCCTGTTTACATGGATGCTGTATTTAACTAATTCGCAGTCTTGGAAGTCCGTTAAATACATTGGATTTCGGCAACGTATACCGTAAAAGCTTTCTTTAGTGACAAGCTCGTTGGCACGGCCGTCCGTTATTAGTCCAGGTGTTCTCTTTTATGCGCCTTCGCGGCGTCCTGTCTAGATGTTGTTAAACGCAAAACAGAACACAGACGAGATGTGCAGCAAAACCGTTTTGAAATGAATGCAAACTAGTGCCAAGGCAATCAGCTGTGTACCCTGTGTTTCTAAAGTGTCAATATTCAACTCGGGTTCCTATGTATCTACGTATCAATGGCGAAACATCTAAGTGTGTAATGCATGCAGCTATATTTGCCTTAAACATGTGTAACACTAATGCAATATTGTTAACTAAATTAGAAAGTATTTACTTTAAGTTATAAAATATAAGTGTATTATTTCTGAGCTTATTTATTAAAAATACTTGTCGTGTACTGATACTCTCGTCTTGGATTAGTTATTTAGTCTCCTATTGTGCCGATATTTCTAGCCACGGAATTTTATTGTGAAACGCATTATTAATATAATGAAAGATGTAACACTAGGAGTTTGTGGGTTTCGTAGCAGTTGCTACATCATAGCAGACGTACTTATGTGGTTTATTTAACAGCGAAGATTTTGTGAAATCATAAGAAACTTATGCAGAATTATGGTACCTATGAATAATCTTTTTATCCATACCTATGGACAGCGAGCCCTTTCATTAAAGCGTTCTTTTGGCCACTGGCCGAAAAACAAAAGGAGCTGATTATAAATGTTTTTATATGTCCATGGATGTTGTTAACTATTGTTCTAAATCATTATCGGCGCTGTTTAGTGCGTAAAATCTTTCTTTTTAACCGTACTTTCTGTCAGCGCAAGTGATATTTAGAGCACCGTTAGTGACGAACAATTTGTCACTGTGGTAGTACGTACTTACAAGTCTGTATTCGATTACCGTGTAGCCTTGACGGAATATGCATCCATTCCTCGAGAGCAGCGAAAACGTGTGCCGTCGTGTGAGTGTTGTAACGCCCTAAATGACCAGACGTTTGGCCCTCAGCAGTTTAAATGTAAATCTTATGGACGACATGTTGGTCACCCGAAATATTTCCCAAAGCACCCTGAAATTCAAAAACGAAAGTTTCATGGTGAAAATATCGTAAACATGAAACGGAAAACTACCTACTAATTGTAATTACGCAATGCAGTAGCCGTAAAGCCAAACCCAAATGTATTGTGAATGACCAACTCTCGTCCAAACGAAACTAATTAGTATGACTTTTAGTCACACAGTATGCTTTAGCTGATGCTATCCCACCATATATCATGAGTGCGCTGCTGTCGGAGCCTTTATACTACAAGCACAATCCTCGGAGTCATATGATATTGCAACGCACTTGGGTCCAATTACCTCGGCAATAAATGTGCCACTGATGGAGCATATATACAACGAGCGCGAGCCTTGGAGCCGCGTGCTATGACAACCAACCTGGGTCCTATTACACTGGCAGCCAAGGTGCCGCTAGTGCAGTTAATTTTTAATAATGCTTTAATCCCAATGGAGCTCAGAAACCGCAATAACGGTGCATTGTATTTAACAGAAAGCAGAGAGAATAGGTTCAGCGTTATTCAGTATATTCGTGCCTTTGACGCGCATGTCTCATGCAGGGTATCATTACACAAAGTCGTATATATCGCCTGAAATATAATAGTAGTGTGAACGTAATTGAATGAGAGTTTTTATCTGAACGATTTTTTCATTCTCAGCGTTTTCTTTACTGGGCTAACATCCATGTCGAGGCTACAATGAAGTGAAAATGGGTTTAAATTGCACAGAATAATTTACTCTGGCACCCCATTCTGGTTGAGGGGAACTCGACGGCTCAAATTCGACAACCTATCGATGAAAGGTAAGGAAAAAGATCACCAGTACCAAGTGCACGTGCAATATGATGGGTTACGGTTTGTTGACTTGTACTCTGATCTGCGGTAATCTCAGCACTGAAGGAACTCATCGGCTGTGAGACGGCGATTGGTGGGGTGTCGCTCAAAAAGAAAGCGGTTAACTGGGTAATTGTGAGACAGATCGAAGGTTGTGACTTCTAGCTTGCGTCCCGTTCTAACAAGGTTAACGCGAGCTTTGCAGTTAGTATCACGATAGCTGTAAGATTTAGAATAATAGAAGCAAAATCCTACTAAACACGTCTTTCTGTAATTGTTGACTTGCGATGTGCGCGGCGGACACATCGATAAAAGATCCTGTCGTACTTCACCGTGACACGTTACACTTTCTGCCGCTGTAGGATACAAAATTGACGTACTGAAGATGCATGAAGTCCGAAAACAAACTATTAAACTCATCAAAACCGTCAAAAGAACGCCCAAGGAAGCTTCTCCGGAAACCAGACTCCATAGCGTACGGATTCGAAAATACTGTTCGTGAAGCGTATCTGGTTTCCGACGCATTCAAACAATTGCAAAGCACATTTGCAAAGATTTAATAAAACTGTAAAAGCAGAGAGATAGCCGGGAATAATGCTATAAAATAACTATAAACTATTTATTGCGTACTAGGTTTTGCGGGGTAAAGGTGCGTATCTGACTTCTGACACATTTAAACAAATGCAATAGCACATTTGCGCAGAATCGAATAAAACTGCAAAGCCAGAAATATAGCCGGGAATCATGCCATAAAATAACGCGAAACTATTTATTGCGCACTAGGTTTTGCTGGGTAACGGTGCTGCGACTACCTTGCAGCCATTTATGATGATCTTAAACTGTGACTGGAAGTCTCCAAACTCGATAATGCCGACCTGCTACGGTGTCACGTAGTGGCAACCATAGAACTGCAAGAAATGTGGGCAATAAAAAAATAAGTTGCATCAATTTTACAGCTTAAAATACGACTATGTCTGGTATTTTCCAAAAAACGGCTGATATCTCTGCACATGAGTTCAGTTGCTACTTTAAGTGAGGTCTAATGAAAGAGGTCGTATTTGGCTGTTATTTCTCATTGCAACCATAGAGGCTGACTTCAGGAGCACCTTTGTTGGACATTCGTTTCATAGCTTTGATGAATTCTATTCCCTGTTTACCTCATCTATGCATCGGAACAACGTCAATTTTGTTTGCTGTAGCAGCAAAAGAGCAAGTATCATAGCGTGAGGTATGATCGCATCGCTTATAAATGCGTGCGCTGTAAGCGCCGCAAAACAAGGAGCAAAAGAATATGGCGAGTCTAATTTGTGGTTTAAAATGTTGTTTGCCGTCCAATTTAGTTCTCCAGACACCGATTGCAGTGCTTGTGTCAATGTTGCTCGGGATGGCCGTAAGCTATATGTGCTTACGTTCCAGCTCACACAACCATCCATGCAACCGGTTTCTTTTCGAAAGGCACCCTTTAAACTGGCGACTTACTGAGGAGGAATGAAATCAAGCTGCTGACTTATTTCGATACAACACCCCACGTGCGACATAAAGCAATACATCGAGAATGCATTCGGGACACATGTCACAAGCGACGACGTCCGTAATGTACGCCGCAGGTTGCGTTCGCCCGTGTCATGTAGGTGAAATGTCACGTTATTATTGCTAGTCAATTTTCGACAGGTCCTTCAGAGCATGGAACAGGATGGTTTCGTGCAAACCATTTCCGAAAAAGGCTTACTTACGCATGTGTGCTTTGCTCGTAATCAGCAAGTGCAAATGCGTGGATGCAACGCATGGTACAAACCGCGTTGGGTACGTATGACATACGACGTTAAATTTCGCTACAGTTTCAAGCTGTACCAGTTCTTGGTAACAGACGGCATGGGTTACGGACGACCAGTTTTTATGGGTTTGTGCGTAAGGAAACGTTCACATCGCTATTGAAATTATTTGGTTTATTTCGTGAGGCCATGGGCCATGACTTCTCCGTACTAACTTTCGTTATGCATAAAATGGCTGCTCAAATGCGCGCAGCACAAGCAGTATTCCAGTGTGACATTCTGCTGTGCTACTTTCATATCCGCGAGGCAGTTCGAAAGCACGTGAGTTAAGCGAATTGTTTTATTCTGATCTGTAGACCAATAGCTTTCGCTCACGTTATTTATTTCATCGGATGGCTACAATTGATACGGAGACCGAGTATGCTACTTTTCCGACATTTACACCGGTCTAGGTTCCAGCAGGATCTTAGCCTACTTCAGAGGACGGATCCTCAGTTTGTACGGTATCTAACCTCCCACTGCATGTTCATCAGGCGGTCGTGTGCAAAGTACGCTCAAGCAAGATTGGTGCATTTTGGGAACACCACGAACAACCGTGCTGAGAATGCCAATCCTAGATTAACGAAAATAACCCATGCTTCCGACCGCCTTGCTGTGGCTGTGAGTAAAGTGTGGAAGCTGTCTCAGGTTCTACTGAAAGAATTTCAGATGCAGTGTACATACTTCTGTGACAGACACCAGGTGTTTGAAGATGAAGGTAACGCTTACGTGCAGATGCTGATAGACCGTCTAACAACGTACGCTGGTACTCTGGTTATGCGTCATCTGGCAACACAGAAGTTAGGTGCGGTGTACTCAGACATTGGAGCGGGACTGGTATGCCCTCTTGTATGTTTCTACTTTTACAGTTTGTTGTTCAAGATCAACACCATCGCTATGACATCGACTGCGCAAATGGCACATGCACTTGCGCATTTTACGGGCACATCTGGCTACCGTGCGACCATTTGCTGATGTTATGCAAGAAAAAGCAACATCCGGCGGGTAAAGCAGCGATTATGTTTCATTCCCTCCTTAGAAAGCATACCTATCCGTAGTCGGTGGTTAGCACATTACAACATTACAACATTTTGCTTCGCTTGTGGTGAACCGGTTGCAGGTACCGGCGTTCATTGCATGCACAACCGGCTACTATACCACCGTAAATGCTTGATGGAGAACAAATCTGACGGTTGCAAAGTTTGCCCCAGCGACTTAGCAACAGTTACATTTCCCAAAACGCCGTCACCTAGCAGTAACATACATGAGTTGTGATCAAGTAAGTTAGTTTCAGCTTCGCGCCGTACACCCTCTCGGAATATAACGATATAATCCACCCCATCTACTTCCCCGGCGTATGAAAGCAAGCGCTTTTAAATAGCTTTTCACCACCGCTCAGACACTTCGGATGGTTGTGACGCGTTACCCCGTTGCAGCTTTGCATATGTGTCACAGTACGGACAACGCACCCGCTATGCCTATGCGCTTGCAAAGTGAGACGAACACTTCGGTGGAGCTGCAGCCTATCTGCAAACCTGCGTTTGAGTATGTCATATTATATTGTTACCTGCATCCTCCCCAGTGTAGATCTAGATTCCACTGCAACTGAACCCTTTGCTGGAAAGACAACCGTTTTAAGAAGCACTTTCATGATCTGCTTGCCAGACAGTAAGTTCTGTGCCATTGTCATTACACCACTGCAGCCGATGACTACGACTTCGTCTAACTGCTAAATGCCAGTCTGTGAGAACGCAAACTTGGCCCTTTTTAGGGTGACTTCCTGTTTCGTTTCCGGGTGCTTCCCCCTTGCCAACCCGACGCAACTTCGCGGTTGACGGCATTGATTGGAACATTCGGTAAATGAATCGGACGGTGGCTCTGTAATCCTCGCAGGAATGACCCATTTGCTGGTATACTGGGCCTACAAGCCCATGCATTCCTCGTTCAACATGCTTTCCTTTAGGTACATTACTTTTACCCCACTCCTCAGTGATCCGCTGTGTTGACGTGACACATCTGACGTGTCCGGCACATTTGCGTGAGCACTTTGAATAGGTCTGGACGACAACGTTCCCGGAATTTTACCTGTGCCCATACGTTTCTTGACAATTCGGTTATCATTTGCATGTAACCATATCCGTATCGTTCCAGTGCTGTTAAAGCGCTAGCTATTGATGCCTCATGATGGGCATTTTTGGTGCTCTTGCAATGAGCTTTAGTCCCCCTGTGTGGACGGGTATACGAAGACATATGTAGGCTACTATAGCAGCAGTGCACCAGGTACGTGCTGCTAAGTATAGAAGCTCCGAGACCTACGCCACTGCTGGCAGTTGCTAAGCGACCTACCTAGGCTAGTGTATCACCAGTGCAACTGGTCTGTACTGCTATGTATTTAGGCTCCAAGATCTACGCCATTGCTGCTAGTGCTAAGAGAGCTATCTGGGCTATTTTATCACCAGTGCAACAGGCCTGTAATGATAGGTATTGAGGCTTCAAGATCTACCTTCTTGGTGCTAGTGCTACGAGACCTACGTAGGCTACTGTATCACCGGTGCAGCTAGTCTGTGCTGATATGTATAGAGGCTCCGAGACCTACGCCATTGCTGCTAGTGCTAAGAGACCTATCTAGGCTAATTTATAACCAATGCAACAGACCTCTAATGACTTGTCTTGAGGCTCCAGGACCTACCTGCTTGGTAATAGTGCTACGAGAACTACGTAGGCTACTGTATGACAAGTGCAACTAGCCTGTGCTGATATGTAAAGAGGATCCGAGACCTACGCCATGCTGCTAGTGCTAAGCGACCTATGTAGGCTACTGTATCACCAGTGCAGCAGGTCTGTGCTGATATTTACAGAGGCTAAGCGACCTACGCCATTGCTGCTAGTGCTAAGTGAACTATCTAGTCTATTTTATCACCAGTGCAACAGGCCTGTAATGATATGTCTTGAGGCTCCAAGACCTACCTTCTTGGTGATATTGCTAAGAGACCTATGTAGGCTACTGTATCACCAGTGCAGCAGGTCTGTGCTGATATGTATAGAGGCTCCGAGACCTACGCCATTGTTGCTAGTGCTAAGTGAGCTATCTAGGCTAATTTATAACCAATGCAACAGGCCTCTAATGATATGTCTTGAGGCTCCAAGACCTACCTTCTTGGACTGCGGTGTGCACTTCCTCTACTCTGTTTAGTTGTTTTAGCATATTGAGTATATTCTTACTGAGGCTGGCAATAGGTGTCAATTTAATACCCTGCGACGTTACTCTACATGAAATCAGGTACGCTGGTCACATTAATATACGGAGCACACGGGCGCATCCTCCTTGGATAGATCGTACCGGTAAATACCTGCTCACGAAGCGCTTTAAGTGCTGCCGAATTCAACGGACGGCTTCATCAAACAAAACGTAAGGAAGCTACCAAGCGGTTAGAAATAAATGTAAGCTACATATCAGGACGGCTCGTCTTTACTTACGGCTGAAATCGTAGGGGATATCTGTATCCTAGCAATCTATTCGATGCCAGTGCTTAGTACTGTGGTACTGTGTTGCAGCCAGTTGCATCATTTAGTGAAAATTGTTTACCAAACCTACTTCTCCCACATTGCATATCTATTTCATTAGCAACCACCTCAAGTGCAAGTTCAAGAGGGACTGGGACGATAGGATGAATCCTGTAAGTGATCCCTCTTGAGCGGGTCGTCAATCCATTTAATTACCTCCCGTACGGCCTCAAATACATTTACATTTACGGATAGCACGATGTATTCCGATCATAGCGACAGTTAATTTTCGAACTGTTAGTGCAGGTAATCTTTAAGTTCACTGAGTAGTAGAGAGCAGAAGAGAAGCCCCGTGAAAGCTACTTCACTTCGTCGTAAACCGATATATCTCACCGTGTCTAGACAGCTGGTGTATTACTTACATTACTTAACACTTCGCTGTAATCTGATAACTTCTATAACCCTTTTATGTATCATAATACAACCACAGAGCTTTACAGAATATTCATCAGAACATTCTCCATGCGAAATGGATCTCACCAGTGTAACAATCATGTTGACTGTCAATAAGCTACTCACAGCTGCCAGAGATATACCAGCTTATTGCTTCCTTTTCCAAAGAAGGAACAATGCTATTGTGTGATTTTTACCTACCAGATAGTAACTCATCGTCCTTTGCACTTATTGACCCCATTCACTTTTGTGCCAACGGTTACCAATAGTAACCATCATATTGGCGCATTCAAACACACATTTTTAGGTTAAGCTGACAAGAAAATACACATCTCCACGCAATTCTAATCACGTCCATGCAGCCAATCGGATAGCTTCGCCATCTTGAATTCACACCGTTTGCCTTGCCACTAGTGGCCAGCAACAGAGTGCGTGCCACGTAGTGGAAGAGGATGAACGGCTAGAAACGTAAGCACTAAAAATAAGTTACGTCAGCATTTCCAACTAAACTTCGACTATGTACGCTATTTTCTAAAAATGAATTGAACTCGCTACAAATGAGGTTTATTGCTAGGTTAAGCGGGGTCTAATAAACAAGCCTTTCTTGGCTGTTATTTCGGCTCGCAACCATGGAGACTGACTTCAGCAGCGTCTCTTTTAGACATCAGTTTCATAGCTTCGGTGCATTCTATTCGCTGTTTGCGTCGTTTATGCATCGCAACGACGTTAAGTTCGTCTACTACAGTAGCCGTAAAGCGTATTCCAATGTGAAGTATGGTCGCATCGTTTATAAATACATGCCCCCTAATCGTCATAATACGAGAAGCAAGGGACTATGGCCGGTCTTGTATGTATGGTATACTTCTGCTGACCATATTAGTTTGGTTCTACAGACTTCGACAGCAGCGCTTGCGTCAATGTTGCCCTAGGTTGCTGGAAGCTAAAGGTAGTAGCATTCCACCTGACCCAACACCATCCATGCAACCGCTTTTTACGAAAGGCACCCTTTAAACCGTTGACGTACGGAGGAGGAATTTAATCAAACTGCTGGTAATCAATACAACACCCTAACCTGTGATGTAAAACAAGATACTGAGCATACATTCGGGAAACACGTCACCAGCGATGATGTCCGTACTGTTTGCCGCGGAGTACGCTCGTCCGTGTTATGTACGTTCGTTTCCACGTTACTATTTTCAATCAATATGCGACAGGCTTTTCAGAACATAAAACAGCATGCTGCCGGTCAGCCCCTTTCTAAAAAGCATCCTTATACACGTTCGCTTTGCTCGTAATTAGCAACTGCATAGGTTGCTGCGAGTTCTGCACGATGGATGTGTGATTGAAAAGCATTATACAAACCGGCTTGGGTACTAGGATACTCGTCGTTAAATTGCGCTTCATTTTTAAGTTACCAGTACTTGATGACCGATGGCCTGGGTCAAGGCAGATCAGTGTGGTATGGCTTTGTGCACAAAGATACGTTTACATCGTTAGTGACATTATTCCGTTCACTTCGTGATACCATGAGCCATGAGTTCTGCGTACGCACTTTTGTTATGGATAAAATGGTTGCTCAAATTCCAGCAGCCAAAGCAGTATTCCATTGCGACATTTGGCTGTGCTAATTTCATATACGTTAGGCCGCTCGAAAGCACATGAATAGAAAACATTTTATCAGATGGCTACAATGGGTACGGAGACAGCGTAGGTTACCTTACTGACATTCACACTGTTCTACGTTTCAGCAGTTTCGTGGCCTCCTTCAGAAGTCGCAACCGACGTTTGTGCTCTAAAGTCCCCCTGACGTTCATCAAACGGTGGTGGGCAAACTGTGCTCAAGTGGGATTGGTGTATTTGGGGAACACAACTAACAACCGTGTCTAAAATGTCAAGCTTAGGTTGAAGAAAATCACGCATGCTTCGGGCTGTCTTTCTGTGCCTGTGTTAAAAGTGTGGTAACTGTCTGTGATCCGACTGAGAGAATTTCAGCTGCGGTGTACATACTGTTTTTGACAGACAAAAGTTGTTTGAAAGTGAAACTAACGCGCACGTGTAGTTTCTAATAGGCAGATTTGCAAAGTATGCTGGCACACGACTCATGCGTCGTCTGGCATCACCAAAGTTCGTTGCTGTGTACGCTGACATCAGCGCAGCACTGGTATATCAGCTTGTATATTTTACTTTCGCAATTCTTTGTTCACTATATACACTACCGATATGACCTCTGCCGCACAAATGGCATATGTACCTGCGCATCTTACGTGAACATGGGGCTACCTTGCGTCCATGTAAAGACGACATAAAAGGAAAAACAACATCCGGCCTGTAAAACACCATATGCCTTCATTACTCTTTAGAAGACATAAGCATCCATAGTCGCTGGTTGGCAAAGTACAACCTGCCGGTTGAGTCCTGGTTGCTTCGGACTTTAAAGCGACTTTAAGGCAGCATACTTCGTACATAGTAAAATTTCTTGCTCGGCTTACGTGCCCCGAAGACGCAAACCACAGTGCAGTAACCGTGTGCATTAATAGCTACATTAGAAAAACAGATGAGCTCATTGACGTAACACCAAGTGCATCCGACGAAAGTACTGAGCCCAAGGTTAGCCGTTTCGGAACAAACCAATGTGGCACAAAACCGTTACGTCGATTAGTCTCTGCTGCGCTTGCGGTGAACCTGTTGCAGGCACCGGCGTTCATTGCGTGCAAAACCGGCTACTCTACCGTCATCGATGTTTGGCCAAGAACACAAGCGCCGGTTGCAAACTTTGCTCCGGAGATATAGCAGCAATTGCAGTTACCCAGAAACTATCAGGTAGTAGCAACCTACGTGAGTTGGAATCGGGTACCTTAGCTTCAACTCCGTGCCGTACACTCTTCGAATATGACGATATTATCTACACCGACAACTTCCCATCCTACAACGACAAGCAATTATAAATGTTGATCTTCCTCTGGGCAGATAATTTGCATGCTGGCGACACGGTACCCGCTGCAGTTAGCGAATTGCGCCACATAGTAAGGGCAACGCACCCGGTATACTGCTGTGCTAACAGTCATTTACCGTCAAAGGAAATGAAAGAAACACGTCGCCGGCGAAGCCGCAACCAAGCATGTCATAATATATTGTTACCTGCAGCACACTGTGTATATCCGAATTCCACTGCAAATGGCCCTTATGCAGGAAAGACTACCGTATTACCGAGGATTTTTATGATTTGCCTGCCAGACAGTAAGTCGTGCGCCATTGTAATTAAACCACTGCAGTCAGTTATTACAACTATGCCAAATTGGTGAAAGGTTAATCTATGAAAACGAAAACTGGGCCATTTTATGGCTAACCTCTGTTTCATTTCCGGCTACTTTCCCCTTACCGACCTGATACAATTACTAGGTCGGTGGCATTGATTGGAACCTTCGGCGAGTGGATCAAATAGTGGCTCTGCAATCGGAGCAGACCGGGCCCACTTGCTGTTTAAACTGGCCGCAAACCTCGTTTTCTTATTCATAATGCTTCGTTTTGGTTATATTATTCTTAGCCCACCCCTTAGTGATCAGCTGCGTTGATGAAACGCATATAGCGTGTCCCGAACCTTTGCGTGGGCACGTTGAATGGGTATGTATGTTTGCCCATTCGTTTCCTGAGTGTTTGGTCATTGCACGCATGAGATCACATCCTCTTCGTCACAGTGCTGTTAAACAGCTATCTGTGGATGCTGCATGAAGGATATTTGTAGCGCTCCTGTAATGAGCCTTGTGGCCTACGCTATTAACGTGTACACAAAGGTGCAATGTACGGATGGTCGGTGGCTGGACTTAATGGTGCTAGTATAATAAGACCTTGGTACGCCCCTGCACCACGGGTAAATTATGCCTGTGGCGCTATGTACACATGCTCGTTGATCGCTACTATAGGTACTTGTGCAATGAGACATATAGAGGATAATATATACATCAACACAGGCTGCATGTACTGCTATCTTTAGAAGCTCCGTGACCGAAACTTTTGGTGTTCCTTCAATAAGAATGCTATAGTCTACTGCATCCTTGGTGCACCATGCCTGTGCTTCTAGGCACAGTAGCTCAGGGACCGAGTGTAATGACGCTTATATAATCAAACCTATGTAGACTGCTGCGTCACCGGTACACCAGCTCTCTGGTTCTATGCATAGAGACACCGTGACCGGCTTAGAATGGCGCGAATATATTGAGACCGATACGATAATATATGCTCAGGCACAGGACGCATATGCTCTTCTGAGGGGTTGTCTAATTAACAATAATGCTGCCAGTGCAAAAAGAGATATGTAGGCTACTGTAGCATCGATACACCAGGCCCGTGGTGGTAGGCCTAGAGGCTCCGTGACCAACAGAAATAGGGCAAACGTAAGGAGACATAACAACTGCTGCGTACATTTTGGGTTTATGTTGTCACCAGCACGAGGTAGCGGCTCTGATATCGAAGCAGATAAGCCCCTGATACGCATGACAGCACGAGTGCCGGCCTTAGCTTTTCGTCCGGTACGTGCCTTGAGCACAGACCATGAAACAGCAGAGTCCCATTACGAATTATGTTCGCAGTCACTGAGATAGACGTGGTGAATAGCGGGGGTGAGCTTTTGTTTTCCGTGCGAGTTAAACAGATCCCGTGGCAAACGATCGCACACTTTGTAATTATGGAGCGTCCCAAATTATTTTCTGCAATCCTGCAATCCTGCGTTTTATCTACTTTTACGAACGGATATGCATATTGCAGTCAGCTTTTTCTGGACGCTGAAGGTTGCTATCCACCTACTCCCTTCACTAACCCAAATGCATCTAATACGCCTGCCAAGTCCAGAAGCAAAACCTAACATCTGTGCCGTCTTTGTTTCATCGGAGTGAACATCAACTAAAGTGAGAAGCCCTAGTGCTTATGACCAACGCGCCACCACAGTTCTAACCTCCTCACCGCATTTTGAATTTACTTTTAGCCTTTCAGCTTGTAGGTACCAGCAATTGGATTCTGAATGCTGCTGTCTTTCATATCTCCCAAATTTGGCTGGCTCAAGGCACCAGCCCCTGACTAATCAATTCATCACAACAAGCTACCATGTACATCGTAAGCAGTAGTGCTTGCAAGCTTCCGGGTTTCCATTTCCATCCCATCCTCTGGCCCCTCTTCGTTCCATCCCGATGGGTACCAACTAGGCTTGTGATGCCGCGTCTCCCACAACCACCTGACTTGCCATCCGTTTCCTTCCTTTATCTTATGCTTGAGATTTCGGTGGCCTTAAGTTCCTATTGTTATCTCCTTTCGGATTACGAACGCTGATGTCTATCGTTTCCTAGCGCAGTCTGGTTAAATCTAAGAAGACTGCTAAGTGCCGAAGAGCTACCAAGCTGGGGCTTACTCCCTTTCTCTTTAACAGACTTCCATTTTGATGGTGATGACGCATTGCGCACAGCCATCAGACTTGACAATATTTTATTCCTTCACCTCATACGTGAGGACTGTTCGGCCTTACCTACCTAATATCATCTGTTTCCGGATTCCGAACGTTGACGCTTGCTGCTTCCTAGCTCCATTTCTTCCAATCTGTTATGCCTGCTCAGCTCCGGAGAGCCGTCTAGCTTGCGGCCTGTTCTCATTTTATCTTTAAAGGCTTACATTTCGAATATGATGCCCATGGCTCACTGCCATCAGAAGTTCTAACCTTTTCATTCCTTCATCGGATGCTTGAGGGGTCTGTGGTCAAACGTTCTTATTATTGCGCTCAAGTGCACATATGTCGGCTTTGCAAAACCTTAAGTAACACGCTTCGCCAACACATATATATGACTTTTACGTGCACCAGCCCTGTTGTGTGTTCGGACAGCATGCCTGATGGCTAGTCTAGCCCGACAAGTATCCACACAAACCCCAGACATACACACCTAAACACAAAATACCCCGCTTCCATATTGGTTCACCTTTCGCCTTGAGGCAGCTTAATGTACTTACCTATTTAGACATTTCTCAGCTTACCGTAATTTGTTTACCAGAGTGACCTCCTTACTTTGGTTCGTGCGTATGACTTCCCATACAAAGCAAGCTCCATCTCCGATTCCGATTCCATGACCATAAGACAGTCGACCACATGTACAATGTAAGAGCACCTTCGTGCTTACATTCCTCGAAAGTTCACCCGAAGCATTCCTATACGATTATACATATTGTACCAGAATATCACAGAATGTGAGACAGGTTTACCCGGCTAGCCCTGCTTAGATATGAGTTCACCGTCGGCCGCCAAGGTGTGGACGTCGTCATCATAGTTATACACGTTGGCTAGAAGTGGGAAACACATCAGTTATAGTGCCGCCATACATAAGAAAAAGAGGAAAATGCAACGGATGCAAGCAACCTGAGATTTCCGTGATGGGTGGGCATCGTTTCGGTAAGCTACCAGCCGGCTACTATGCAGCAAAAGATTTACTACGCATTGCTCTTGAGGTGAGCTGTAAAGTTGATGTGTTCAAGCCACCGGTTCCAACTGATGAAGTCACGTCGACTAAAGTGTGCACTTGCTTGAATCAGCTTACAGTTGTTGTGGTATAACGCAGGCCGGGTATTATCCACAGGGAGAGTATTGAGTATATGCGTACTCACGCAGCCAACGGGTGTTTAATTTCTGTGAATTCAACCTCCGGTTGTCTGCTGGATTGATCTATCCTGCACTTCCGCGGTGGGCACTTTCAGTTCGAAGCTACTTTCGCTAACGTTGCAACTGCCCTTGAAACAATTCGTGGACCTCACGATTAGATATAGGAGCAACCAGTTTCTCTCTACCTTTGATCTCATTTTTGTGCAGACACACGATTTCTTAAGGGACGTTACTTACGGCTGTCCTCTAGAAGCTAGTGAACATGTCTGCATATCATTCCGATGTGCTCTAACTAACTGCCATCAGGTTACCGCTGAGGCATCTCCAAATATTTGGTGGGCAGACCTTGACGCAATGGGAGTCAACGTCTTAGTTCTGCTCTGCGCGAGTGCCTTGGCTGATAACGTTGAGACAGCCTGGGAGAAAGATACAGCTTATCACACCGAGACCTCTGCTCCTCACCTCTTGCGCAGTAAGGAATGGGCGACACGGGCGCAGCCTCCTTGTATAGATCATACAGGTAAATACCTGCTCTGGAAGCGCTTTAAGTGGTGGCAAACTTACCAAGCGGCTTCCTCAAGCAACACCTAGGAAAGACGTCGAGCGGTTAAAAATAAATGTGCGCAACATGTTAGGAAGGTTCGGCTTGAGTTCGAGAAGGATTTGGTTGACGCGGCAGCAGCAAATCCAAACTTCTTTGCTTAAGTAAAGTGATGCAGCAGTACTAGCTCGTCCATACTAGCTTTGCTACCAGCGCAAACGAATAATTTGCATACCGACTATGATAATACTTGTATACTTGGCGAACAGTATACCGGTGTCGTTTCTTGCAAGGCAAATTTACCTCAGGTTTAATTGCTCAAACATGTCCCGGTGGATTAGCGCCCAGCGGAAATCAGCCTAAGGAAGACACAACACTTCAGGTTATGGCTATTGTTAAAGATTTCCAAAACTTCGTGTCCTGATTCACTTTATCCAAAGCTAATGCATAAGGCTACCGCTGAGCTAAGTGGCCATCTCAAACGCGTTATTACGTTGTCGATCGACAGCTGTGCCTCACCTTTGGATGGAAGGAGGCAATTATCTGTCCGGTTTTTAAGGGTGGTGACAGCGCTCTGCCCACTAACAATCGTCATGTAAGCTAGCCAAAACTAGTAGTTAAGCTGCATGAAAAACTAGTCAAAGAGTCGGGGGTGAACCATCTGTATACGATTAACCTTCTCATTGTGACACAGCACGGATTCCATAAGGGGTTTTCGTGCCTGACAAAATTATTTGTAGCTCGTGTAAGCTATGCTGGTGCAGTAAACAACGGCTACGCTATTGCCGTGCTGTTCGTTGACTTCTCGAAAGCCATTCCTACCATTGACTCAACCACTCTCATTAAAGATGAGATCGTATAGGTCCTTTGGAGGCAACTTTAAATAGATGTCTGCTTTCCTACAGAAAAGAAAACAGTGTATACACACAGGACCGAGCCTTTCGCTTAGACAAGCTCTTCTTACTGGAGTTCCGCAGGTCAAGGTTTTACGGCCGTTACTTTTCGCAATTTAGTCAACTCCCAACCTCAGTAACATGAAGTACCGTTCCTGTTGTTCGCTGGTGCCCACAAGCACTGGAATACTGTGGATATCCCTGGGGGTCTGAAACATTTCAAAGTAAATAAATAAATAAATAGGTATATTTCTAGACCGACCAGAGGCTGCACCCTTAAGGGTTCAGATCAATCTTTACATAAATCCGATGCTCTTGCATGGAAATAGACAAAATATGAGTATATGTCCCTCGTTGGCAATTACAAATGCATTGGCATTGTTTGGTGTACAGCTGCTGGGGTCGCAGCGCCCACCTTGAAATGTTTCCCGTTCCTTCAGGCGATATCGAGCTCCTTGTTCTTTTGTTGTGAAAGCTGCGCAGAGGTGTAGTTGTGCCTTTTTCTTTGGAAAAGGATCCAAGTCACCACCAGTTCACTTTAAATGCATTGGACTTTGCTGGCTCGCTCACTGGTCACAATTTTTGGCGCGTACATGGAAGAAATGAGAGTGGCGGAATTATAAGGGATAGAAAAAGCTAAAGAATAATTTTGAGAAATGCAGATGCAAATAAAAAGTTTTGTTAGGAGACATACTAAGGTGGCGTGCTTAACTAAAAAGATACAAATTAACAAAAAATAGAGCCAAACTTTTCTTGCGCGAAATTTTCACTTTAGTAAATCCCAGAAAAAAGATAAAACTATTCTAAGGTTTGCATACTGCGTACAGTAGCACAAAAATAGGCTGCTCAAGACAAGTTTTAACCGATGATTACGTTGAATGTAAAAAGAATGCAATAAGTGTAGTAGTTTGCGAGTTATTCGCAATCGAATGATGGTCTACGAATTAGGCCCTTCATTTTTTCGCTAAAGTGGCTTTCTGCTTTGCAAGCAGATAGCAGAAGAAAGAAAAGGTAAAAGGTAGCGAGGCGGTATATGTTCTAAATAGGCATAGCTATCGAAAAATGCTCTAATTAGCCTTTAATCCCCTGCCTTGGGTAAGCGCATTGATCAACCTTATAGTTGCTGTCTGTAACTCAGGTGAAACCTTGTTCTTTTGCATTGGAAAAGCTTGTTCATCAACGCTGTATGTAGTTGGCGAAAGTGAGACCCCAGTTGCCACTCAGCAGTTGTGGCTAGGTATCGTCCACACCTCAGTGTTTCCCTCTGGGGACCATAGGAGGAAGACTACTTGTAGATGGTTCCGTATGAGGTGGCTTATTCGCCGCTCCTTCGGTGTCCCAAAGGCCGCTAGTTTGGTGAAGCTGTTTTCAGCTTTTGTGCAACCTTACTAAGAGGCTGGCTAGACGAAGAACCTTCCCGTGGTGTCAGCTGGGTGTTTCGCGTTTATCCCGTGCCAGCACGTGTTAAGGCGACAGGGTTCCGGAATGTGGTGAGATTTTGCATGGCAAGCGTTCTCTATAATACGCCACATAAGTCCGTTTAATAATAATGTGACATAGCGGATGTGCGTCGCTACTATATAACGTCACTGCCCCTTCCTGACGTCTAGCTAAACCTTTAACATGACCATAGCTACCTAGGCGTGTCTCACGTTGTCCAAGAATAACGAATTTGTTTATTGCTGTTGCACTTGAGACGTTTAACAAAAGCTAGATTTAGTTCCCAGTGTTTACTCAAACACTATTCAACGATATTTCGGCCTTGAAATCGGTTCCATGCCTGTGTTTAGTATCGTAGTAATGTGTTTCATTATTTAGCAGCTTTTACTGAAGGTTGTTTATTAAAACGACTGATCCCACCGTGTATTTCTACTTAATTGGCAACCACATCTATTTACTTATCTCGCCTAGAATATCCATAGTTGTGTTTTCCTTATACAACGATAAAGAAGTGACGGAGCTGATGAATGTCATTCCCTCTGCTCTCTATCATCAAATGATCAAAGGATCGGATGGTTCTTCGCAACCGCAACTTTTGTTGCGGCTGCAGCAACACATCCACACTATGCTGCGGTGGTGAAGGAGCTGACAACGTCTTCGTTTTGCTCTCTACATTCCACTGTGTCCAATGAATGAAAAAGCAACTGTTTTTCTGACGACAGGTCCTACACGTCCATCGGTATGAAAGAGTTCACGCTTATTACTGGTCTACAATGGCAAACGATTTCACACTTTAAAATTATAGGTTATCCCAACTTATTTTCTATAGTCATACAATGCTTCTTTCTATCTAGGTTTTCAAACGACCTACATATCGCGTGCACGTAAATAGGATTTACAGATAGTTCGATGTAGTCGACTCACTACGACAACTACTATTCCAGCCGTTAGTGTAATCACTCGCTGGCATTAACACGCTAAACGGCTATAACTGCCAGTAATTCAGACAACTTTATTTTCAACTCGATATGTCATGTAAAACAGCGACTTATGCACTTCAGTGTCCTGCCCTGACATAGTCTCATTTTACCAGTCTGCTTCTCTGTGTTACTTCAGACTACCGAAATGTAAACGGTCACGACTCTGTAGACCTATGACTATGCCTCCCACTTCCCGAGAGCCTGCTGTTCCTGCTCGCCCTTTATTAATATAGCCTTATTCATCTCCAACTGTCCATTACTACTGACACACTCGACAAAAGCAAAGGTATGTCCATAACAGCTTATGATTTTTGTAGTCTATTCCGCTTCTCTACAGTAGATCCATATCCTTCCAGACCCCATTCCCTTATTTCGCTCCCATTGTTTGCATGCCTTTTCCAATTGGACGGATAACGCTTCGGGCTGGCCCTAGTCTGGCCTCAGCTGACCAGTCTCCTTATGGCTGATTGTTTCCAGACATCCGAGACAGTAACGATCTAGGCATTACCGTCACAACGCTTTGTTCCCCTTTAGCCTCAGAGCTTCGCTTGAAATGATAATTACCATTTCATATAGCCACTTTCGTCACGAACTGCTTCTCTTCTGAGGATACACAATACTTTTATTCCTGCCTTTGGCGGCCTGGCCTCATCTTGCTGAATTATCCGTTTTTGTTTGAGCGGCCTCCTGTTTGCTGACCTCACACAGACTTCTGAGCTCTACCTGCTCTAGGCTTTGCCGACGTAACGCTCCTTGCCTCAGCTCAACAGCATTGCTGGTCATGATTCCTCCTTTTTATTATATTTCCTTTATATCGTTAACACGTCTATTTATGTAGACCCTCTCTGTTAGCATCCCGGAAGTAATAATACAGCATTCTCTCTGTTAGCCAATATCATATTCACGGCCTACCGATCTACTACCTACCGACTAGTATGATCCTAGTGATCACCGTTCGACAGACCAAACGGTCTGCTCTCATCACCTCAATCATATGTTTGGCTTTTCCACTTCTTTTCAATGAGGCTTTTCTTTCCCGACTTTATACATTCCTTTCCGCGCCCCTTCTTGTGCATTCCATTTTCCACTGGACGGATACACCTTCGTGCCCGGCCTTGATCGGGACTCGTCTGACTCGTCTCCTGCTATCTGACCTTTCCCAAACATCCGTGACGTAAACGATCTAGGCTCTGCAGTCGTAACACATTATGCTCCACAGCCTGCAAGCTTTGCTCGGCATGCCAACTGCCTTCTCATATGGTCACTTTCGTTCCAAACTGCTTCTTTTCTGATGACACATAATACTTTTATTCCCATCCAAATTTGGCAGCGTAGCTCAAGCGTGCTGACTTATCTGGTTTTCCTGAACGGTCTCCTTCTTTCCAACCTCTCTCGGACTTCTGAGATCTAAATGACCTAGGCTGTGCCGCCGAAACACTCTGTTACCCTTACCTCTAGAGCACTGCTGGTCATGCTTCCTCAACGTGTCTGTTTCTGCCGGTGCTCTCTGTTAGTATGCAAACATTACAAATACGGTTTTCTCTCTATGAGCCGACGTTCTAGTCTCGTTTCAATGACCTCCTACCATCCGACTACTGTGACCCTAACGATAAGGGATCGGCAGACCCAGCGGTCTGTTCACAATACCCGGAGAATACTACTGGCTTTTCACTTCCCATCAATAAAGCCGTTTCTTTTTCACACTCTGTATTCCGTTTATAATCAGACAGAAAACTCATCGGACCTGGCTCTAATCTAACGTCGTCTGAACAATCTCCTGCCTTCTGATAATTTCCGGACCTTTGAGAAGTTGGCGAGCTAAGCTTTGCAGTCCTAATGCGCTGTTTCCTTATCCTAAGGCTTTGCTTGGCATGCTAACTGCCTTCTAAGCCACTTTCGTCACAAACTGCTTCTTTTCTGATGACACTCATTACTTCTGTTCCAACATTAATGTGGTGGCCCAGATTCATCGTGCTGACTTATCTGCTTTTGAACGGTTTCCTTCTTTCTGACATCGCTCGGAGTTCTGAGGTCTAAATGATCCACTCTCTGCGGACGCAACGCACTGAAACTCTATCATTAAGACCACTGCTGGTCATGATTCATCCTTTTTCTTATATTCCCCAGTTACCTTTAACATGTCTATTTCTGCCGACGCCCTCTGTTAGCATTTCGACATTAAGAATACGGCTTTCTCTATATGAGCCAACCTTCTAGCCTCGTCTCAATGGGCTGCTTTTTGTCTACTGTGGCCTTACCGATCAAGTATCGAGAGATTCAAAAGTCTGTTCACAACACCTCGACATTTTTGTAGACTTTTCGAATTCTCCACAATAGATTCATTACCTTCCAGCCCTCCTTCTTTCCTTTTCGCGTTCTGTGCATTCATTTTTTAATTTGACGGATAACCCTTTGGGCCTGGCTTCGACCTAGCCACTTCTGATTAGTCTCCTTCTTACTAAATGCGTCCACACCTCCGAGGCGTAAACCATATAGTCACTGTAGCCCAACACACCGTGCCCCTCATCGTTAGTGCTTTGCTCGGCATGCTATCTAGCTCTTCTGACTCAATACTCTGCCAAGCTTATCCCATTTATATTGCTGCTCATTATCCCCTTTTCTGCTTAACAAGGATGGATCATCACCTGAAGTAGGTAGTTGGCTTTTCTAGTTCGCACCAATAGAACCTGCTTTACCGACCCTTTTCTTTCCTTCTCTTGCTTTCTGTTGCATTCCTTCTTCATTTGACGCTAAATGCTAGGTGTTTGTCCTTCCTGGCTCCTTATATGCCTATTAATTTAGGACTTGGACAACGCGTCCTTGTTGCTTCTTCTGCGTAATATTCTTTTCTATAATCCGCACATCCCATCTACCTCTCTCTGGTTCCCACAGCTTGGGCACATGCGTTTTACGACCCTCAACCTCTCTTTGATTCATCGTCATGCATAAGTTGGTACCAACCTTCGATCTCAACTGGTCCGTGCTCTGTTCTCTTCTCGTTGTATTTTGGCAAGTAAAGAAACGTGTGTACATGTGATATTTAAATAACGGTTATCTTATATAGGTGTACCGTAGTTCAGTCATTGTTGCAGTTGCTCGATTTAGTTGCGGATGCATTTCTTTCATCTAACTGTGTGGCTTTTCTGTGTTAGTTACTTTTTCCCGAGATTGTCACAGGTATGGCTTCTACCACCCAAGGAATTGTTTAGCGTCGAGACACTAATATTATACGAGGCAAATGGTTCCTTTAGCCAGATATGAGTGGATTTGAAGCGGTTTATACAACTTACTAACGGGACAAATAATTAAATAATTAAATAAGTAAATAAATAGTTCATTCTCGTCGTTGCGAGGCACACCAGCAAAGGCGTGATCATGGTAATACAGACATTGCACAAATTAGTGCATGTTGACAAATAGCTTAGGAAGTTATGTGTGTGTTGACATGTATATGTATGTTTATGTCTGTAGTTGGAAGTATCCATGTTGCGCGAGTAGGTAAATGTGACACTGTGTTTGTTTTTCCTCGTTGGGTTCGTCATGAAAGGGGGAACTCAATGGAACGCTTTGAAGCGAAGGACGTTCGTGATGTGTGAATGATCCTCCGGAAAAGGAAAGCGGCAGTGACTTTATGTAGTGGCGAGCCACTTCCGCCACGTCACAGTGTTGTTAAACGGACATATGTGGCTTTTTATAGGGAGAACGCTTGTCAGGCGAAAACCCACCACGTCCTGGAACACTGCCGCCGAACCAATCGCTGGAACGGGATAATCCCTAACCACCCAGCTGGCACCACTAGGAGGTCGTTATCTTGAAAGGATACAATTGTCAAGAGGCTTCAACAATGGGTTCTGTTTGCCTAACATTATCTCTTTACCATTCTCTTTGCCCAGAGCACCACTTTGCCTACGGAAGGCACATTCTGCTGCCGATACAGGGCCAGAACTTATGGTCATCTTGAGTTCTTAACTCCGCTCTGACCGTTCAATTGGCTGTAGTTTCCTGTATTACTATTCAAGGTTACAACTTACCCGCGAGAATCTCCGATTGGTTTTCGGAACCAAATCTTATCCTTCAGGACTTCAACAACACCAACGTATTTCAATGGATATCCCGTGGAGACTTTCCGAGCTTCTGCAGATCGTCAACACCGCCTATACAACAAATGCTTAACTCCTGACCTACCAATCGGGCACAGCCCCTTGTTCCAAACAGCGCAGGACCTGGGAACTCAATAGGCACTCGCCTAACACATCAAGCAACGGAAAAATGTAACGCAACTTTACTGGGGATAACCGAGCAAATAAACACTCAACAAGAAGCATAGCCAATTACAACTTGCCTTGCAATGGATTGGTGGCAGTGTGTCAGGACGTGGTGGATTTTCTCTTGGCACGCCTTCTTCCTATAAAACCTACAAATGTTCATTTAACAACAGTGCAACGTGGCGAATGTGACTCGCCACCGAATATAGTCACAGGCCATAATCTCACACTGGCACGGCAACTAGCGTCACTATTCCAGATTGGTTGGTTACATTGGAACTTCTACTTCTGCATATACCGTCGTCTCTTTGTACGATTTCATGCATTTACTGTCCACATTACTTTTACACGATTTCACCGTTGCTGTTTGCGTTACGCAGCGCGAACTCAGTATATTGTAATACCTAACTCGATTGCGTTCTTCAGTTACCTTCTAATGGCTCATTCAGGATACTTAATCAAGAATAAGCTAAAGTATGACTGCAATATATGGCAGACCGATTACGCACTAACAAACGGGTACCGATCTCACGACAGCCAAATTACTGTTTCACCTTTCTACCATTGTACAGTTCCAAGCATGAACGTGCGAACAAGTTTCTACTGTTGCTGTGACGATTGCCATAAAATGTCTGTGGGCTTGCACCTACCTGACCATGTCTCCGTAGGGGTGCCTCGCATAGCCGAGAATAAATAGCTTTATTTATTTATGTATCTAGGTAGTAGATCGTGAACCGGTCTAGATAGCTGTTCCTAGACAGCTGGGGTGTTACTTTCATAACTTACCGTTCCAATGTTACCTGTCATTATTACCTTCCTACTTAGCGCAATACGGCCACGAAAATTTTCAAGATGTCTATCCGTAGCTTTTCGGTTATTTGTAAAGTAGCCTACAGGCCTACTTCTATGAAGTGACAGTCCTTTTTCCTGTCGTCTTTACGGAATAGCTCTAACCGTCCATTAGTACTCTCTACCTTAGCGAAATTTGCTCTGTTCAGCAGCTGTTAGTCGGCATATGCTCCAGGCAACTCTGCGGACATCCGGAGCTCTCTAGGAGTCACTCTTTCCCCACAAACTTCATTCTCTTGGACCGTTTGCATCACAGCTCAGCTGGTTTGGTAACCTATGCTGTGCCACCCTCGGTATCCACTAGCATCCGAAGGCTTACCCGAATGCCATTTTTGGCCACTGATATGCTTACTCCTAGCGACGTTATCTGTCGTTCCCCTACGCTTGTCAAATTTTCTTGGCAGTAGCTAATCGTCGTTGGCTCCGTGCATCTCTGCGCATATCCGAAGCTTGCTAAGAGCCACCACTGAGCTCCAAACGTTATTCTCTTGGACGGTTTGCACCTCAGCAGTTGGTTCGGTGCTTTATTCTGTGACACCGTAGGTATTCACATGTGACAGAATTCTTTAATCGAGTGGCTACAGCTGGCCACTGAGGATCAGTCCACCAACACTTTTATGCCGGTTGTCTCGCCTTCAACATCTCCATCTACTGCTATTTGGCCTACGCTACTCGCAACTCTGCGCGTAGTCGGGACTTGCTAGCAGCCACTGCTTATCTTTCCAACTGTATTTTTGTGAACCGCATGCAGCACATATTTTTGCTGGTTTGTTGACCCATTCTGTGCTACTGTAGTTATCCATTAGTAACTAGAATGATTAACCGAACTAGCATTGTTGGCCACGGAAACCCAATCCATTAGCGCAATCACTAGATCATCTTACTCTCGACCCCTAGTCTTCGTTTATATCCACTTAACCCTAGCCGGCTTTTATTATGTTCAGCTTCCTTTCCGCATAAACCCATGTACATAATAGTTATTATTTGGTCTTTGCTTATCCTCATCACGTGAAGTATATATAAATATCGCCAAATCCTCACGGTGTTTTCTGGCTTCCGACTGCAAACAACCTTGAGTACATATAAACCTTCTTCTCTCTGGTTGAATTCTGACTCCGTAAGCTATTGCCTCGTGGAATGCTAACAGGAACCCTGCTTTTCATCCTCTTGCACATAAAAGTTATTTAGCCATTGGGCCATGCCTTCTGCTGCGTAATCTAAAACTTTTTCAGCGTAATAGCTGTTACCTATTATACACCAATTTTTCTCAACTAAATGTCTTAAAGTAGAACTTCCCCAATGCTTTGTACCATGACTGTCCTTTTTGCTCTTCCCTCCACCTGTTCCTCTCTTTCTTTTTCTCTGAGGCCGTGAACATCTTAGTGATTCATGATAAACCTGAGGAACGGCCTCCGTCCGGGATTGGAGGAAATAACCAACAAGGATTTACCTGAACCCTGGCTTCACTTCAAAACCAACCATTTGCACCCACACCACAACCAATGATGTCCAGTTAGGGTAGCAGGACACGAGTTCTTCACACCCAGAAAATACACATAATAAGAGAAGGCGAGACCTCATACACTGGAAATTCCACTTACCCGCAAAATCACACTTCCTTCTCGGATGACCTCAACGTCCATGCTGGACTCTGACTGTGCCATTTGTGTAGCCAAAAAGAAGTCATCCAACTTCGAATAATTGAATGAAAAATGCATCATAAGAAGCTTTACTGGTTGCACATGACTCTTTAACGCAGTCGACGACAGTGCTCCATGACGTGGTGGAATGTCGGCTGACAAGCGAACGCCCTATAAAAAGCCACAAAAGTCTGTTTATTAACACTGTGACATGGCGGATGTGACTCGCCACTGAATAAAGTCACTGCACACTGTTGCGCTTGGGAATGTCAGCTAGTCGTTTTTCAATATTTTACTGATACGCACAACAAAGATATTCTCAGTCTTCATATACTGTCCCCATTCCATTTACTGTGCTATTTTTATTTACTCTACACACACATGAATCCAATTTATCAATACTCGGCTGATGATTTTGCTCCTCGTGAGTTTTTGACGGCTGCTGCCAACTGTACAAATTTGGCCAAAGCCAATTACGTGGGTGTTAACGCATCTGTTGCGCCACATAGTTGTTTGTAACGGTTGATCATACCTGTGTTGGTATGTCTTAATTGATTCGAGAATAAAATGTTTATTTATTTACTTGCTTGCGTCTGAATTATCGTCATCCATTGACCACTTTATACCGTATGATATCTTCCTCCATTTACGCAGTCTGTGCATTTTCGGTCACTGCCGAGTACATACACATCAACGTTTCCTTTGCAAAACATACCTGTCTGTAACTTCTTGATCATGCCGGATTTTGTGTGTTTTGATTAAAACAAGGATAAATTATTGATTTATTTATTTGTGTAATAAAGTCACAGCTTCTGATTTTACTCGGGTTAGTCCTCAAGCGTTATATTTCACCATGTTTGATGCGTTAGTTTAGCTGGCACTTTTACATGTACTTATACTGTCGTCACTCCTTTCTAAGAGTTCACGCGTATATGGTCGTTTCATTTCTTGCTGCGCGTGCACCGTTGATCTTGGCGGTACGTACACATAACTTTAGTATATCAACACACAGCACTCGTGCTTGCTTTTCAATTGCCTAATTAATTCTTAAGGCTGCTTTATCTAGTATTGGCTGAGGTAGGAGTGTAAAATATGGCAGAGGGTTCAGGTCCTTACAACCGCTACCCGATTCCAAGACAGCTAATTAATACTTGATCTTTGCACATTGTACGTTCGCTGCAAGTACGTTTGTACAATATTCTACTGTCGCTATTACGATTGCCACAAAATTTCTGTTCGTTTGCGCCTATCTGATTATGCCTCCATTGGCGTGCTTCGCATAGTCCAGACTAAAATATTTACTTATATGAGTTCACCAGTGGGATAAGCGATAAACCGGCGCTCGTCATTTGGGCGGGCTTCTGCTTTGCTCATCCAGGTTGTGTTCCAGACAGGCCGCCTGCTACTTGCCTAGTAGTTAGGTCGGTTGTCATGCGGCCATGGTACATAAACAGTGTGGTTAGGTAGGTAGTAGGAACCAAGCACTAAATTGTTATTCATCTTGCGAATTACATAACACTTGTGTTGGAAGGACAATTTACTATGGGGCATAGAGTGGGTAAAAAGTAGTTGGTGGGAATCCAGAGTTAGGCAGCATCATACCCCAGCTGGTGATTTGCGTGGTGAATTTACTGCGCACATTCCTCGCAGTGTGGGTCACGTGCCAATAAGTAAAACTTGAAAACAAACACTGGAATTCTGCCAAAACATTTAATTTTGAGATGCAAAATGCCAATCCCTCGTATACTAATCAGTGGGCCTCGTTAAGGGAAAAATTTCGGTTGTGAACGGAATGGTTACGAACGTCAAGGATTGTCAAGTTATTATTCAAGCTAGAGCATTATTACTAGTAGCACTACATTTGCACGCAACACTTTTCAGGAGCCTTACGCTCGGCGTGGTAACCTCGATATAATTCCGACCTGGTTAGATCGGGGGTTGTACAACGTCAATGGCTGATCTTAAAAATTTGTATCACGAGGGGATTGCGCAGCTGGATAAACCAGGGCTGATCTGACCAATTTGTAGGCTAAAAGTTACGAACAGGTCGCCACGATGTCGCCTGTAATTCTTCGATGGCATATGTAGGTGAAGCCAGTTCTTAAAGCGATACAGGTTTATTATGTTATTAACCAATACTGCCCTAGCTGGTAACATTTGGTTAGCTACCAGCTCTACAGGATAAGGTAGATGGACAATCGGGTGTGCAAAACCCTTAGGACCTTGGAACAAAAGCCCTAGGCAGTCTTTAACAGCTTTCGATCATGGTGCTCCCGAAGGACCTGTGGAAAAGCTAAAGAATGCTAAAGCCTCTGTAAGCAGCTGCTGTAAAATGTTCACTTTGCTTAAATTTACCTGAAAGCAAGACACCTAGGTAAGCTTGTACCGGTACCCACGGCACTTCGCTTCCGCTAAGTTGGTAACGCGTCCTTGGGTCAAAGGAGTCTGCTAACAGTACTGGACAGTTGGTGAGGTATATAAGCAATCTATACAACGGAGATCAGTCTCAAATAAAAACTTTACGGCCAGTAAGATGCCAAAACAATTCAAAGTGAACCAAAATTGTAAAGGCATCTACGAACATGAATAATGCACCTAGACCTACAGGTAACTCGTTTAAGTATACAATAAATAAGAACAGACAAGGACCATCCTTGTAGCACAATGTCTTAAAAAGAGACATCTGAACACAAGCAAACACATCTCCCTGCAGGGTAAAAGAAGCCGAGATTCATCTTAAGATTTGTCCGGAAATATCGTGCGGCTGCAGCTTGTACATTAGGCACGAATGCGGACCGATGTCGAAAGCCGTAGTAAAACCCATGAACGATGCCACCAATGCATTCACATGCTCAACCGCTATGGCTGTATAGTTGCAAACCACCGGCAAGTTAGTAAGGAAGAAATAACCCTTACGCAAGCCATGCTGTTAAAGACTGGGGAACACTCTCTCTTTTATGTATTATAGAGCATACAGCAAAGGTTTTCAAACGCCTGAACCAAGCGAGCTTTTAACCAACCGGTCTGTATTCCTCTGGAAGGAGTTTGTCACCAGTTAATATCTAGCCATAGCAAAGCCTGCTTCCGGTCCTTGTACGAAAGAAACGCAAGCAGATAAGTGTATTTAGTATGTCTTCTGATGGTTGTTCCCGTAAGGGATAAGGTCATTTTGTACAAATATTCCATGCTCCTACATGAAAAAAAGAAAAAAATCGGATTAGTTCCTCCTAAAAGCGATAACATGTTTTGCCACAGAGTTCGGAAAGTTTCACGTTTTAGCCTTGCCTGGCACTTTTTTGATTTTCGTGCATACTTCATCCGGCGATTTCCATGCACTTCCGTGTAATTTCAATCCATAACATAGACGCTTAATTGCCAATGCTTCATTATAAAACAGGCAAAAGCACACGTGTCAATATCTTGATATTATTTATTTCTTTTACTTCGAATAAATAAATAAACAAAATAAATAAAATGTTTATTCTCGACTAAGTGAGGCACGCCTGCACAGGCGTGATAATGTTAGCAGTACAAAATGTGCTAAGTTAATGTACAGTGGAACAATAGGATTGTCGCAAATATTGATGTATGTGTGTATGTAAGTGTGCATGTAAGTGTGCGCTTGATCCCCCAAATACAGCGTGCTTGTGCTTGCCTGTGAAGGAGTGTGGGCCGGCTCCGTTGATGAAACGTGGTTCCCATCCGCATGCCTCCCGGTCTTATTCTTTCGGGTTTACACTGGATATGGGGTATGTGGTTGGAGCTGTGGGTGGTGCAGCGCAAGCCATCCATGGTCCCTCTGTGGGCGCAGGCGTTTTGTGGCTCGCCACAGTGACAGGCGAATCCGAAGCCGGATGCCGCCAACCATGTAGGCGGGAGAGCCTATGGTGCGCTGAGGCTGGTGGTGGCTAGATCCTGACAGATGGTCTACCCACTGCTGCTACTGCCGCGTCATAGTCTCATGTCCTGGGCGCCTCCTCGTGGCGACCGCTGGGTGGGAGTTGGGTTTCGCCCCTCTCCCTGCTAAGATCCAGGACACCAATCCGCATGAGTCGGCTAACTGACCATGTGCTAGATCCGCTGCCTTTCGGGTGTTCATTTTTCGAAGGCTTTGGCTGAGGACCCGAGTCGGTTTCTTGTCAGGATTGGGCGCCCTGGCAGTATCCTAGTCCATCCTCTTCGGAGGTTAGGAAGTGGTCGATGGCCCACTTCCCGTAAAACCCAGCCATGGGAGACAACAAGTTTAAGGGTTATATTCTCAAAGCTCGATTGGCGTAGAGCATGAGGGCCACGCATTGTCTCTGACGGTGGGAGGACACCTCCGGGTGTTCAATGGTTTGCTACTGCCCGCCTCAAGCCAGGCAGCCCCTGGTCAAATTGGTGCAAACCCGCCTAAAACCCATCAGCGTCTGGCCGTGGTCGCAGGTGCGTATCCAATTACGGTCGCAAAACATATGATAAATGTTCCAGAGCCTCAAAGGCTGCGTGTGACGGCCGTCAAGCAGATCCCAATCTGTCTCTACGAGCACATTCCCGAGCTGGATCTGGTCTCTACTGCCTTGTGGGTCAGGCTATTGAGCCAAAGGCTCCGGCCGGAGTCCCTCAAGCAAACCTCCGAAGCACAACGACCACCTCGCGTGCGATTGCCCACCAATGCAATCGTATGCCTGCGCGCAAAGCACTCAGCATCGGGTGCTGGAACGTGCGCACACTACTGGACCGGAACTCCAGCGAGTGCCCGGAGCGACGCACTGCACTGGTCGCAATGGAGCTGGCGCGCTACCACATCGATATTGAGGCGCTCAGTGAAACTCGGCTCGCTGAGCAAGGTAAGTTGCATGAAGCAGGTGTTGGCTACACATTCTACTGGGTGGGGAACGCCGCCTCAGCACCACGTGAACATGGGGTCGGATTTGCAATATCCGATCGCCTCCATGGCCAGCTGGTGGGTGAACCAACGGGCATCAGCGCGCGACTGATGACTGTTCGCCTACGACCCGGAAGAGGTACGTTTGCTACTTTTATAAGCACGTACGGTCCGACCATGTGTTATCCTGATGACACGCGTGATCAGTTCTACACTCAGCTATCCTCCGTGATACGGCCTGTGCTCAAGAGGGACCGACTATTACTGCTGGGTGATTTCAAAGCGCGCGTTGCGCGTGATGCATCAGCGTGGACAGATATTATCGGTTCGCCTGACATTGGTTCAGCGAATGAGAACGGGGACAGGCTGCTCTCACTGTGTGCCACTCACGGCCTGACGATCACGAACGCTCGGTTTGCACTGAGTGCGAGTGATATAGCAACTTGGAAGCACCCACGGAGTGGTCACGCTCACCTGCTCGACTATGTCATCGTACGTCAGCGTGATATACGTGAAGTGCGCATGACACGTGTACTGCGTGGAGCTGAGTGTGGCACTGATCACAAATTGGTTCGGACCAAACTGTACATATATTTTCGTAAATCGATGTATTGCACTCCCACCGTGAATCGGCGTAAATGTAACATCCTCTCCCTTGGTATTGTGGCGAAACGTACTGAGCTGGAGTAGGAGATGGCTGCACGCCTGTGTGGTGATGTGGACTGTATAGCCACAGTGGGCGACCTGTGGCACTACATTCGCGACCAGGTGACAGCTGCTGCCGAGGAGGCCATCGGGCGCGCAAACTGTAAACGGCCTGATTGGTTTGATGACAACAATGTGGCGATTGGCGCATTGGTGTCAGAGAAGAATGCAGCATTTGCTGCACATGTCGCAGACCCCAGTGACTTGGGGCAGAGTAGTCAGTTTCGCAAACTTCGACGGCGACTGACTCGAGAGCTCCGTCGCATAAAAAATGTATGGTGGACGGAGAAGGCGAAGTAGATGGAATGCTACGCCGAACGCCGCGAACACAAGGAATTCTTTGACTCCTTGAAGGCGGTGTATGGACCGAGATTGGAGCCGCTGAGGACGCTAGTCGATGGTAGTTCAGGCGCTACCTGCACCCCGACTGCAGACATAATGCAGGTCTGGCGGAAACACTTTGACTGTCTCTTGAACAACCGTTCAGAGTTCGACTGGCCTACATTGAACGGCCTGAAGCAGCACGATGTGAAGGCGAATCTGGCGGATACGCCGACACTGGATGAGACGCAGAGAGCACTTGCTCAGCTGCGAAACGGCAAATGTGCCGGAGGTGACGGGATCCCACCTGCAGTATTGAAACACGGTGGACCCGCGTTGTTGACTGCGCTGCACCACATGGTGCAACGCGTGTGGATTGAGGAGGAGGGGCCTGCTGAGCTGAAGGATGCCCGTGTGCTACCACTGTACAAGGGCAAAGGTAGCAAGCAATGTTGCACGAATTATCATGGCGTCAACTTTCTGAGCTGTGTGGGCAAGGTGATTGCCCGAATCCTGCTCAACCGCCTCGTGAGTCAGATTGTGGAACCTAACGTGGCGGAAGAGCAATGCGGATTCCGTTCGGGTCGCAGCACTATAGATATGGTGTTCGCGACTCGTCAGTTGCAAGCGAAGTGCAGAGAACGACACCGGCCATTGTACTCGCTTTTTGTTGATTTCACCAAGGCATTTGATACGGTGAACCGCGAGGCATTGTGGCAGGTGTTGGGTAAGTTTGGTTGCCCGCGTATGTTTGTAAGTTTAATTGTATGTCTGCACAGTAGTATGCGAGCGATGGTGCAGGTGAGTGGAGAGACCTCGGATGACTTTACAGTTGTCTCTGGTGTGAAGCAAGGTTGTGTCTTAGCTCCTGCCCTGTTTAATATATATCTTCATGCTATGTTGTCCTGTGCTTTTGATGCGGCTTGTGCTTACGGTGTTCGTGTGGAGCACCGTATTGATGGTGGGTTGTTGAATGTCCGTCGTTTCGGTGCGAGAACTCTAGTCTGAGAGACAACTATCCGTATGTTGCTGTTTGCTGACGACTGTGCGTTGTTTTCACACAGCGCGGATGAGTTGCAGCAAATGACTAGTGCTCTGGCTTCGACAGCGGCAAATTTTGGGCTCACCATCAACACACGCAAAACTGTCTCTTTCAGCCTTCACCGGAGGTGCAATCTTCAATATTGCCGCGAATCAGCATTGGTGCTGAAGTATTGAAAACCACCTCCCGCTTTTGCTACCTTAGGAGTGTGATATCGACTGATCAACAGCTACACTGTGAGCTGCGTAATCGCGTGTCGAAGGTGGCAGCGGCATTCGGGAAGCTTGAGTACCGAGTGTGGAACAACCATCAGCTTAGCATTGGCACGTAGCTGATGGTGTACGAATCCATGGTACTGTCCGTTCTTCTATACGGCAGTGAAACGTGGACGATGTACCGGCGGGATGTGCGATATCTCGAGCGGTTCCATCAGCAGTGTCTGCGACGAATTTGGCGGATCGTTTGGGGCGCCAGAGTTGCAGACACGGAAGTGTTGCGCCGAAGTGGGATGTATGCAGGGGACTGCATGCTTTTACTACGACACCTGAGGTGGCTCGGTCATGTGACCCGTATGAATTCGGCGCGGATACCGAAACAACTTTTATACGGTCAGCTGAGTATTGGGAAGCGGCATGCTGGGAAACCAAAGTTACGTTACCAGGACATGATTAAAGTGAGTCTCACACGTTCTAACCTTGATTGCAGATCATGGGAATCGAAGGCGGTTGATCGTAGTGCATGGCGCGATCTAATCACAAAGGCAGTTGCTGAAGTGCGGGAGAAAGCCCTCATGCATGCAGAGAAGAAGCGGCAGTTGCGGAAGCGGCAAGCACCAATGAATTGTACTCCATCGGCATCGAGCGCATGGTGCTGTAAAACATGCGGTCGCGAGTGCCTTAGTCAGGCAGGCCTAGAGAGTCATGAGAGAGTTCACTCGGGACCACTGCCGAAGCGACGACGAGTCCCGCAGTGAACGTAGGCAGCACCGGCGCAGCGTTTGTAGGCACGCTGAATTCCCTTTACTAACCGCATGCTTGCATGCTAAGTCTCTTTATTTCAGGTGGTGGGTTTTCGGTTCTGCCCGAATGCCTTTCCTTCCCATTTAAATATCTAGTAAGCCATGAGCTATGTCATTAGGGGCCACTACAGAAGCGAGGACGGGTCCTACAGAGAATTACGGGAACTGGCGCAGCTTTTGTAGGCACGCTGAATTTGATTTACTAACCGCGTGCTTGCATGCTAAGTCTCCTTATTTCAGGTGGTGGGTTTACAGTTTTTACCTTAATGCTTTACTTTATCATATAAATATCTCCCTGTCCTCTATTTCATTAACTTGCACACATCGCCTAAGCCAATTGTATTCGATTTCCATAACATTTTTGCGTTCGTGGCATTCCGTGAACTATACTTCCTGACCTCGTGCACTTAGCTAGGATTTGTTTGTAAACAACTTATTACATATGCTATTTAATTAAGGTTTATATCACCGTTTCCTTATGCATTAATCGAGTTTTTCTCCTTTTCTTTCTCTAGTTTAAGTGTTTGGCTGTTGTTTGATATCCCCAGTGTAGATGCGCTTAATGTGCATGTTGACAAGGTGCCTACCTGTCTATTACCCACTACCTCGTCCATACTCGCTCCAGGAGACAGTTGGTCGTTGTTGGAGGGGACAGGGTGCACGGTCCTTGTGGCCGTGCTAGGATCAAAGAGTGGTTCCATGCAGTCAGTGTGGAGCGGACTACGGTCCAGCCACCGCCTTGTGTGCGCTTGATTCCCAAATACAGCGTGCTTGTGTTTGTCTGTGAAGGAGTGTGGGCCGGCGCCGTTGATGAAACGTGGTTCCCATCCGCATGCCTCCCGGTCTTATTCCTTCGGGTTTACACTGGATATGGAGTTTGTGGTTGGAGCTGTGGGTGGTGCAGCGCAAGCCATCCATGGTCCCTCTGTAGGCGCAGGCGTCCTGTGGCTCGCCACAGTGACAGGCGAATCCGAAACCGGATGCCGCCAACCATGTAGGCTAAGGTTATATTCAAGAATCGCCTTCACCGCAGTTGGGCTAAACCAACATGCCATTAACCTAGGTCTTTTTAAGCTGGATAAATTACATTCCACGTTTTTGTGTGTTCTGTCTACCTGAATAAGCCTCCATTAACTGGCCAACTTGCTTATGCTAATTGGAGACCGTGCTCCACAACGGTCGGTGATCAGCAGGCGACTGGGAGGTTACCGTAGCGAACAACAATGAAATTAGCTTTAGTGAAGGAAAGGAGAAGATGACATCGTGATATGAGAACTGTTGATATGTAGAGAAATGTCACGTGCTCCAATGCAGAGCTGTGCTGATATGGGTATGATAGTGGTTTGAATGCACCGTAAAGTGCTTTGGCGGATTTGGTCGCTTTCATGGCTGTCGACGATACCACTGCTTTCCGTGCTGTCTTCCATAATCGTGTGTACCGCACTTTTGAGAAGTTTGAAAGTGACCTAAAGCGCTTGCAACTGCGTACTGCATCATGTTTTTTTCAAATCAGATGTCCTGACACCGGTGAGGTATGGGAGGAAAACCGGGAAAGAGTTGCCTGAGGGTGTACGGTACAAATCCGTGCAATATAGATGCGTACATTGTTGCCGAAGGGGATACACCTGCAAGCGGTAAGTTCATATGTAATGTTTGTGAGATGCTTATTAACTTTAGGTACAAGGTGCATATAGCCTTACGGCATAATGGATGGTGCTATGATGTAGTATCCTACAGCGTTGAACACAGCCATAACTTCATGTATGAAAGCCGTTCCTGTACCTCAACAACAGACGGCTTCCGCAGCACGCCGAAGAGGGCGTCTACCGCATGATGCAGTCGTTCAAGGACACACGCAAGCTCCGGAGGTATGCGTTAAAGCACTACGGTAGAAGGTTGAACCGTTAGGACCTCCGGACCTCCGGAAAGGTTGAGGGGAATTCGGTGGAAGCTGTGATACATTTGCTTGAGAGCGTTGGCCAATGTAATGTGGAGTAGGAGGAGTCGGAGATACGTTACAAATTTTTCGTTCCCAGGCACGTACGTGACCTGGTGGAGCTGGCCGATGCGACGCACCAAATGAACTGCGGTGGCTACATACTGTGGCACTGCATGTTGGTCAATGTGCATGGTATTGGGCGTTCAGTTTTCTACGCGCTGCTTCCTAATGAGTCGACGGCATCCTACCTGAACGCGGTGCGCAACATGCATCTGATGTTACCAGCGACTGAGACAGCAAGGACGGTAGTAATTGATAGGTGCATGGCCCAGGTGCATGCATTCCAAACAGTGTACCCCTGTACTCGGATAGTATTGTGCCGTTTCTACTTGCTGAAGGATGTCACCCGTCGTTGCAACGGGTTTTGCGGGAAAAGTGCAACCGACAGGTTGCTTAGTAAGCAGTGGGTACGGAACTTAGTGAACGCAAGGAGCTCCCGGTTGTTCCTCAGGTATTTGACAGCCATTAAAGACAGGAACGCGGACGCACACGGGTACTTAGTACGGACCTGGTTGCCGTTTGTGAAATCATGGGCAGCGCACCGGTTAACGTCCACCTGTTTGTTCGGGTGTTTTACGACAGACCGAGTGGAAAACAAAAATAGGCATTTAAAGAGCGGTCTCTCCGAGCGGACGTCCATATTGGGCCTGCTTACCGCGGTAGTTAACCGCGTCCTTGATGCTCAAGCTCAGCGGGAATATCTGATGGGGAAGACGGACTTGTCGGAGCATGTAGTGGACTCTTGCTTCCAAATACTTGGGCAGGCGGCGTTGCAGTTTTCAGGGTATGCAAGGACGCGCCTTCGATGTTATTTCACTAGGGAGAAGGTGACAGTGACGGAGTTGTCGGATGATAGGTCAGGTGCAAGGTACCCGTAGACTGTACACCGTCTTAACGCGTGATGAGGTAACCTGCCAATGCACCTTCAGTCGGCAGTGGCTGCTACCGTGTGCACACATTATGCATGCATTGCACGCAGCAGGCAGACCGGTTGAGGACACATTGCGTAACAACCGGTGGGTTGTGTCCCACGCGCGACATCCGCGTGTAACCGCATCTACGTCTTCCGCCATGGTCCCCCTACCGTCTACTTCTACATTTGCACCGGTAAGTAGGGAACAGAAGCTTCGCGAATGCGGTCAGGTTTTGGGTGATATTCAGGTGCAAGCGTGCAGCCTCGGCGATACAAAGTACAGAGAGGTTACGGATCAGTTGCGGGAATTCCTACGGAACCTTAGCCGCTCTCAAGAGAAGGTTGCGGTTTCATCAACCGCAAACCTATTGGACTCAGCTGGGGAAGGGACGAGTGAGGGTACCAGTGAAGGCACAAGGCGTAAGCAACGTTTATTTCCAATTCCAGAATCGTCAGCTAGTCAGGAGCATGAAAGGAAGACACTTCGTTTTCGCGACTTGCACACGAAGACGTCTAAGGTGTATAGGCCACAAAGGAAGCGTCGCAGCCATGCAACAATCCCAGCCAACTACGACAATGAAAAGTGCGCTTCGTGCCTCCAAACTGACTGCGAGGCACAGAGTGGACAGGTGGTTCACTGGGTCATGTGCTGCGACTGCCACCTTTGGTATCATCAGGTAAGCGTCTCGTACAGTGGACAAAAACACTTCACTTGCCATCGATGTATGTAAGTCCTTCTTTTTCATATTGCTACCTTTTTATTTCATTCATAACCGTGCTATCCATTGCTTCCGCTTGATCGTTAGGTAGACCCACTGCTCCCATATGCGGTGCCTCCCCTACATGACGTTTACGTCACGGGATCACGCATACTGGGGGTGGTCAGGTGTGCCTAAGGACATCAGGAGCACATACAATTCCGCTGCCTTTTTAGGATGCACATTTACTTATCAGTTCCTTCATGACAGCGCCATCTTTCAAGCAACCGGATTAATGATTGCGCTTTGCAACACACCAGAGTAACCTGCGTTGACAAGGTAAGAAGCACGCTTGATGTATCATACATGGTACAAGTATTCCCAGCGCTCAAACTGCATTTCTCATATCACATCGCCTCCCAGTTGCTTAGTGATCCGCCACGTGGGGATGAGTATGAATTACCTCACTCATACGAGCGTGACCATTTCGCATGGGACTGAACAGCTTATCCTTTCCTTTACCTTGCATGCCGCTTCTATCTTTGGTTGATTTAAGGGAACACCAGTTTTACGGTCCGGCATTATCTCCATTTCATGCACTCTGTTATCCCATCAGCAATACGTGGCAGCATGTTTGTTAGCAGCATTGGATAACACATTGGCGTTCATCAGCAACTTCCGGTAGACCCTAGGCTGCAGGTGGTGGAGGCCGTGAAGGACGTCAACAACAGGCGAGCCGCAAATGAACAGCGTGCGTCCTCACTGCGAGGCTTGGTGAGTATGTACCTGAGGTACATACTCCCGGTATCATTTCCCACTGCACACGGTCCCTCTTTGAAGGTGTACTAACCGAACATCGACATGCTTCTGCCCAGTGTTAACAGGGATGTTGGCGTTCAGGGGTTCCAGGGGTGACTTGCAGCTTTCGCGTGGCAGCACAAAATTGTTCCAGTTCCCTGAGTAACTCAGATCTTCGTACCTCAACCTCCTATTCTCGTTTGCCCAGGGAGGCATAGGGGTGTTCACATTTAGATTCAGTTGCACTGGAATGATAGCAAACTCCCGTGAGTCTTCCTTCTTATGCACATCGTTGAGGCAGGAAATGAAAAGGTGGTAGGTCTTGGTAGATCTCAAAGGAAACTCCTGAAACACCATGATCAACCCATTACTGCCCACTTTCCCTGCACTAGCAGTCCCGGCAGTGTAAGTTACGTTAAGTAGTCAGGCCGTATGGCGTAAATGTTACATAAAGGGGAACGAAAGTCACTAAAATGCAGGATAACACTGAAGAGTGAAGAGAATGACAGAATAAGAACTAACAGTTTGAAGATGGATATGGTCAGGAGAAGAGAAGATCAAGGGAAGGGATAACCGCGAAGACAAGGCAACCTAGCCGGGCTAAATAGCCAGGTCAATTCCGGTCCAACCTTACCTGTCAAAATTATGCAAGTAACCATTACGTCTCCTCGAACCCGTCGTCAGTGCATTGAACACACACAAGCTAGGTAGACGCTCGGGGTACAAATGCCCCCCGTAACACCTCGACCAATTGCGTACCTGCTCTCATAACCCTCTCCAGCTCCATTTTGTACCGAACAAGGCAGGGCGGGCAATCCTGCACGCACCAATCCAGATGGTTGCGGAAAAAAGCGGATAAATGTTTCACCAACATGTCGGCCCTTAAGACCCGGAAAGAACGTCGGCTTAACAAAAATATTCTAAAACCTCTACTGGCGGCCTTCTTCCAGCTGTCACCAGAATGCAAAGACGATGAATGCACGACGCGTAGGTCTACGTGGTTGGAGACAAGGGAACAATGGAACAATGGTATATGTCTGGTAAAAAAAGCATACACTTAACGAGTCACGCAGGTTGGCAATAGAAATACTAACAAATTGGCAAACCACATAATTGGTTGAAGTAAGGAGCGTCAGTGAGATAAAAGGTAGAAGTATAACAGTTTTAGGGGGATAAAGTGGTACGGCGCAAAACTGGCTGAAAAAAAATTGTTATCGTTGGTGATGGTAGCAAATAAAAATGGAGTACTCACCGGTTCGCACAGATTTATGACCGTGAATTTGGGGTATAAATCCAAAGAGGCTGGTCAGCCCAAATATATACAAGCGTTTTCGTTCAGAAAACAAAGCGCAGGGCGCTCAGTGCGACGTCCAATCGTTTTTTAAACGTATCTATTGTGGGGGCACAAACAACTGAGTTTGGAAGGGCGTTCAAGAGCCCGCAGACTTGGAGGGAGAAATAGGTTCTCCGACAGTCTAGACGACTGTACTATTGGCTCAGCTTTAAACTGTTGCCGCGAAGGTTAGTGTTCGGGCTGAGCTTCAAGTGGTGGCGGCATACATGACTGGGATCGCTCAATATCTGGTACACTAGTATGAGGTCTCCACGAAGTCGCCGGTACCGTCCGCTGAACACTCCGAGTATCTATAGTCGTTCCTGGTAAGGAGTGTGGCGCAAGCCCTTGACGATTTTCAATTGCTCGACGCTGTGGGGTCTCAAGCGCTGCAAGGTCACGTTTTAGCCAGGGTTGCCAGGCCTGGATTGCATATTCGACGTGAGGACGCACGTAGGCATTCAGCATCAAAGAGAAGATGGATGGACCCAAACTTCCGAATGCTCTTCGCAGGAGTCCAACGTGCTGGTTGCCCCTTTTAGAAGCGGAATTTGACTGTTTGGAACACCCGAGGTCTTCCTGTACCAGTACACCCAAGTCGCGTTCCTGAGTGGTGGTCTTCAGATCGTGTGCCCCAAACTTGTAGACGTGGACTTGTCGATGGCGGATATGAAAAACGCGACATTTGTGCACATTAAACGGCAGGGCGTTTCTCACCGACCAATTCCAGGCCTCATTCAAGTCACGCTGTAGGACTTCATGGTCGTCCGAGCGTTTTACCGCCCGCCAAACCTTGAGGTTGTCCGCGAAGTAAGAATTTGGACTTAATAACTCTTACTAGATCGTTAATGAAAAGCAGGAACAAACGAGGCCCAAGTACCGAACCCTGCGGCACGTCTCATCCCACTCGAATCGGATCGGAAAAGGATGATCGAACTCTAACTTCTAACTGCCGTTCAGAGAGAAAGTTACCGATCCATCCTAACAACGGGTCTCCGATACGGTACTGTTGGAGTTTAATGAGCAGGATTCGATGATCCAGGCAATCGAAGGCTTTCGAAAAGTCCACGAATGCAACATCGACTCCTGTTCCCTCATCGACAGTCTCGGTCCAGTTGTCACGAGCTATCAGCAGATTCGTCGTAGATGAACGATGTTGACGAAACCCATGCTGTTCTGGGGGAGTTTAACCAACCACAGTACGTACCAGAAACGTGAAAAATTTGCTCCCTTACGAATAACGGAAACCTTAGCCTGATTTATTGGCATAAGCCACAAAGTACACAAGTCCCAGAGTCTGTCCAGCGAATACTGTATGGCCTCGGAAACTCCAGGAACATTAAGAATATCCCATAGCTTAACGTCATCAGCACCCGGGATTATCCTTAGTATTCCAGTGCTCAAGTTCAAGTTCAAGTTCATTTGGGACCGGAACGATAGGATAATTCCGTGAACGTTCCTTCTTTTGCGTATCGTTGGATCGGGAATTGACAGGTCTGCTTGAGATCTTGAAAAGCCTAAAACAAAGACCGCATCACACCCTGTCCAATCAATTACTGTCCACATTTTCCTGCCCAGCAGTCCCTGCCGGGCCGGTTTATGTGAAGTAAATGAGTGAGGGTAAGCTAAGAAAAGAAGAGGAGGAATGTTAGCTAAATAATGCTAATACCAAGGTGAGAAGAAAATTAAAAAAGAACGAAGGGAATGTTGAAGATACGAGTCGGTAAGGAGAAGGGGAAGGTTTAGTACTGCCACCCTAGGGTACTGCTCAATGTATTATAACCGCGCATACATGGAGTAAATCACTTCACCACAAGCCTAGCCTGATAATGATTGCAGCTACATTGAACCCTACGCAAGCAAATATGGAGAGAAGTAAACCGTTACAAACAAGTGAAATAACACACCACAGTTAACCCGTTTACTTCCTGCAGCGACTCTCTCACGTAATAAACTAAGCCCGCTGACAAACGAAGCACACGGACTAATACCAGTTGTGAGGCAGGAAAACAGTAACCGGATCAGGATTTTAATAAATACTTGGCCATTACCATTTACATCGGAGAAATATGCCAAATAACATATTACAAGGAAATGAAAAATATAAGAAAAATTTACCATACACCTAAATATGACTGATAAGCTAAATAACATACCTATATTATCGACATATAAAAGCAATCGATATATCTCAGCATTATATATATATACATGTATTTTATATATCATAGGAAAAATATATGATATTACAAGAACCAAGTAGGTCGAAATCTACCAGATAGAAATAGCGTTCAGCGATTGCGTTGATGAATTATATCGCCAGGACTTGCCATTTCCCTTAAAAATATATTACAGAAATTTCCCTATTATCACGCTTTGCGTATCCATCCACTATAATATTCTTCCCAAATTAATTATCCTATCAATTACAAATTACGAAAGGAATCATTTGTTGATAAGCCGTAAACTATACCTTTGTACGGTTGCAAACCGCATTTACTTTCACCCATGCTGTAAACAAATGCGTGAAATATGGAGTTTCAATCAGCACTTCCCTAGCTGTAGCCGTGTGAAACTTTTAAAACAGTTATATATCACATCACACACGGCTTTATATGTTACCCGTTTATTCAGCTGCCTTTTCCATAACACACACGAAGCGTTTCAAGTAAAAGACTATCTTTTATGTCATACGTACATTTGTTATGCCCTATTCGTTAACATCACCATATATCACTTCCCTTCGAACCCTTTAGGAAGATTTTATTCCTTTAAAACATAACGCAGGTCCTACTGCTGCCATTTATCAGTGTCACCTCTCGCCATATCTTCCATTTCAGAATACATCACCATTTATTCATGCAGCGACGGTTGCTGTCATGGCAACAATGATTTCGTATTTCCTGACTATCTCCTTCGAACTTCGGTCGTCCATTTCAACACATGCATGCTTTAACGTTTAATTACACATTATGGCATTATTGCTCATCCATTCGTAATTCTCTTTCAATGTTCACACGCGGACGTTTGTTCATACCACTCCTCTTATTTCCAAGTGTCGGATGTACCTCCGGGACTGTTATTTATTACTCCTTGCGTCGACCATTGTGCAGCACGCTATCATGCTAATTGGTTACGTTCATCAAACTTAGCGCGTTTGTGAATTTTTTTGAGTAACCTGGACATATTTTAGTTATCGCTGTTTCATATCTAAGCAACTTACTGCATATTCTTATTTAGTGAAGAGTTAGGTCGACGTAGCCGTATGATTTAAAAAATGCATTTTATTTGACAAGGTCAGTTCAAGTGTTTGGTTGTTGTTTGACGTCTCGGGTGTGGCTGCACTTGATGTACAGTTTGACAGTGTGCCTATCTTTCTGTTATCCATTGCCCCTCCATGCTGGCTCCAGGAGATGTTGGGTCGTTCCTGGAGGGGACAGGACGCACAGTCCTTTCGGCCATGCTAGGCTTAAAATGTGGTTCCGTGCATTCAGTGCAGAGCGGACTACGGTCTAGGTACCGCTGTCTGGATATTTTGTACTTATCGTGATACATTGCTAAGCTACTTACTTCATATTCTAATTTAGTGAAGCGTTATATCTGCACAGCCGTATGCATTGATTGCTTTCTTTTAGTTTAGCATGTTATTTTATTCGCTTGCCTGTTGCTCGTTTTATTCGTTGTGGCTGCACTTTATGTACACGTTGCTAAAGTGGTTTCCTGTCTATTACTTACTAGCTCTTCCATACGGGCTGCAAGTGGCAGTTGGTCGTTGCTGGAGGGGACAGGGTGCACGGTTCCTGTGGCCATGCTAGGCCTGAAGAGTGGTTCCAGGCCCTTATTCCTTCCGCTTTACACTGAAGATGAGGTGTGTGATTGAAGCGGTCGGTGTTGCGGCGCAAGCCAATCATTCTCCCACGGTAGGTGCGGACGTCCTGTGACTGGACACGGTGACAGGCATATTCAAATCTGGATACCGCCAGCCATGCATATAGGCATGTTTAGCTGTGTTAGTTGGAGTTTTAAATGTTTTTCTGCCATTCTGATCGTGCTTGAAAGTGTTAGCAGTGCTAAATGAATGCCTGATATTTGTGTACTTGCAGCGTTTGTCAGGGTAAGCAGTGGGGTGACTTTAGTTTGTGGAGATGCACAACCGCTAAGTCACAGTGCTGGTAAACGGACAGTTTTGGCTTTTATAGAAAGAACGATTGCAAAGGGAAAACATACCACGTCCTGGAACACTACCGCCGAACTATTTGCTGGTACGGGGTACAGCCTAACCACCCAGCTGTCACCCAGAGAAAGATGTTCGGCTAGCCAGCCGATTTATAACACACACGCACTAATATACATGGCGTAGAGACTTCGCAGTTTCGTACTGACAGTAGAGCTCAACGGCCAACACATCTAAGAATGTATAAATAAATAAATGTTATATTCTCGATAAAACGTGGCACATCGGTGCAGACGTGCTCAACTAGGCATACAGGCATAGCTGTTTTGCCGTAGTAAAACAGTTCGTTTTAATAAACGGTACAACCGAAATGTTCGTAGTATATACGAGGGTGTATGTTGTCAGGTAATAGTGGGATCCAGGAACATGATAACGCCGGTGCACGGACAATTCGGAGTTATGACTGTCATCTTAACCTCCAAGTTCACCACGAGTTTGCCATGTTATGGTCCCTGAGCATAATAGGCAACGTAAAAGTTCGGCGCAATTGTTTTTCACTAAATGCTTTGCATGTGTGGCGCTCCAACAAGGTCTTCGCCAAAGCAAAATCGGTAGTAGAGGCTGCGCGTAGAAGTCTGTTAACTGGGCTAGTGTGAGATGGTGAGATGTGACGTTATTTAGTGGCGTATAACATTCGCCACGTAGCAGCGTTGTAAAGCGGACATTTGTAACGCTTTATGGGGTTAAGGCTTGCCAGGCGAAAATACACCACGCCCTGGAACCCTACAGTAGGTTATGTTGAACCGCGCTGTAGAATGACAATGCACCATAAAGGCAGATTTTTCAACTGGCAATTCGCAGTCGAAGGAGGGCAAAGTTTCTTTCTTGGCTAACCGATTGGCTTAGCCATGATCCACCATTAGTCTTTGAAACCGGTCAAAGATGCAAAAAGCGCTTGGAGTCGGGTAATAAACGGTGCGGCTGATAAAAATTTAGGATAATAGGGGCTGATTTCTTCAGTGGTATACATGCCGGGGTTGTGCGTACCGTGTCCAGCTGTTCGTAGTGGACTTGGCGAGGGATGGTGAGCGCAGTTGCTACGTTTGGCTGGATACATGCGTATCAGGAGGAAATGCCATTCGTTGGTCTACTACGGTAGTACTACGAAGTTCCCACTAAATTTGCAATAATAGGTAAATCTTTTACTAGTACTGTACTGCATACGTACTTCAATGGTAAATAAGCACGTGTTGAACTTGTCTCCATTTTCAACTGAAAACTCCATGAAATGCCATCGGAAAGCTGAGGGTAAATGGAATATTGGAATGTTCTTGAAGAACTGTAAGGGATCGAACCCGTTTGCTTGAACCTCATTGGGCAGCAGCAAAGCTGTCCAAAAATGCCACCAGAAATGCTCCAGCTAAGAGGGGCATCAGAAAGTGTTTGAAAAGTGTAAGGCTATGGACCCAGTTATTTCAAATTCAATAAGAACAAACAAAGCTGCCTGTGGCAGTAAAAGTAACCACTATAGAAGAATCTGTCATCCGTTGGGGGAACAAATGATCCATATAAGTTTATTGTGCAAGGTGCGTAAATTGTGGTACTGTAAATAAAATGCCAGCTAAAGCCAATTGTGTAGACCCTGTAAAAGTGCCAACTCTCCAGAATAGCGATACCAAACTCTGTTGGAAACGGTAAGTTGATTCGGCAGAAAGATGAGTTGTCCTTCCTATTTAGACAAAGATGCCAACTGTTCAGGCAACCTGGCCACTAAGAATGCCTTAGCCAGTTTCAGAGGGTGCACCATTTTGTGTAGGTCCATTTAATTGTGTAAAATCTCGACAAAACGGGCAAGGAACAAGGCAGCAAAGATGCATAGCCAAAAATGCCTCAAAGAGCACTATCGAAAACTGATGACATGCAACGGTACCTAGTTATGTAATACGCTAAATCCTATGCATTATGTTTAGTATGTATGATTTACAGATGTGTACTTTACATGAAGTCTCTGCTGTGGCTCGACTGCCACTACTACATAGGAAGAAGATTCTGCATTGCATGTTCTAAAGACCGATATAACAGCCGTTTTACAAGGTTGAGTGAATAGTACGGTTGTTGGAGAGAAGCACAGATAAACTAATGATGATAACATCCGTCAGAGGTGAGTGGCAGCTTAGATAAAAGCAAGGTCCACTAACTTGAGATGGAAGGGGTTTGCGGCCAGATTGTGAAGCAGCTATCCAGAGGAAAAAGAGATGCTGAGTATCGGTGAACAACGAATGCATCCAAATAGAAGTGCGATCAGTAGATACTAGAAATAATGGTTGAAGCGCCCATAATTCCATAGTCTGAGAGCCGTCAGGTAAGAGAGAAACATGTCACTGGGAACCAAAACTTTGCCGTATTTGGGAGTAGTTAACCCTTGTGGAGTCAGCTTGATAAGGGTTAAAGTAAGCTCTTACAGCTACATCCAGGATGTAAAGCAACCTTGGACGTGTGGTAAAGAGTAGTTGCACACCAAGGCAGGTAATGTGGGCAGAATAATAGGAGTGATAGCCGCGAAACAAGGAAAGCAGTGACCCTGGGGCCGTTAAACTTGCAGCAGGTACGTCGGAGAGCAGAGGACCATATGCACGAGGCTAAATTTGTGAGGCGGGATGAGAGTGAGCCGTTTACTAGAGGTGGGAATAAAAACGGAGCTCAATAACAGATAATGCATGGATTTGGTTGAAGAAGTCCATATTGAAAAGGGTAAATACGATCAACAGGGAGCTGGACGTAAGTGGAAAAGAGCGAAGCCACTGCCGAAGCATGATCGGTGATGGCGATGCATCGCCGTATCAACCCAGAGGCTTATATTCATATACTACTAAAGCAACTCCTTTTGCAAACCCTTGTTACAAAGCGCCTAGCACCCCTATCAGTTCGCATCCACGAATTGGCTTTGGTTCTCACCTCTTGTCCGCCAAAACGACACCTGCAACGCGCAGTGCAGCACAGTATCAATTCAGGCGTCGACTTTTACCTCCCATTCACATGCGTTCAAGGCTTCTTAGCCTGGCCGTAAGTAGCTGATGAACTTACTACTAGCATTCAGTAACATAACCCTACACTTACCTGCCTCCAATGCTTTTGACCTATACCACAAACCAACGCTCAGCAGGCCACTGGTTTTTCATTACTTAACTCACCGCTTCGACCCACATCTCATAACCTGCTTAGATTTAAGAACATAGCGCTATTCAGCGGCCTACCGCCCCAGATACTGAGGTGCACTTACTTTTACAACAACTTCTTTGTCGCAACATTATAATAAAGCGTCAAGCACCCTTATCGGCTCTCATCCCAGGGTTGCGTTAGCTGTTTCTCAATTCTACCGGAACGACACCTACAACATGTGATGTTGCGCTGTAGCCGTGTTGCCACTATCCTTTACCTCCTAGTTCCTTGTTCCACGGATAAGTGTCTTGAGCGTACATGGCCCTAAGCTTGTTGCTGTTGTTCCGTCACCTAATAAATAAATAAATAGTTTATTCTCGAATTTGTCGAGACACACCAAGCAAGGCATGCTCAATATTTACATGCAATATTGCTTCGCAACAAACACGTTGCTATGAGTATGGTCAACAGTAAGCCGAAGGTTGTACAGGCTGCGGAAATTGTGTAAGTAGTCTTGAGGGATAGTGTCTTCAATGAATGACGAAACGTTGAATCCTAGCATGCGTAGTGTAAACAGTCAGGACACTACATGTGTAATGAAAACGATACATATAGGCACGGTGTAACTTATTATTGAAAGTGTCAGGGCAATATTGAATAATGATTCTGGTCGACTTGCCAGTAGGTAGTTCTGGGCAGTGACTTTATTCGGTGGCGAGTCACATCCGCCACGTCGCAGTGTTGTTACACGGACATCTGTGGCCTTTTATAGGGAGAACGCTTGCCAGGCGAAAACCCACTACGTCCTAGAACACTGTCAGAAATTTGTTTGTGCACTAATATACTACTGGCAGACCAGGTTATCGACTGATTTCGCACTCAGATATCTGCAGTCAAATGACCTTCAATTTCCTCTGTTATTTGAGCAGATATCTTGGGCAAGGCCGCCATAATGGCTTGGGCGAATGGAGGATGTGGGCTTCACGAAGAATCGTCTTTGTGGGTACCCAGGTGGGTGAAACGTCAGTTTCATGCTTCTGGATTTTTCTGGAGTATGTATCCCTTTTCAGGTGTGAATTTCTGGAGTCTAGCTATCATCATTGGACAACCGTCATGGTAATGAGTGCAGTTGTATCCGTCTGTTGTACAGCCATGTGCTTCATAGGTCCTTATTGGTTGTCCTGTCCCGGACAAAAGCGGTTTCTCGGTCCAATCCCAGATTCCCGCCTCCACTGCTGCTGATCTTTCCTTATACGTTTGAACAGCATGCTTCCGGATTTCCAGTAAGTTACTCACCATGTTTTAATATTCTAAAGATGCTATGCTTGTATGCATATTTGATCATGCCTTTTAGAGGTGTGTCTCGTGTTACAGAGAATATACCATTTATTTATTTATTTATGTTAGGCCTTCATGTCGCAACCTAGATAGATTTAATAACTTCGCGCAACGCATTGCTGTAGCCAAGTATTTACTGACGTATGTAACCCCTTCTACAGTAAAAGCACTGACGCTGCAGTAATGGGGCCTCTAACCTATCTACTGTCGACCCACTTCTCGAACTATTTTGTCTCTTATTTATATTCACCGGGCCTCATGAGCTACAGCGTATGACGCAGCGCAATGGCCCTGAAACCTCTAACATCCAGTTAGCATGTGCTAGATTCCCCAGCTTAGGATGCTAGGCTTAGGAGAGGCCGCTCAGCCTGCTACCTTCTTCCTGTAACTTAACTTACCCGCCCCCACTACCTCTACTCGTCGCCAAAATTTTGCGCTCCGCTTTCTACTGGCTTCCCAGCACTTTCACGCAGAGCAGTAGCCTTGTAACTACTGACATTCACTCTCCAGGTACCCGTAGCCCCGGTCCAGCTTGGTATTGGACTTAAGTCACTTAACTTGCGGGTGCTACTATCAACTCGCAACACCGTTAGAATTAACAACCTCTCCAGACGCAGCACGATATCTTTAAACAGTCGTAAACGTGCCACAAAACCCATCTCGAAGCTCCAGGTTTTCCCGTCCTATACGCACGCGAGTAATAAGTCGCTGTAAAATATAAAACGACAAAGCAACAGCGTGCATGGCGTTTCCACCCTCAGCGTTTGTTGCTTTCTATTAATTTTTTCGTGTACACTCACTACATTTCTCTTTAGCTTGCCCGTTGCTTCGCGGTCCAAGTTTCCCGCAGATACTTCCTCTGTAGTTGCTCAATTATTCGACAACCGGGTCGTTTGAAATTGATCGACTCCATTAGTTATTCACGCATTGAACACATCCACCAGGTTTGAGACCCCGTGGGGCCATGGGGGAAGCGTCACACTCCTGCGGATGGAAAGTGGAGAACAAACAAATGTAACTAACAGAGCAAGATATCTGCTTCAGGACAGACCATCGATTACCTGGAACAACTTCCAGTATCACACTGCTCGATTATCAATATTTTTGCATTTGCAAATCAAGCAGTTTCAACACCGATACAAGTGTGAGGTCGAATATTTATGACCACCTTATATCATTTCTTGTAACGTACTCAGCCACTCATTCTCAAGGTCAAGACCAAAGTTGAGCACATTTGTTTGTCGCAGATTTGTTTGTACATATTTGGTTATGCATTGGCGGCGTGCCTTGTTCAACACCGAGAATATAGACTTATTTAATTAATTAGTTAAGTAGTAGATTATACGACCGATCAAATGAGACTAGGTTAGTCAATGCTGTGCGCTTAAGTCGTACAGTTGTGGTTGGAACACAACTCAAGAAGGTCAGCCGAAATGGACAGGGTAGAGATGGAAGTGGGTATATTAATAAAGGGTGAGCAGGTCCAGCAGGCTCGCCATGTAAGAGGAAGGTTGTGTTGGCTATGCAGAGCTTAGAACGTTTACATCTCGATACTTAATAAATAAATAAATAAATACTTTATTCTCTACTATGCGAGGCACGCCCATGCAGGCATGATCAGATATGTACAACTGTACAGACATTTTATGGCAACTGTAACAGTGACAGTAGAAAATTGTTCATATGTCCATGATAAAATAAATAAATAAATAGTTTATTCTCAGTTTCATAGAGACACACCAACTCAGGCATGATGAAGGTTTAAAGACAGATGTGTATCACGACGATACATCGGGTTCAATCGTGTGTAGTTGGAACGGTGTCGGGAAGAGTTGATATGTGAGTCTAGTCGACTTGCCAGTATGTAGTTGTGGGCAGTGACTTTATTCAGTGGCGAGTCACATCCGCCACGTCGCGGTGTTATAAATAAATAAACGTTTATTCTCGACAATGCGAGGCACACCTGTACAGGCATGATCATGTTTAGCTAACATAGTGTGATCAAAATGTACAAAGAGTACATGTTTGGCATAACAGTGAATGTAAGTGTATGGGTGTATATTTGTATTCAATTGTCTATGAATGTAGCTTGTATTTTTGAATGTGCCGCAGAATTTTTGACTGCTTGTTATCGTTATGAATGAGAGAATAAGCGATTGACGTCCGTGGGTTGGATACCATTTTCCGGATGTCCACGGGCCAGTGACTTTATTTTGTGGCGAGTCACATCCGCCACGTCACAGTGTTGATAAGCAGACATTTGTGGCTTTTTATAAGGAGAACGCTTGCCGGGCGAAAACCCACCACGTCCTGGAACACTGCCGCCGAACTATTTGCCGGAACGGGTTAAACCCGAACCACCCAGCTGGCACCACGAGGAGGTTGTTCGGCTAGCCAGTCACGTCACAGTGTTGTTAAACAGACATTTGTGGCATTTTACTGGGTAAACACTTGCCAGGCGAAAACCCACCACGTCCTGCAACACTGCCGTAAAGCATTTTGAACATTAATGTTGAACTTTTAAAGCCGCTTGACGACTGGTTTTACCTTCGGTTTTTCGCAGAGCAATGGCTTCTAATTTCCTCTGTTAGTTGGACGGGTATTTTGATCTGGTCGCCATGCTTTTTGAGGTCAGTGGAGGAGAGGGACATCGCGATTTTTCTTCTTGTTGTATGTCCAGGTGAGCAAAAGTTCAACTTTTCCGCTGTCCAGATTTTTCAGATGTATAATGTATGGGAGTATGAGGATATGTCCAGTTCTCCATACTGGACAAGGGTTATGGGGATTGTAGGCCTGTCCTTTCGGAGTTCTACCATGCTCCATGTAAGTCCTTGTGGGTTGTTCCGTCATTCTTGGGCCAAAACGGTTCCTCAGTCCAATCCCAGATCTCCAAGAAGTCCCGGACCTCAGAGAAAAGGGGAAGTGAGGGACAACCGAGAGAAGACCGCAAGAACAGGCATGGAGTTAAATATTGTTAATGTCTTGTGTTGTAACATTTGGGCTTGAGACAAAAACATGTACACTGTGCAACAATACTTATGCTGAAAATGTCTTTTGAGTATCCTATAGAATCATTAGCCGTATAGGTGGATTGCTATCGCCTGCGTAGAGACAAGAGCGTTGTACCAGTAAGTAAAGTAGAAGCAGTCAGAGGAGGAGACTAAGCGGATGAGGCTCGGTCTGGGCGCGGCACTGAAGGTTGAAAGTCTGATTGAAGAAAGAATGCATACAGGGAACGCAATCAAAAAAGTACAGGGTTGGGATGAAACTAGCTTTACTGAGAAGGAACCGGCAAGCCAACGTGGCGCTGGTGATCATGAGGCCGGAGCGTTCGGTCTTTCGAACCTTAACCGGTAATGTCCCAGTAGTCTGCGAGGTTTGAGAGCAGGAAGCCGACCAGAAGAGACTGGATTAAACCGCACATTGAGAGTGGGTCATACAGCTGTGCTTGACACAAATGGAGAGGGTCAACAGAAATGGACAGGTTAGAGAGAAAAGAGCCTATTTTAATAAAGCTTGTGTGACATCAGCAAGCTCGCGAGGTGTGGGAAAGATATCATTATGTCTGCAGAGTCTAGAGCTTTCACCACTTGGTAGCCTGGAAGCAGTCAGAGAGTAGGAGACTGGTCATTTAGACCTAAGTTGGGTCAAGGCTTTGAGAGCGGGCAGTCCGTTTGAAGGAGAATTGAATGTATGGGGCTCGATAAGGATAGGACTGGGTCGAAAAGAAAAGTGCTTTCTTGTTAAAGCTTGTAGCATCCAACAAGCCCCTCAGCACATTAAGGTTAGACTGAACAATTAAGCTAGGTTTGTATGGAAGTCTATTTATGATTTTGGCCATTCCCCAGAGTTCACCCTCAGGAATGCAGGTGTCCACGACTTAGGCCACTTTGGGGACACGGTAGTTTAGTAATGACCGAGGAGAATTGCGTGATACTTTTAGATGTTCTGACGGTGTCCAGTACGTTATTCCATCGGTGCGCATATATAAACGCAGAAGGTAAAACACATAGAACCACGTGTTTCGGGCAGTCAGCATGAGTGAACCTGTTTGCGTAGAAGATAACGTGTACCGCCCAGCGGTTGAAAAAAGCGTCACTGCTTAATTCCGATGTTTTGTTTAGTTTACATAGGAAAACAAGATTGCTTTGAAGTCTGGCAGCAATAGTAAATGAATACATAAATGATTTATTCTCGTCGGTGCGAGACACACCTTAAAAGCGTGAGCATGATAATACACAGCTGTAACATCAGTTGCGGTACAGAAATGTTGCATGTTAACAAGTACATACTGAATAGATGTGTGTATGTATGTGAGGTATGTAAATGGGTTCATGATAAGTCATGAGGTTGAGTGAATTTGTTACTATTACTGTAAAAGTGGTGAGCGTGTTCGGCAAACGCGCCAATATAGGAATGGATCAGATGAAAGCTTTAAAGAGGTTGACCTTTCTCGAAATTGGTAACACCCCCAGTAGATCAAGCGGCAATAACGTTATTAAGTAGCGAGTCATATACTCCACATCAGCTTTGTTTAGCAGACAAATGTGGCATTTTAGGGAGAACGCTTGCCAGGAGAAACCCCACCACGTCCTGGAACACTGCCCCCGCACTGTTAGCAGGAGCGGGATTAACCCAAACCACCCAGCTGGTACCACGTGGAGGTTGCTCGGCTAGCCAGACCAATCTGCTTGCAGTGACCCTGATAGCTAAACACAGGTGATCCTAGAAGTCGCTTAGGGAAAAAACGCTGGACATTCTCAATGACCATGCTAGCCCTTTTGCTTGAGTTAGTAACAGGCATCGCGCAGTACTCTACGGTGTGTCGGCTGCATAGAGTACGAAGCATGAGTCGAGAGTCTGGCAAGTTCATGTAATTGCATACATAGCCAATGATAGTCCAGGCTTTGGCGGGACTATAGTTCGCTTGTTCCACATAGTTCGGTGAGCTGGAATAGTGCACACCGAGGGTGCGCACGGTGAAGCTGGTATTTGCTGGATTACCGTTAATAGGTAATAGGTTGGAAGTATGGAGCATCAGCAGGGAAAGACGTTGCATTTCGTTAGTGGAATGCTAGTTCACATAGGTAACACCAGTATGTAGGTAGGCAACTAGGATCAAATGAGAATACAGCTTCTATGTCATCGGCAAAAGTATACGGAGTGCCATGTTTGAAGGCCTGGAATACATCACTGCTATACGGTAAAAACAGCAGAGGGCCCAGGATGTTGTTTTGGAACGCTCCGCTGGTTACTGATGCCATTTGGGATGAGATATTCCCAGTAGCACAGACTGCTTTCGGTTGGAAAGGTAAGAAGAAAGTCAAAGAAGGAGGTGGTTGGAGACACCGTATGCAGCTAATTTAGTCCCTAACGCATAGTGTGGACCCCGGTCAAACGCTTTTCTCATGTCCAGCAAGAAAATGGGTAGTGCTCAACACGGGACGATGGAGTGTGTCACCGGGTCTAAGAATTCAAACTGGCAAAATTCAGTGTTAAGGCCTACTTAAAAGGTAGCGTTGCCGTAGGAAATTAGGCATCCCGTCCTTTATTATTCTTTCCATGCGTCTAAACGCGATGGGTGTGTGACGGCTAGTACGCTAGTTATCAATATTTTGGCGTGCGCATTGTTTACGTCGTGCTACGACGGTTGGCTGGTTCCATTTGGTCGAGTAGTTTCCGCTCTACATAAGATGACGAAGGCAATGATGAGGACTGGTATGTAGGGCCTCCAAGTACTGGTACGGAAGAAAGGACACCGTCAGGACCTATGTAATGAGACAGCTTCATTGAGCGAAGTGCTCGTCGGATGTTGTTTAAGTCAACTTGTGTCAATGGTGTGTGAACTTGGAATCGTATTTGGATTATTAGCATCCACCCCGGCTGCCTTAGCAGGATGCAGCTTCCGTAACTGCTAGTGAAGCTGGGCTACCGGTATAAAAAGCACCTTTAACTAAGAGCTTACAGGAAATTTAACCTCATATTATTATGCGGATGCATGGACACCTGAACAGATACAAAGCAATCAACCGGTTCGCCTTGCGAAACTTCAACCGCGTACCTAGAGGGCAAGTATAAAGGGTTGTCAATAAATACGCTCAAATTGCTTTAAGCTATAGAAATATCTCGTGTGCTGAAGCTGTTGCCTTGGAGAACACTAACCTTGCTGTTAATAACGGAACATACATGTGTTTGTGGGAGAAAAGAAATATTTTTGCTTTGGCTGCAAATGGTAAGTAGGGAGGATCTTGTAGGGTAAGAGCTGCCAAGGAGAAATATGTCTGTAGGGTCTTACATAGTCTAAAATTTATAGCTGGCTAACGTTTAGAAATTACGGCTACAAAGTGTAGTCAATACCAGATATAAACCCTGAGAAATTTTCCCACAAAACAGAAATTTAGTAAGTTTAATAACTTGAGTACAGAGAGGAAAGCGGCGGGTTAAATTGTAAATATCAGTTGAAGCCGCTGGTTTACCCGATAAGTATAGAAAGAGCACTTATCATCCGTCCGGCTGGGGAACTGGGGAAGCACAACCGGCAAGGACACAAGTTCTTGCATCCCAACTGGTGGCGGGGCCATCAAATTCGACCGTTGCTGTTGTATTACACCACAGACTGCGGATACTATATTTCATTTTTAACCATGGAGTAATTTGTTTTTCTGATTAGGTCACAAGGTCAACGTTGTCCTATTTCGCCAACCGTTTGAAAACGTTCCATGATATGCCTTAAACCATTGTCTTAGCAAATACGACCATAACGTCGGGAACGCTTGCAAAAGTATTAAGAGTTAGTGCCTTGGAAAAAACGCAAACATCGTGTTGGCTGGCATTCTGGCCTCAGTAGTAGTTCTGTCGACAAAGCGACGTCCCAATGATAATTTCCAGTAATGATCGCTCGCTGCTTGGTAAAATCAGTGAACTCAGTGCCATGATGCAGCGAAATGAGTAGGTTAATACAGGAATTATTCTGTTACAAGAAAGCTGGTAGCTTTTGATGTGGAAAATGGAGTACTTCAACTTGATGGTCATTTTCCTTTCAGGTCTGACCGCCCCGCGTAGCCCCAGTTCCGTGGTGGTGGCTTTATAACATACGTTAATCCACTTTGTTGCAATTCAGGAAGCATAATATCTACTTACTCAACGATTTCTATAAGCTGCCATAAAGTTGAGTGCAAACCGAAGTTCGTAAGTGCCTTACGAGCTGGATACCCGAACAACCTCGCGGTGCCAGCTGGGTAAATCTGGTAAATCCCGTTCCGGCAAATGGTTTGGCGGCAGTGTTCCAGGACGTGGTGGGATTTCGACTCGCAAGCGTTCTCCCACTAAAAAACCAGAGATATCCGTTTAACACCATTGTGCAGTGGCGGACGTGACTCGCCACTAACTAAAGTCACTGCCTCTTCCCTTTTACGGAGGGTCATTCACACAACACGAACGTCTAACGAATCAAAGCCATCCATTGATTTCCCACTTCGATGGCGTACCCAGCGAAGCAAAACACATACGGTGTCACAGTTACCCACTCACAAAACATGGCCACTTCAAAATACAGAGATAAACATACTTTTACATGGCAACACACATTAATTTCTATGCTAGTATTCAACATGTTCTAATTTGTCCAATTGCCGAGCATACATGTCTGTATTACTATGCCCACGCTCTTGCTGGTGTGCCTTGCACTGCCGAGAATAAAATATTCATTTATTTATTTAGTTAATCGTTGGATAGGTACACGTTGCTCCTAACACATTCGCATCCGAGTCAAAGCCTTTTGTAGACCAACTTTCTTCGACGTTACTGCTTAAATTAGATTGTTCTATCTGTATTGTTGCTGGCGACTTCAATAGAAAGGATAAAATGTTCTTGAAAACACTTGGCTTGGTAGACCTAGTGACTGTTTTCACCAGACGCTTTGTTCACCAATAAAAGACAGTTACTTGCCATACAAAAGCGTGCCCCTTTGAGCAACGCAGACCACTGTATTTTAAGCCTGTTTCCAGTAAACTACAGCAGTCCTAATTTTTTAACGCTGAGCAGATGGACTTACAAGGTTAGAAAACAGCGAAATTGCTCCTTGGAAAATATCACGAGGCTCCAGACGACGTTTCCTTTAACTGATTCTTCAGTCTTCCAAGACGTGGACCTGTCACTGAAATGTGCCTATCTAATAGACTACATTAAATATTGCTTTGCCATGTGTTGCTCAGTTGAAACGTTCTATCTAAGAGCAGATAGAATTTCCTCACCAGTACTAAAGCGATTACGAGGGGTGAAAGTATGGGTCCAAAAGTGCAAGAAGGCTACCGGTGTCAAAAATTTAACCACGGCAATTAAATCCGAGATAAAACGACTAAACTTATTATAGATCGAGGCAATTCTAGGCAACCATAACCGTCACGATCTATGGAGGCTTCTGAAGCCGCTCTGTGATAAAAGCGTTTGCAGCCGGAGAAGTGAGAAGTATGTGGACAAACTAAATTCGGAATGTAGTTCCGCCGCAGTAGGCTCAGCTTCCTTGCTCTTCTTCATTAGCTAAAATCCAGTTGCCCCTTTCGATCAAAGTAAACGTCCACCAGAAACTCAAAAGCTTAAAGGCAACATATAATAAATAAATATTTTATTCTCGACTATGCGAGGCACGCTCATGGAGGCATGATCAGATAACCTTGATGCCTTGATGCTCTCTCACCCTTAGCTTCGAAGGAGTGGGCTGATTCTCTCACGCTGCCTCTAAAATAACTCTTTAACAAGTGCCTCAGTACGCGTGTGATCCCGGACACTTGGGGAGCGACTTCTATTAACCCAGTGCCAAAAGCTGGATCTAAAATGTATCGCACTATTGCATGTACATATGTGCTCTTAAAGGTGTTCAAAAGATTGTTACTTCCTTGGATTTTTCAGCTGTTCCTGAAGACGATATCTACCAGTTAGCGTATAGACACCAGCGCTCCACCTTGGATGCAGTGGCAAATGTTATTCATCCTATAACCTCTGCATTAGTGCAGAATAGTAAATCCGTACGGCTTCACCTTCCGGATTATTCGAATGTCTTTGGAAACATGGACAGGTCAAGATTGCTAAACCTGCTATCCAAAAAGGAAGTTCACCTTGGTGTGTGTGACCTGTTACTTGACTAGTTTACAGATCGTACTCACTTCACCAAGTTGAACGGTAAGAAACACTCTGTACTCCGTACCGACTGGGGTGTACTACAAGGCGCGATCTTATCACCCTTGCTATTTACATTGAATCTTGAACATCTCCCTATTCAAACCACGTTTATAGGATGTAAGTATGTTGAAGATGTTGTACTGGATGTACGTTACCCATTTGCCATGATTCCTCATCCCTTCAACATGGGTTGGAACATCTGGTGGAATGGTCTGTATGCAGATCTCTTATGCTTAATGCTTCTCAATACAATGATGTAATATTTTCCTTTCTATTGGCGATAAGTTACAGTTCCACATAGATTTCTCCTCCAAGCTTACTGTGAATGAAAATCCTATACCCAGCTCTTCCACCGTCATGTTTCGCGGCGTGCTTTTGTCCCAGAACCGTTTTGCCCGCGCACGTCTGCATAAGTTTTCCAAAATCAGTAAACTTTCTTTTAAGCCTTCAGACTTAAGATGCTTTCAGTAAATTGGACTTTAATATTCAGGTTGGCGACCGCTTGTATCATTCCCCATTGGCTATAATGCTCCCCTGTCATTTTATCTGGACAACCACAAGAGGACTGCACCTTATTGGATCGGTATAGAAAGCACATTTCTAGATGTAGCGGCTTGTCTAGAGGCTCTTCAGTTGATTTGCTTATTTCTAGACATCTTAGAGCATGCAATAAAATAAACAAATAAGTAAATGGTATATTCTCGGTAAGACGAGACACACCTGTAAAGGCGTGATCAAACATGCATACAAGTATAGCTTCTTTGGAATGTTAAAGCATTTCGCTTTGATGAAAGGTATAAAAGAAAAAAGTAGTACATATGAGTGAGCATATTATCAGGTAATAGTCAGGCAAAGGAACATGATGGCGCTGGGGAGCGCAAAAATTAGTCATAACTGCTACGTCCGTATACAACTTGGATGTAATTTCGCCATATAGTAATCCGTGAGCACAGGAGTCCAAAAAAGGTTTTGGTGCAATCAAACCCATCATGAAACACCATCGTGATATTCCTCGACAAGTTGCCGGTATGGTTCAACATCTATGAGATTTCCAGAATTATACTTCCTTGTAGGCACGGTTTAGGTGGTTAAGGCGCAGTTTTAATCAACTCCTAGGGGTGAAGTAACGTTAAAATCAGGGAATCCAAATTGAAGTCCAAAGAAGAGCTGTGGAGTACGGCAAAATAAACTTCAAACTTCACTTCCAACAGAGGAAGCAATAAGGAGTACTGTGACGCGAACTTCCGCTATCAGGCGCATGGAGCTGATGCGTATCCATTCAGCCAAATGAAACAGTACCCTTGACCAAGATGACGGCAATACTTATAAACAATTAGGAAGCAATGGGTATACAAACCTCAACGATAGCGCTCCCTGCAAAACAGCGTCAAGTGAAATGCAAATCGGTTCGAGACCAACAGGTTAAATAAATAAATAAACAGTTTATTCTCAAATTCACAGAGACACACGAAACCAAGCGGGATCAAAGTATACAGGCAGCAGTGCATCACAACAATACTCTGGGTTCATGCGTGAGTAGGGTAAGTGGTCAAGGCACTTAAAGCGCAGTGAAACGCAGAGTTTCATGTTCTTGTACGTGTCGGGAAAAGTTGAAATATGAGTCCAGTCGACTTGCCAGTATGTAGTTGTGGGCAGTGACTTTATTCAGTGGCAAGTCACATCCACCACATCTCAGTGTTGTTGAACAGACATTTGTGGCTTTTTACTGGGTGAATGCTTGCCGAGCGGAAACCCACCACGTCCTGCAACACTACCGCAAGACATTTTAAACACTGTTGTAGAACTGGCAAAGCCGCTTGACGACTGAATTGATATTCGATTATTCGCAGTCAAATGGCTTCCAATTTCCTCTGTTGTCTGGACGGATAAATAAATAAATACATGGTATATTCTTGGTAAAACGCGACACACCTGTAAAGGCGTGATCAAATATGCATACATGCATAGCTTCTTTGGAATGTTAAAACATTTCGTTTTGATGAAAGGTATAAAAGAAAAGATGTAGTCCAAACTAGTGAGCATTTGGCAGGTAATAGTCAGACCAAGGGACATTATGGCGCTGTGGCGCGCAAAAATCCGTCAAAACACAGGTTGGGGGTAATTTCGTCAGGTAGTGATCCTTGAGCACAGGAGTCTTAACAAGGTTTTGTTGCAACCAACAACCATTACGAGATAAGGATGATCTGTGCTCCAACAACGCATTCTTCATAGTAGAATTAGTTGCACAGGTTGGATGTAGAAGGCTGGTGCCTGCGTCAGTGTGAAATGCTTAGCTGTGACTTTATTTTGTGGCGAGTCACATCCGCCACGTTGCAGTGTTGTTAAGCGGACATTGGTGGCTTTTATAGTGAGAACGCTTGCCAGGCGAAAACCCACGACGTCCTGGAACACTGCCGTAGCTTCCGTTGAACAGTATTGCAAGTCGGCTATGCATCGTATAGACCGATTTTGCACTCTATTAGGCTCAGTCGGTTGACAGCCGAAATTCTTCCTTCGTTGGCCGAATGGCTTCGTAATGATCCGGCAGTAGTAGTTGCAACCCGGTCAATGATGCAAAAGATTCGCGGAGTCAACTGAAAATGATGCAAGTGAGTAAACCCAATGTTAATTGAGGCTGGCCTTTTCTGTTTTATTCTTGTCCGGCTTGCAAAACCTGACCAGCTATCCACGCTGGACTTGTCATGGGGATGGTGAGTACAGTTGTTCCTTGTGGCTGACTATGTCCATAACAGGCGAAAATGCCATCCTCCGCAAAGTGGATTCGGAATTCCTTCAAATGTAAGTAAGTGTAATTATTTCCATGGCCAAGTGAGAACTCTATGAAAGGCCATCGGAAAAGCCACTTATACGAGTGCAGCGCTGTCCGTGAAATGCCACCAGAAAAGCTCCAGTTGACTGGAGAATCGGAATGATTGAAGCAGTGAAGGTAATCACGCCAGAATTGTTTGGCTTTGGTTGTGGAACATGGGATCCTTGTGAGTAAATTGTTCTACTGTGAGTACGACGCGAGCTAAACCCAGTTGATTAGACGCCGTGAGGGTAGCGTCTCCAGAATGGCGGAAAGTGCTCCATTTGGAACGATGAGTGCGTTCTTCATTTCCCGGAGAAAGGATCAAGCGTTTAAACCAGTTGGCTATTGGGGACGGGTCGACCAGTCCCAGTGGATAAACCTTCTTGTTTTGGCGGATGTAACTGTGGGAATCTCGGGAAAACGGGCAACGGACAAGAGGCAGCCAAACAGAGACAGCTATGATTCAAGAAGCACTAACACAGGCTGTTGGCGCATACCGGTGCCTATGATACATTAAAACATGTGATTTTGTTTAGTATACATGAGTTGCAAGCGCGTACTTTACATCACGTCGCTGGTGTGACTCAGTCCACAAGTACTAGGTAGGAAGAAGGTTCTGCACGCGCAGGGTCAAGAGACGGATATAACAGCGTGTTGACAAAAATTGAGCGAATAATACGATTGTTGGAGAGAGACAAGTAAACCGATGGTGGTGACAGCAGTCGAATGCTAGAGGCATTTTAGGTGGAACTAAGGACGACTAGGTTGAGACCGAATGTGGGGGCAACACAGGTAAAGCAACGTTACAAGAGGAAAAGGAAATTCAAAGAATTGGCTAGGAGCGGATGCATGCAGTAATTCGGGAGAGTAATTACGCTAAAGCACCCATAATTCCATAGTCCAAAAGCCGTCAGAATCTAGAGAAAATGGTCACAGACGGCCAAAAACTACCATGCATTGGGTCGTTATCTCACGTCCGGTCACACTAACAAGCAAATGCGAACATAAGGTAAAGAGCAGAGGCAGATGAAGAGAGGTAGGTTGAGCATAATAATTGAAGTAATAGTCAAGAAACACTTAGCAATGGTTCGAGTGCCGCCAGTAATCAGGAGCGAGGTAGGAGCGGAGGAGACCATACGCATGAGGATAACTTGGTTCGGCGCAATGAGTGTAAGCTGTGGGAAGAAAAATGGAGCGCAATGACAGAGAAGGCCATGGATAAGAGGAAATAAAAGCAATAAGAGTCTAGACGGAAGTGGAGGAGAGCGAAATCGCTGTCAGACCCTGGTCGGCAATGGCGTGGCCATCTGGGAGTAGTAGGAGAGCAGAAGACCGTTCAGATTAGAATAGTTTAGTCGGCACACGGAGATTGGGTCTTACAATTGTGGTGAGAACAACTGCGGGGGGACAGCGGAAATTGACGAGTGAAATATCAAAGAGGCCATATTATACAGGGGTGATTAGATCCGACAAGCTTCTCGAATTGAGGGACTCCGATCAGACGACATTTGCTTAGTCGGTGCATTGAGGTTGAGTGGGACAGACAAGATGGGAATAAAATGGAGAGGAGCAGCAGTAAGGGGTAGGAAAGAGAGAGAAGAGGCTGCTGCGACATTGGATGCGGAAGTACAGCAGGTTCTTGAGGTAATAAAAGCTGCTTTGTATCTACAGTGTCTAGACCGTTAACCTCCTGGTGGACTGGAAGAGGTCACAGAGAAGCAGGCTAGTCAGATGAGACTACGTTAAGGAAGAGCACTGAGATTTGGCTGCCCGATTAAAGACAAAGAGTGCAGCGAGATGACAGTCAAGATGGAAAAGATTTACTGATAAAGTGTGGAGAAGCCAACGACGCTCACTTGCCAAGGAGTATGAATCGTTCAGTTCTGAACAATCACCGGTAATATCCCGGTAGTCTGAGAGAACTCAGAGAGCCGGAGACCAAACAGACGATACTGGTCGACACAGCCGGAGGACTGGTAGTAGTTCCAGATTATTTGGCAGATGAGGTTAGGCTAAATTGAGGCAGGGCGCTGAGAGTTGGCCGTCCGATTGAAAAACGCTTGACTACAGACGGCGCTCAGTCATCTGAACGATGGCCAGTACTGTCACAGCAGTCTGAGAGAAGTCGGAGGGCAGGAGACCGATCAGACGAGACTGGATTAGTCGACGCACTGTGATTGAGGCTATAGTTCATTGGGGAGACAGTTTGAGTATGTCCAGAGGTGGATAAGTTAAAGATGGATGTGGCTACAGTAATGAATGGGGAACAATTCCAGCAGGCTGTCCTGGTGAGGAAGGCATTGCGTTGAATCTACAGAACCTGGAACGTTAGCATCCCGGCAGTCTGAAGGAAGTCAAAGTGAAGCAGTCTGGTCAGATGAGACTAGGTTATTTCAGGGCACTGAGAGTTGGCGGTCCGATTGAAGTAGGATTGAAAACAGAGGACACAGCAGCAAATGACAGGATCGGGATGGAAAAAGTTTACTGCTGGGGTTTGGAGAAGCCAACGATGCTCGCGTCTTAAGAGCAAAGAGTACGATTAGGTAAGGAAAATGGTTATGATAGGAACTAGTTGACTGATAAGGTGTGGGAAAGACAGGGAGGCACTCGTGTTAAGGGGTATAGAGTGTTCGGTGTTCCGAGTATTGGCCATTAAATTCACGGTGGTTGTAGAGCAGGAGGCCGATCAGATAAGACTAAGTTAGTTGGCGCGTTGAGGTTGAAGTGCATAGTTAAGGTGGGAAGAGAAATAGGGAGGCGCAGCAGAAATGGACAGGAATAAACTACATTAATAAAGTGCAAGCGCTTCCAGCAGACTGTCAAGGTGTAGTAGACTTAACTTTGACAGCAGATCCCAGACCGTTTGCAACTCGGTAGTCACGGATGCGGTCAGAAAGTGGTCAAATGAGACTAGGTCATGCAGGGCACTGAGTTTGCCGTCCGATTGCAAGAGAAATGGAAGCTAAGAGCGCGATAAGGAGCGGACAGTTTCGGGATGAAGAGAGCTTTCTTGGTGCTGGTTGAAGAATTTGTATGAATGTCGACAAATGATCGGGGCCGTTCTCCCAGAGCTCGTCCTCGGGGATGCAAAATGCTCGGGATCCTGACACTTTGGGGACGCTTAATAGTCTAGTTATGACCGTGGAGCATTGCGTGCTACTATCAGATGCTCTGACGGCTTTCGGTAGCTTATTCCATATGTGCGCATATCTATAGAGGAAGAAGTTAGACGTATGGAGTAACGTGTGTTGGGTAGTGAGAATGCGTGTGCTGTTCGGAGTAGAGGAGAACGTGTATCGCCAAACGGCTGAAAAATACTAGCGACACTTGAGTCCGAGGTTTTGATTAGCTTATATAGGAAAACAAGGTTGGTTTTTCTCTTAAGGTACTACCTGCTCGATTTCATCCACTTCACAATGATCTTTCCAGAACGTTCCCTTTCTTTTCTACCAGTTCAGAATTCAAAATTTTATTCTCCCGCACTTCATCGTCGTAATACTGTTTTGCCTTACCTCGCACGATTGCTTGTTGACCCAGCGAATGTGACCAGCATGCTGGGCGAACGACTGTTGGTGTGACAGCTCCGCTTTCTTCCACTTTTCTCTCCAAGCATGTATGTTGTTACTATCATCCAGGCGTCCGCAATGATGGTGCATCTGCTGAAAATGAACCCACTCAGGGCTCATAAAGCTTATTTTGCCTTGCCTTGGCTTGTCTTAATACGTGCATATATTTTCACAATTAGGTAACCCTTGACAGATCAATAAGAGCAGCTAGGCTGGACAGACCAAGAGGTTCTCGATGTTCTGGATTTTCTTAGTTCCTTGGTTCTTATATGCATACATGTTGCAGTCAAGCGCCTCACAGACTGCGAGTAGTAAAGTGAAATCAAGTCAGTTTAAGTTTGCTGCACCAGGTTGGGTGCATTAACAGCATTTTACACTCTCAGCCGTGGATGAAATGAAATGGCATCCTAAACATACAAAATGTTATAATTAGCTAAATAAAACAGCTAAGGGTGCACCATGTCACTCGTACTACTGGACACTTATTCTCATACACTGAACGCACAATGATAGGCAGCAATCTCAAAATTTTTTCACAACCGATTAAGTACTTTGCTTACATAAAGAGGCGCAGCGATTTAAACTCGTTTGTACCAGCGTGACTGCGAGCGGATGAGACCGGTGTACATACTGAATATGATAAGGCTGGTATTATTCGGGAACAGTATGCTGGTGACAAAGCTTGTGCGGCTGACCTACCTCAGGTTTAGCTGGTCACAATCCCGGAAGTTTCTTGCCTAACTGAAAGCAGCATAACGAAGACGTAGGTCTTCGGGCTATTGTAAGAACTAAGACCTTCCAAAGATAGTCGTCCTGCTTCAATTCATCTATAGTTGATGCAGGAATTGGCTGATGAACTAAGTGATCATCCTACATACGTGATTACAGTATCGCACAACAGCTGTGACTTATCTTAGGAATGGTAGGATGCAAACACCCGTCAGATTTATAGGGCAGTGACAGTGAGCTACCTGTGAACTGCGGGCTTATCAACTTGGAAAGCGTAGTAGTTGCTTGAAACTGGTGAGAGGTTCGGTAAAGTACCACCTAAATTAATTTTCCCTACCCAGTTCTGTACGACAGGCTTTCAGTGCGGAATAACCAAGGTTGACAAATTACCTGTAGCTCGTGAAAGCTGTGCTGAGGCAGAAAAAGGAGGTCACGCTGTTCGCGTGCTTTGCTTCGACCTTTCGAAAGCGCTTGTTAAAGTCCCACATTTACGACGCGCACTGAAGTTGTGCTCACATAGGATACCTAGCGGCGCTCTTAAATAGGCGCCTGCTTTGCTAGTGGAGAGAGGACAGTGTGTACGCGTGGGGATTAGCCATGCGCATAGACAAGCTGTTCTTAGGGGCATTCCGCAGGGCCGGTTGCAGAGCCGTTGCTTTTCGCAATTAAGTTCAATGATCTACCCCAGACCTTCAAGTACCGTCGCTACTGTATGACGATGCCTTCAAGCACTGGAATATCGCAGATTATCCTGGGAGTTCTGCGGCAAGTATAAGTTTTTAGGATAGGCTACGGGGTTGGTTAACTTTATGGATAAGGCCTATTAAGCAGGAGAAACCTTCTGTCCTACAAGATAGAGCTGACAGTCTTCCACGCGCTATGTTGTTGGTGAAATTGACAAACCAGTTGTCACAGAGCAGGGTGATCTAGCGGTCGTCCAAAGCTTAGTTTTTAACTCAGGGGATAATCGCAGGAAGGCTGCTTGTAGTGGGTGCCGTATGAGGTGGCTTATCCGCCACTCTTTCGGTCATCTAACGGTCAAAAGTTTTGTTGTGTGTTTCACGGCTTTTGTGCAACCTCCGTGATTTCCTCCATGTCTTGTAAGGGACCGAATGCAATTTGAGGTGGTATTGCGAGAGAGTACAAGGAAATTTCACGGTTTACAGGGACAAACGTAACCCACACGTTTGCTTAGCTTGAGGATGTACTTAATGCATTGCCGGAAATTTAGAGAAGACTTGACCGTCACTTACCGTATCCTAATGTTTAAGGTTGGTTCGGACTTGTGTTAGCTATTTAATCCCGCCTAGTTACCTAAGCTCTGAGGTCACTCGTTGGAGCTGCACAAATTGCGTTGGGAACAGCCAAGATCGGAAACTCGCTTGTCGCGCCGGGTTATTGGAGGATGGAACTCGGCTTCGGAACACATCGTAATGGAGCTTAAAGTTGATGGTTTCGAATGATAGTTAGGTGCTCCTAGGTGGCAGCGTCAATCCTTCCAATTCCCCCAACCAGCGTTTAACTTCAGCTTTAGGTCCTTTTTCTTGTTCTACTCATACCTAGGTATTGGCATTAATTAGCTGATATTCCATTACTAGTCGTATTAGCGTACCGTTCATTCTTTCAGACTGCACCTAAACCGGCTAGACAGCGACTGCTGGGTAGGAAAATGTGGACAGTAATTTGTTGGTCAAGATGTGATGCAGTATTTGTTTTAGGCTTTACGGCATCACAAGCCTAACTCTCAATTCCCGGTTCAACGTTATGCAGAGAATGGAAACGCGTGGAAGTGCACAAGCGTTCAGGTCCAAACTGAACTTGAATTTGCGCTTGTTTTAGTGCACGATGTTTGTACTTGCCTTCAAGTGGCCTAAAATACCGTGGCCAAAAACAACCAATTGTGAACCGTGCGTGGCAACTCGACGCAGTATTCAATTTACGGTGAGTAGGAAGGGCTTGGTGACAAAATATATATCCGCGGTAGATAAAGTAAAAATGGGGTTCAGCGAAAGGGACGGCCCATTTAAAGGCCCAGCCGCAACTAATTGTGCTATTCTACGCATGCTACATGTAAGTTGCGCGACAAAGCATACCATCTGCAAGGCAATCACCTCGCAGTCTAATCACTGTCTGTGCCAGTGGTAGATAGGCGTTGCTATATCCCAGTTAGTTTGTAAATTATATAGCCGGACCAACGTCACCCATGGCTCAGTGGCTTAAGCTGCTAGCTAGTTGGCATCTGTCTCTAGCGGTTGGGTGTTCGATCCTCCTTAGAGGCCCGAGGGAATGCGCGCCACTGACGAGCCCCAAGAGGGCGAAACGCGTCTGCCGCTTTACCGGACTAGGCTCTGCTATGCAGCTTGTGAAATATTGGTATGAAAGCCTTATCAGAATTACAAACAAAATCCTGCTACTCATAAGTAACATAAAAAATGGTCTCGCATAGTTTCGAATGTTGTGGACGTAAAGCTACAAGGCGTTTGGAAATTTAAGCTACGCGTTCCCCACCGGAAAATTCAACAAAAGACCAGATCAGGACCTGAGAAAACGGTGCTATTTGTACAAATTCATCGTACCAAAGTAGAAATTACCTTAACGGTTTTCCAAACACAAAACTTTACCAACAGATTTCAATCAGTTCCACAAAAGGTCCGTAAGCCAAGGTGCACACGAAACAAATGAACACAGAGGTGAGACCGAAGTTATGATAAGGCAATTGAGCCAATCGTAAGCGTCCGCCAACGGGAGCGGGCTGAGGACAGACAGACCTGCCACACTGGATACATGAGTTGTGTGAACACAAAATCGCTTATGTCAAGAGAACAATGACAGGTCCATGGGGCGGGGTGAAGTTAAGATGAGTCACCGGGGTCACTCGCTAAGAGCATCGGGGCAGAGAACAAAGGACTGGAAAGTAAGGGAGTTAGCAAACATAATCGTTCCAGACGGCCGAAAATGTAGAATTGGGCATCCAACCTGGGAGAGACTGAGGTGGTCAAAGTTCTTTCTACACTGCCAACCAAAATCCGATCCGGATTTTCCATTGAAGGTGTCGGATGTTTCTGCTCTGGAAGGCCCTACACCGGCTCCATCCACGCTAGGGGACCAAAGGACTTACACCGGTACGCCAGAGGACCCCACTTCGGCTATTGCACTCACAGCGGTCCTCCCTGGTGCGGCAGACCCGAAGACCTGCCTCCCGCCTGCGGAGAGCTAATAGCCGGAACTACATCCCCACTCGTGTCGCTCCCTTCTAGCAAACACAACTTTCGTATATCCCTTGTTATCAGCCCATTCTTGGTCCTAACAACTGCGGTCCTGACAAGCCCGTCTTCAGAACCTATACAGTGGTCAACAATCCCCGTTAGCCACGTGCCACTTGTACCTGTTTTGGAAGAGACCAAAACTACGTCCCCAGGTCTGAAGTTTCGAATTCTTCGCAGCCACTTTTGTCTGGAGTGTAACTAGGGCAAGTACTCTGCGACCCATCTTTTCCAAAACAACGCCGCCAGGTAATTGACTTGCCACCAACAGCGTCTATATTCTTCGGTTAGAGAAGCCGCGTGGAAATGCGATGCGTTAGGTCGCAATATCAGTAACTCGTCGGGGGTAAGGGCAATACGGTCGTTTGGGTCCGATTTCAAAGGTACTAACGGCCTGCTGTTGATGATGCGCTCCGCTTCAACAAACAGAGTAATGAGCGCTTCCTCATCAAGCGTCTGTTGTGTCGCAATCGATAACAGCACCCTCCTAACAGACCTGATCATGCGCTCCCACATACCCCCCTATGGCTGGACATTGGAGGGCTGTAGTGCCATTGGACTCCCATGCTAAGGAGTCTATCATTGATTCTTGCTTGGGACCATCCCTTGACAGCAGTACGCAACTCTGATACGACGCCTACGAAGTTGCTGCCCTTGTCGCTGAATATTTCGACCAGAGTCCCTCTACGTGAGACAAATCGCATCAAGGCCATAATGAACGAGTCGGTAGTTAAGGTATGGGAAATCCCAAGATGTACGGCTCTCGCTTGTAGACAGGTAAATAGACACCCGTACCGCTTTTCCTGCTTTCGCCCGTGTTTAACAAGAAATGCGCAAAAGTAATCCACGCCGACCGATTTGAATGGGTGCCACCCACGTTCCACCCGAGCTAACGGCAATGGGGCCATCAGCTGCTCACCGGTGGTAGCAAGCCGTTTCTTGCATACCCAACAAGCCCCTATCAACCGTTTCACTGTAATGAGGTCTCCAATCATCAGCTGTTCGACACAAGGCGAAATTGGCACAAAACGGTGACGAGGTGGCACCAAATGGATGCGCCGTCATTTGATATTCAACCACTTCTGCACCAATCGAGTCATCCTTCCACCAAAGAAACCGTAACGCCCCCTGTCGCGTAGAGGCACCTTCACTTGCATAAACATGCCTTCAATGTCAGCAGAAACTGCCATCCGTTCAATCCTGAAACGCATAAGAATACCAATTAGGTTAGCAGTAGTATCTGGACCTTGAAAGAGTTGGTCATTCAGAGAAAGACCCTTGTACTTTGCTGCACAATCAAACACCACTCTGAGTTTGTCAGGTTTCTTCGGATTGATCACTGCGTGATGCGCTAAATACCACCTTGGTTTGTAGTCTGGTCGCAGCTGATCGCACGGTACAGGAACTGCGTAACCTTTCTCCGCATGCTTCCTTAAAACCGGGATATACCGTTCTCGTAAGGACGGATCACTTGACAACCGTTTACGCAAATGGTCTAACCTACGCCGAGCTGCTTCGTAATTGTTAGCAACATTGGCATTATGATTTATCCACGGCAGGGCTATTTCGTAATGACCATCAACGAGGCGTACGGAACTTTTGACAATACACAGGGCTGTTTTATCTTCCCGGATACTGACCGATTACTCGAACCAACACGTTCAAATCCGCTACCAAACAAGAATTTGAGTTGCCCTTCAAGCGGAATATCATCAGAATGCACAAAATTCACGGAGGCACACTGCTGGGTACTCCGACCAACGGGACCAAGTACGGTCCAACCGAGTAGGGTTTTTACAGCGAATGGGCGTTTTCGTCCCGCGTCTCGTCGTTCAAACTGCCAGTGAGCTTCTGGAACGTCGGCGCCCAGTAGTACCCTGACCCGGAGGTCACTCAAATCATCGAATTTGACGTCCATCAAATGTGGCCACTTCTCAGCTAATTGACTGACAGCAGCTGTCACGGGCTGTAATGGCAGGTGACTCAAGAAATATACATGACCTACAAGCACACTATCGGAACCGTTCAGAGAAAACAATTGGAACCTTGCCAGCCCTACGTTTAATGAGGTACATGCATTTACCGTTTGCATTTTCAAAGAAGCAGGTTCGATCTCTACTCCAGCTTCCCGCAGAATATCTTTCTGTACCAAGCTTATATCGGAACCGCTATCGATCGAAGCATAGGTCTCGATAGATCGCAAGGGGCCTACCAAACTCACGGGTACCACTCGGAGCGAGAACTTACCGGGAGTGCTGTAAGTATTGTGACAGTGGCTCAAATTTTCCTCGGGCGTCTTCGGTATTGACTCGTTATGTAACTGTGAGTGATGTCGCTTCTTGCATGTGGCCAAGCTGCAACCCTTGCTAACTCGGCAGCTGGCGGCACGATGACCAAACTCTAAACAATTATAACAGCCGCCCTTGTCTCGAACCAGATCCCAGCGCCTAGATACATACGGGCCTGCAAACATAACGCATGATGATGTACTGTGATGGTCACTACAAGCCAGGCACACTGATTTCTTTGGGGTACCTACTGTAGTATATAGGGCGAAGTTACGACCGCTTCCCTTATCTTGAAATACTCGTCGCTGCCGAGCCTCATTCAGCTGTCGTGGTGCGATTGGTGTTGCTATCTGCCCGACCCAACTACGGTCAATACGAGCTTCCGTGGCATCGATATCGGCCAAGTCCTTAAAAACAACGTCCCGCCCGTCTTGAACAATCGAATCGGCTGTTCTTACCCATCTGGTTTGCAGTGCATTTGGGCGAACACGGATTATTCGCTCAATAGTAGCCACGGAGTCTAAATTGGCAGTAAAGTTCAGCTGAGACAAGGCCACATAACAATTGTCTAGTTTTATGGAGAGACGCGACAAAGCGTCATGATCCCCATCAAGCGGTCTCAACCCAGTAAGCAGACCTTCGATTAGTGATCGGGAAACAACGTGACACTGGCCAGACAGTTCACGGAGTATGGATCTAGCCTTGTGATACGCCTGTTCAGGAGACAGCATTACACACACGCTTATAGCCTCTTTTGCACGACCTTTGCAATAATAAGCTGAATAGAGCAACCGCTGTCCACCGCCACTCACCCGGGTCTCGACAAAGTATTCGAACTGCTTAATGAACCTCCAGTAAGCTGTCGGATTACCATCAAAAAATTCCAACTCAACCTTAGGCAAATCTAATGACGTACGCCAAGCTACCGGCAACGGTTGGTGATATGACATGGGCGTAAGTATCGGTGGCACGGTCTCTTGACAAGCATTCAAAAACTGATTCATGCGATCCACTCCGACATCAGGTACGTAATTGGAAGCAGTTAGGTGATCAGGACAATCAACATTCTCTTCCATTTCTAGTCGTAACCTAGCCATCTCTATCTCTGTCTCAGCTTGCTGTCTCTTAAGTTCTGCTACCCGTAAAGCTACACGCGCATTACTCTTCCGCCTACTGTGCGAACCAAAGCAAGAAACAGTGTCACCAACGGGGGACAAATTTTGAACTTGCCGGGATTCCTTCATGTCTTCATTGGCGTCGACGGAGAGCTTCTTATTCTTAGGCATTGTGCGATCCGAGAGCGAAGTTTTCCAAGGCGAAGAGAAGTTGCAAATCCAGGGACCGTTAAGCACTGTAACGCTACAAGGCGCTTGGAAATTTAAGCTACGCGTTCCCCACCGGAAAATTCAACAAAAGACCAGATCAGGACCTGAGAAAACGGTGCTATTTGTACAAATTCATCGTACCAAAGTAGAAATTACCTTAACGGTTTTCCAAACACAAAACTTTACCAACAGATTTCAATCAGTTCCACAAAAGGTCCGTAAGCCAAGGTGCACACGAAACAAATGAACACCGAGGTGAGACCGAAGTTATGATAAGGCAATTGAGCCAATCGTAAGCGTCCGCCAACGGGAGCGGGCTGAGGACAGACAGACCTGCCACACTGGATACATGAGTTGTCTGAACACAAAATCGCTTATGTCAAGAGAACAATGACAGGTCCATGGGGCGGGGTGAAGTTAAGATGAGTCACCGGGGTCACTCGCTAAGAGCATCGGGGCAGAAAACAAAGGACTGGAAAGTAAGGGAGTTAGCAAACATAATCGCTCCAGACGGCCGAAAATGTAGAATTGGGCATCCAACATGGGAGAGACTGAGGTGGTCAAAGTTCTTTCTACACTGCCCACCAAAATCCGATCCGGATTTTCCATTGAAGGTGTCGGATGTTTCTGCTCTGGAACGCCCTACACCGGCTCCATCCACGCTAGGGGGCCAAAGGACTTACACCGGTACGCCAGAGGACCCCACTTCGGCTATTGCACGCACAGCGGTCCTCCCTGGTGCGGCAGACCCGAAGACCCGCCTCCCGCCTGCGGAGAGCTAATAGCCGGAACTACATCCCCACTCGTGTCGCTCCCTTCTAGCAAACACAACTTTCGTATATCCCTTGTGATCAGCCCATTCTTGGTCCTAACAACTGCGGTCCTGACAAGCCCGTCTTCAGAACCTATACAGTGGTCAACAATCCCCATGGGCCACGTGCCACTTGTACCTGTTTCGGAAGAGACCAAAACTACGTCCCCAGGTCTGAAGTTTCGAATTCTTCGCAGCCACTTTTGTCTGGAGTGTAACAAGGGCAAGTACTCTGCGGCCCATCTTCTCCAAAACAACGCCGCCAGGTAATTGACTTGCCACCAACAGCGTCTATATTCTTCGGTTAGAGAAGCCGCATGGAAATGCGATGCATTAGGTCGCAATATCAGTAAATCGTCGGGGGTAAGGGCAATACGGTCGTTTGGGTCCGATGTCAAAGGTACTAACTGCCTGCTGTTGATGATGCGCTCCGCTTCAACAAACAGAGTACTGAGCGCTTCCTCATTAAGTGTCTGTTGTGTCGCAATCGATAACAGCACCCTCCTAACAGACCTGATCATGCGCTCCCATACACCCCCCTATGGCTGGACATTGGAGGGTTGTAGTGCCATTGGACTCCCATGCTAAGGAGTCTATCATTGATTCTTGCTTGGGACCATCCCTTGACAGCAGTACGCAACTCTGATACGACGCCTACAAAGTTGCTGCCCTTGTCGCTGGATATTTCGACCAGAGTCCCTCTACGGGAGACAAATCGCATCAAGGCCATAATGAACGAGTCGGTAGTTAAGGTATGGGAAATCTCAAGATGTACGGCTCGCGCTTGTAGACAGGTAAATAGACACCCGTACCGCTTTTCCTGCTTTCGCCCGTGTTTAACAAGAAATGGGCCAAAGTAATCCACGCCGACCGATTTGAATGGGTGCCACTCACGTTCCACCTGAGCTAACGGCAATGGCGCCATCAGCTGCTCACCGGTGGTAGCAAGCCGTTTCTTGCATACCCAACAAGCCCCTATCAACCGTTTCACTGTAATGAGGTCTCCAATCATCAGCTGTTCGACACAAGGCGAAAGTGGCACAAAACGGTGACGAGGTGGCACCAAATGGATGCGCCGTCATTTGATATTCAACCACTTCTGAACCAATCGAGTCATCCTTCCACCAAAGAAACCGTAACGCCCCCTGTCGCGTAGAGGCACCTTCACCTGCATAAACATGCCTTCAATGTCAGCAGAAACTGCCACCCGTTCAATCCTGAAACGCATAAGAATACCAATTAGGTTAGCAGTAGTATCTGGACCTTGAAAGAGTTGGTCATTCAGAGAACGACCCTTGTACTTTGCTGCACAATCAAACACCACTCTGAGTTTGTCAGGTTTCTTCGGATTGATCACTGCGTGATGCGCTAAATACCACCTTGGTTTGTAGTCTGGTCGCAGCTGATTGCACGGTACAGGAACTGCTTAACCTTTCTCCGCATTCTTCCTTAAAACCGAGATATACCGTTCTCGTAAGGACGGATCACTTGACAACCGTTTACGCAAATGGTCTAACCTACGCCGAGCTGCTTCGTAATTGTTAGGAACATTGGCATTATGATTTATCCACGGCAGGGATATTTCGTAATGACCATCAACGAGGCGTACGGAACTTTTGACAATACACAGGGCTGTTTTATCTTCCCGGATACTGACCGACTACTCGAACCAACACGTTCAAATCCGCCATCAAACAAGAATTTGAGTTGCCCTTCAAGCGGAATATCATCAGAATGCACAAAATTCACGGAGGCACCCTGCCGGGTACTCCGACCAATGGGACCAAGTAGGGTCCAACCGAGTAGGGTTTTTACAGCGAATGGGCGTTTTCGTCCCGCGTCTCGTCGTTCAAACTGCCAGTGAGCTTCTGGAACGTCGGCCCCCAGTAGTATCCTGACCCGGAGGTCACTCAAATCATCGAATTTGACGTCCATCAAATGTGGCCACTTCTCAGCTAATTGACTGACAGCAGCTGTCACGGGCTGTAATGGCAGGTGACTCAAGCAATATGAATGATCTACAAGCACACTATCGGAACCGTTCAGAGAAAACAATTGGAACCTTGCCAGCCCCACGTTTAATGAGGTACATGCATTTGCCGTCTGCATTTTCAAAGAAGCAGGTTCGATCTCTACTCCAGCTTCCCGCAGAATATCTTCCTGTACCAAGCTTATATCGGAACCGCTATCGATCGAAGCATAGGTCTCGATAGACCGCAAGGGGCCTACCAAACGTACGGGTACCACTCGGAGCGAGAACTTACCGGGAGTGCTGTAAGTATTGTGACAGTGGCTCAAATTTTCCTCGGGCGTCTTCGGTATTGACTCGTTATGTAACAGTGAGTGATGTCGCTTCTTGCATGTGGCCAAGCTGCAACCCTTGCTGACTCGGCAGCTGGTGGCACGATGACCAATCTCTAAACAATTATAACAGCCGCCCTTGTCTCGAACCAGATTCCAGCGCCTAGATACATACGGGCCTGCAAACATAGCGCATGATGATGTACTGTGATGGTCACTGCAAGCCAGGCACACTGATTCCTTTGGGGTATCTAATGTAGTATATAGGGCGAAGTTACGACCGCTTCCCTTATCTTGAAATACTCGTCGCTGCCGAGCCTCATTCAGCTGTCGTGATGCGATTGGTGTTGCTATCTGCCCGACCCAACTACGGGCAATACGAGCTTCCGTGGCAACGAAATCGGCCAAGTCCTTAAAAACAACGTCCCGCCCGTCTTGAACAATCGAATCGGCTGTTCTTACCCATCTGGTTTGCAGTGCATTTGGGAGAACACGGATTATTCGCTCAATAGTAGCCACGGAGTCTAAATCGGCAGTAAAGTTCAGCTGAGACAAGTCCACATAACAATTGTCTAGTTTTATGGAGAGACGCGACAAAGCGTCATGATCCCCATCAAGCGGTCTCAACCCAGTAAGCAGACCTTCGATTAGTGATCGGGCAACAACGTGATACTGGCCAGACAGTTCACGGAGTATGGATCTAGCCTTGTGATACGCCTGTTCAGGAGACAGCATTACACACTCGCTTATAGCCTCTTGTGCACGACCTTTGCAATAATAAGCTAAATAGAGCAACCGCTGCACACCGTCACTCACCCGGGTCTCGACAAAGTATTCGAACTGCTTAATGAACCTCCAGTAAGCTGTCGGATTACCATCAACAAATTCCAACTCAACCTTAGGCAAATCTAATGACGTACGACAAGCTACCGGCAACGGTTGGTGATATGACATGGGCGTAAGTATCGGTGGCACGGTCTCTTGACGATCATCCAAAAACTGATTCATGCCATCCACTCCGACATCAAGTACGTAATTGGAAGCAGTTAGGTGATCAGGACAATCAACATTCTCTTCCATTTCTAGTCGTAACCTAGCCATCTCTATCTCTGTCTCAGCTTGCTGTCTCTTAAGTTCTGCTAGCCGTAAAGCTACACGCGCATTACTCTTACGACTACTGTGCGAACCAAAGCAAGAAACAGTGTCACCAACGGGGGACAAATTTTGAACTTGCCGGGATTCCTTCATGTCTTCATTGGCGTCGACGGAGGGCTTCTTATTCTTAGGCATTGTGCGATCCGAGAGCGAAGTTGTCCAAGGCGAAGAGAAGTTGCAAATCCAGGGACCGTTAAGCACTGTAACGCTACAAGGCGCTTGGAAATTTAAGCTACGCGTTCCCCACCGGAAAATTCAACAAAAGACCAGATCAGGACCTGAGAAAACGGTGCTATTTGTACAAATTCATCGTACCAAAGTAGAAATTACCTTAACGGTTTTCCAAACACAAAACTTTACCAACAGATTTCAATCAGTTCCACAAAAGGTCCGTAAGCCAAGGTGCACACGAAACAAATGAACACAGAGGTGAGACCGAAGTTATGATAAGGCAATTGAGCCAATCGTAAGCGTCCGCCAACGGGAGCGGGCTGAGGACAGACAGACCTGCCACACTGGATACATGAGTTGTGTAAACGCAAAATCGCTTATGTCAAGAGAACAATGACAGGTCCATGGGGCGGGGTGAAGTTAAGATGAGTCACCGGGGTCACTCGCTAAGAGCATCGGGGCAGAGAACAAAGGACTGGAAAGTAAGGGAGTTAGCAAACATAATCGCTCCAGACGGCCGAAAATGTAGAATTGGGCATCCAACATGGGAGAGACTGAGGTGGTCAAAGTTCTTTCTACAGTGGATATAACGTCTAGTGAGAGGACGCTATCATCTCGCAGGCTAATCACTGCCAGTGAAAGTGGTAGATAGATGGTACTATATCCCAGTTATTTTGCAAAGTTTGTAGCCGAGCCAACGTCACCCATGGCTCAGTGGCTTACGCTGCTGGCTAGTTAGCATCTGCCTGTAGCGGTTGTGGGTTCGATCCTCCTAAGAGGATCGAGGGAATGCGCGCCACCGACGAGCCTCAATAAGGCGAAACGCGTCTAGCGTTTTTCCGGACTAGGCTCTGCCACGTAGCTTGTGAACTGATGGGGAGGGGAGAGCACTGAGCAACACTAAACCAGAAGTATTCTTGCCGTTATATAAAGCAGTGGTTAGGCCACTTCTGGAGTATTATGTTCAGACCTGGGCACCGTACCTCCGGAGTGACGGCATTTGTATAGAAAAGATTCAGAAACTTGCGACCAGGATGATCGAAGGTCACCGAGGGAAGTCGTGCGAAGATCGTCTAAATAGCGTGGGATTATTTTCCTTGGAACGGCGTAAGTTCAGAGGGGATTTGATGGAGAGGTTTAAGATCATTAAGGGACTTAGTGGTATCAGTCCAACCCATCTGTTTGTGTTGGCTATGTCAGACAATCTGAGTGGGCATCGACTGAAGCTCAAACATCACAGAGCTCGTTTGGACATCAGGGCAAAGCTTTTGCGAACCGAGTAGTTAACTTCTGGAATAAACTTCCTTCTGATTTGGTAGAGCCTGAGACTGTAGAAGCCTTCAAAAGGGGCTTAGATGATTGCTGGTCTATTCTTTTTCCAGAGACGTTGTAGTTGCACTGGAATATGTAGTGTATTTTGATGCTGACACATAAAAGTGCAAAGATTGCTCTTCTTCTTGCTTCACTTTTTGCAGAAGCAAGAAGAGACGATCCAACGTCGTAGTGCCAGGTGCAGCTTCACTTTTCGGCGAAAGAACTGGACGCTCGTTAAACGGAAGCCTCTATCGTCCGTTTGACCTGACTTAACCTGACCTGACATCTGCGGAACCATTTAATGACAGAACGTTTTACGGAAATCAATTGCGCAGCCTGAGGAACAAGATGTGCGAGGTGGGTCTGCTCGTAGACAAATCTCGTCCAGCTATACTTACTTTCACTGAAACGTGGCTGTCTGAGGAAATCACAGATTGCGAAGTATATCTGCCTGGCTACGCACTGTTCCGCGCTGACCGCTGCACTGGCCGTCAAGGGGGTGGTGTAACTCTTTATGTGAGTTATCACATCGACGCATTGAGGACCAGCGTTTTTCTGTCTCTCGACAAATCTGTTGAGGCTCTCGCAGTCTTGATTTGCGCTTCCTCGGTTCAGCTTACGGTCGTGTTAGTGTATAGAAGCCCTATGAGCACCTCAAACGGAAGCATTGAGTTTATACGCACTCACTGCTTAACAACACTGTGACGTGGCGGTCGTGGCTCGCCACAAAATAAAGTCACTGCCCCGTGGATATCTGGATAATGCTTTCCAACCCACGGACACCAAGCTTCTACTCTCACTTTGCCGACGATAGAAAACATGCAAGAATGGAGCAGCACGTTTACGAGCGCAACCTGGTTGGCGGCATCCGGTCTCGGATTTGCCTGTCACTGTGGCAAGCCACAGGTCGCCTGCGCCTACAGAGGGACCATGGATGGCTTGCGCTGCACCACCCACAGCTCCAACCACAAACCCCATAGCCAGTGTAAACCCGAAGGAATAAGACCGGGAGGCATGCGGATGGGAACCACGTTTCGTCGACTGCGCCGGCCCACACTCCTTCACAGGCAAACACTAGCACGCTGTATTTGGGAATCAAGCGCACACAAGGCGGTGGCTGGACCGTAGTTCGCTCCACACTGACTGCATGGAACCACTCTTCGAGCCTAGCACGGCCACAAGGACCGTGCACCCTGTCCCCTCCAGCAACGACCAACTGTCTCCTGGAGCGAGTATGGACGAGGTAGTGGGTAATAGACAGGGAGGCACCTTGTCAACATGCACATCAAGCGCATCTACACTGGGGATATCAAACAACAGCCAAACACTTAAAATAGAGAAAGAAAAGGAGAAAAACTCGATTAATGCATAAGGAAACGGTGATATAAACCTTAATTAAATAGCATATGTAATAAGTTGTTTATAAACAAACCCTAGCTAAGTGCACGAGGTCAGGAAGTACAGTTCACGGAATGCCACGAACGCAAAAATGTTATGGAAATCGAATACAATTGGCTTAGGCGATGTGTGCAAGTTAGTGAAATAGAGGACAGGGAGATATTTATATGATAAAGTAAAGCATTAAGGTAAAAACCGTAAACCGACCACCTGAAATAAGGAGACTTAGCATGCAAGCATGCTTTTTAGTAAATCGAATTCAGCGTGCCTACAAACGCTGCGCCGGCTCGCCGTAATTCTCTGTAGTACCCGTCGTCGCAACCTACACAGCTACATAAACGCACACACAATTACAAACTTATATACCCCTGCACAAACAAGCACCGTTATGTCAAACATATCAGCTTTCTGCACATGGTTGATCGCGTATTGTTTTGTCAAAAGGATCATGCCTGTAAAGGCGTGCCTCGTATGGTTGAGAATAAAAGCTTTGTTTATTAATTTATTTAAGTGTCTGGCGTTGGGAGACTTCAACGTCCCAGAGGTTTGTTATGATGATCTATCTTGCTTTTCGGCTCGGGAATCGTTCGGTACAGAACTGCTGGACTTGACGCTGCAGATACCACTACACCAGTTCGTGGACCACCCCACTAGGTACATGCGCAATCAGCAGCCGTCCATTTTAGATCTTGTTTTTACTAAGTCACTTGACTTTGTACATGACATTAAATAGGACTCGCCTCTTGGCGCTAGCGATCACGTTTGCTTGTCTTTCCCATGTGCTCTTATCAGGTATTGCCAAGCTACTGCCAGTTGGTGTCCGAACATTTGGGCCGCGGACTTCCAAGAGATGCGGGATAAAGCTAGGTCGTCGCCTTGTGTGATATCTGAGACCGATACCGTTCACATAGCCTGGGAAAAATTTAAGACTCACCTCGTCGACATTTCTGCACCTCACATCTCAATGGTAAAAAGAAAGGAATCGTGAACGCAGCCTCCGTGGATAGATGCCGCGTGGAAGGGCCTGCTAAAGCAGCTGGCTTTTTGCTGGCGAGCATACCGAACGGCTCCGTCGAACAGCACGTTTGACAAGTATCGGTTGGTTCGAAATGAGTGCAAGCTACATCTTAGGTTCGCCCGGCTTCAGTATGAAAAGGGCTTAGCTAATACATCTTCGAAAAGTCCCAAGAAATTCTTCGCTTACGTTAAACGACGCTGTGGTGCAAACTCGCCCATACCACCATTGCTTCGAGGAGATCGGACCCATGCCTATAGCGACTATGAGAAATCATGCGTGCTTGGTGAGCAGTACTCAAGCGTTTTGTCCGTAAATCAAATACGCCATGTAAAGAGTTAGCTTCAAGGGTCTCTGAGGACTGTTGTCTGCATGAAATTCCTGTATCTGCGTCCCAAGTTCTCCGGTTGCTAAGGGAGGTAAACCCAACTAAGGCTTCCGGGCAAGATTCCGTTCATCCAAAATGGTTGCATGAATTAGTAGTGGAACTCAGTGGACCTCTGACTTGTGTGTTTCAGAAGTCACTCAACAGCTGTAGCCTGCCTATCGAATGGAAGGAGGCTGTTGTTTGCCCCATTTTCGAGTACGGTGACAAAGACCTACGGGCTAATTACAGGCCTGTCAGCTTGCCTAGCTTGGTCGTTAAGTTACTAGAAAAATTAGTACGAGATACAGTGGAGAACCATTTAAATAAGTTTAGCCTGTTTTGCGTCGAGCAACATGGTTTTCGCAAAGGATTTTCGTGTCAGACGACCTAGCTATTAGCTCGTGAGAGCTGGTTTGAAGCCGTAGACAGTGGACATGCGGTGGATGTGGTGTTCCCTGACTTCGCCAAGGCCTTTGACACTGTCCCCCATTCGCGACTCTCACTGAAGTTGAGGTCGTATGGAATAGCTGGTCGCGCTGTCCAGTGGGTGTCAGCTTTTCTGGATGGACGGGAACAGTGTATTCGTGTGGGAAGCAGTCTTTCGTTTCTACAAGCTGTGCTTAGCGGCGTTCCGCAAGGCTCTGTCCTAGGTCCGCTGCTTTTTCTGTCTAAGTGAATGACTTGCCGGAGGAGCTTGAGGTACCATCGTTCTTAGTTGCTGATGACCTAAAGCTCTGGAATATTGTTGATATCCCTGGAGGTCCTGTGGCTCTTCAACGGGCTCTGGATAGACTCTGTGAATGGTCTGCCTTGTGGTTGCTGCTCATAAACCGGGCAAAGTGTTCAGTGCTGCATATCGGAGCGTCTGATTCCTCCACAAGTTATGTGCTGGATGGGAGTGAACTTCCTCACGTGACTCATCTGGTTGATCTAGGTGTCGTCCACTGTTCCACACTACACTCTGGCGACAACTGGAAGAAGGCTAGTAAAGGGTTCCGGATGTTGTGGTTTATCCGTCGTTCTCTTGGGACCCTAACCGCTGATGTGTTTGTGAAGCTTTTCTCAGCGTTTGTACGACTCCGCCTAGAATATTGCGTCCAGGCCGGTCCACCATGCCTTGTCCGGGACAAAATGACACTAGAAAGGGTGTTGCGTGTTGGTAGAAGGTTGGTCAAGGGATTACGAGGGCAAACGTACCCCAAACGCCTACTTAGTTTGGGGATGCAGTCAATGCACTGTCGAAGGATTAGAGGGGACCTTATCCTAACCTACCGCATTTTGACTGGGATGCTTGGCCCTGATTTGTTCATGCTATTTGGTCCAGCTAGATTATCTGGTCTTCGCGGGCATTGTATGAAGCTGGACAAACCGCGGTCCGATCGAGTTAGAGCGGAGACACTGTTATCACGTCGAGTCATCGAGCACTGGAACCTGCTTCCAGAAAATGTTGTCAAGGAATCTACAGTTAAGGGGTTTAAGCATCAACTAGACGCTCTTGGGTGGCAACACGAAACCTTTGCTTTGTCCTGACTAATTCCCATCTTCATACTTCGATTCTATTTTTCTTTACTTATCCTCGACATTGGTATTAGTCGCTTCTTTTAACTGATTTCCCATACTCTCTTACCGTCGCATTTTCTTCCTCTCTTACTTACTTTACGTTACTGATATAGCTGGGACAGCTAATGTAAGGAACGTGGGCATTAAGTTGGTGGACTAGGGTGCTTTTCCGGATGTTTTCCTTTTAGACCCATCAAGAAGTCGGAGCACACCTATCAACTCCTGGATCGACGACCTGCTCAAGAAGGAACACTTACGGGATTCATCCTATCGTTCCAGTCCCACTTGAACTTGCTACTCGCAGTTGTACTCAGCCACACCTGCTTACTCCAGCCTGTAATGCACAATAATCCAGGGGGCACGAAAGATCCTCAATGGCTAAAAAACGCAGGGAAGAACTGATAACGATGGCAGCACGCGTCACAGTGATCACAGCGCACGAGATAAGTCAGGGCAAAACACAACGTGCACACGGCAGCGTGTAATTGGCAAGAATCCAAAATTCAGGTAATTCAAACAAAAGGGGTTAACTGTACACAAACCGGGATAGGAAATGCAACAATAATAATTACTATTGTTCTTTAAAGTCATTGTCATCTGATAAACAGTCCAAATGTCTTGCTTGGTTGTCAGGCCGCCGATCTGAAAGGGAAAACAAGAGAACGTCAAAAAGAGTTCGACCATTGGCACTACTCCATCCCCCTCTTCGAGAGGCGCCGTCCTCGCCGCCCTAGCTAGTAATCGATGCGTGGGGCTCTGTGGTCGTTACTTCCACTTCTGTTAACGCAGCTGGTGGGTCAGTGTCGGTTACCGGACGCTGAGACGATGAAATGGGATCAGTACTGAGAGTTGCCGGTTTGAGACGGTTAAAATGGACAACAACTGAACGGTCGGTGTCTTCACCTTGTCTGTAAATTCGACAGGTGGAATCAGTATACACTTCCTCAACCACGAATGGACCGGACCACTCCTTGTGCAGCTTCGCCGGAACGCCCTGAGATGGATTCGGAGTGTGGAGGTAGACTTGTTGTCCAGGTTGAAGTGGACAGCCGTGCACTTTCTGGTCATAGTAATCCTTTTGACATAGACGGACAGCTCCTAAGTGCTCTCGCGCAAGCGAATAAGCTTTGGTCAAATCCTGACGTAGACGAACGGCATAGTCTGTGGCAAGGAGCGAATCAGCAGCCGCGGTTGGCACAGTCAAATCAATTGGCAGTCTCATTTCGCGCCCAGTTACCATGAAGTATGGAGTATTATCAGTAGACGAGTGAACGCTGGACCGATAGGACAGGAGGCACCGTGGAAGTGCAATATCCCAATCGCGGCTGCGGTTTTCCTCTGTGAACGCATTTAAAAGAGCCTGCAGCGACCGATTCGTGCGCTCTACTTGGCCATTGCCCTGGGGATGGTAGGCTGTCGTCCGAGTCTTTCGAATGTTTAGTATTCGGCAGAGTTCAGGCACTACCAAGCTTTCGAAATTAGAACCACGATCAGAATGAAGTTGCTCAGGTGCCCCCACCGTGAAATCCAGTGGTCAAACACAAGCTGGGCTGTGGATCTGGCGTCAATGTACGGGGTTGGTATTGCCGCACACCATTTGGTGAACTAGTCCACCAAAACAAGTATATACCGATTCCCTCGTGGCGTTTCAGACAGGGATCCAAGAACGTCCACACCCACGGTTTCGTTGGGATATCCAGTCACCATGGGCTGTAGGGGGCCCTGTTCATCGTTCGCGGTTGCTTAAAGCGGATGCACTCATGGCAGACGTTACAGAAGTTCGCAATATCTCGACGCTGTTGAAGTCACCAAAAACGCAAACCTGCTGCTTGCTCCATTTTCCGTTGTCCCGCATGCCCCAACTCCCTATGTAGCTGTTCGAGTATCCGTTGCACCATGGAATGTGGGTCGATAAGTCTGCTAGGGTAATTTGGACCAAACTGGTAGTACATGACACCATGCAATAGCCTAATTTTCGACCACAGAGACCACAAGCAGTGCGCTTCCCAACTAGATCCAGCCATTTCTGCTGTCGTAGGCTTCACACACCCCTGCTGTAGACGCTCATAAATCAACTTGCTCTCTGGGTCTCTACTGTGAGCTGATGCCCACTCTGTTGAATCCGAATGGTTCAGAGACACAAAGGCAACGTTCGGACAATCCCCATGTGCCCTAGACTGCCGGCGAGACAGGGCGTCTGCATTACTGTGTTGCTTCCCGGGAGGGTGTTGACCTTCAAAGTCGAAGGCTTGCAGTTGTTCTTGCCAACGCGCAACTTGCCCTTCGGGTTCGCGCAATTCCCGCAACCACCGGAGCGCCTGATGATCAGTGCGGACTATAAAGTGTCGACCCAACAGGAAATGTCGAAAATGTTTAACGAATGAGACCAGGGCAAGCATTTCTTTCCTAGTAGTGCAATAGTTTCGCTCCATTTTTGTCAACTTGCGGCTAGCGTAAGCGATAACCCGTTCCATACCATCCCCAGAGACCTGTGATAACGCAGCTCCGATACCAACCTCACTAGCATCAGTGTCCAAAATGAATGGGGCTGCTTGAGGTGACACATCGGGGAAGACAAGGATCGGGGCGCTGGCCAAAGCATGACGTAACTCATCAAACGCTTCCTGGCACTGCGGGCTCCAGTGGAAAGGCCGACCCTTCTCGGTGAGTCGGTGTAATGGTGCTGCCATATCCGCATAGTTCTTCCCGAAGCGTCTGTAGTAAGAAACCAGACCCAAAAAACTCCGAACCTCTTCAACGGACTCGGGAATAGGCCAAGTTAAGATATCCTGTACTTTCGAAGGATCGCTCCGGATCCCACAATCGCTGATCACGTGGCCTAGATATTTAACCTCTCTCTTCAGCGGGTCGCACTTAGACGGCTTCAACTTCAATCCTGTGGAACTAAGGCACTGCAGCACTGTTTCTAGATTCGCGAGATGTTCATCGAGCGTACGTCCATGAACTATTACATCATCCAGGTATACAAGACATTTGCTTGGCTGCAGATCTCTGAGTACAATGTGCATCAGTCGCTGGAAGGTCGCTGGTGCATTAGCCAACCCAAACGGCATGGTCTGGAACTCATATAGTCCAGTGGGTATAACGAAGGCAGTTATCTCAATGTCCATAGGGTGTACTTCGACTTGCCAATAACCTGAGGCGAGATCCAAAGTAGCGAACCAGGTGGCGCCATGCATTGATTCCAGAGTGTCATCAATCCGAGGTAGAGAGAAAGAATCTTTCCGTGTAACATCATTAAGTTTCCTATAGTCCACACAGATGCGCAGTGTTCCATCTTTCTTTTTGACTAATACAATAGGGGCAGCCCAGGGGAATCGCGAAAGACGTATGATATTATCTTTTAACATCTGTTCCACCACTTTCTGTAATTCCTGTTTGTACACGGATGGGACACGCCTGGGCCCTTGCCGTATTGGTGGAGCATCCCCTGTTTCATTCCGATGTTTAAGTACGCTCGTTCTACCCAAAGATGTACCTTTCCAAGCGAACGCGTGCTTGTGTGAAAGCAGGAAATTCTCCAGGCGTTTCCGAGCTTCACCGTCGACAGTAGGACTAACAGACGAAAGCAATTCCGATATCTCACCTTCAACATCCACGGTGCCAGCACCCAGAGTACAAAACTTTTTCACATGACCATTATTAGGTTTGAAGTTTAGAGGGAGCAGCTTGCCACGCAAGGTCAAAACTCCGGAGGTTAGATCGATGACGCATGCATACCGACTTAAGAAGTCAACCCCCAGTATCGCGTCCCATGGAATTTGATCAGCTATGTAAAACTCATGAGAAAGAAGCTCTCGACCGACCAGCAAATCTACGGAAGCAACCCCATGAGTAAGCAGAACCATCCCATTTGCCACTCTGATCTGACGCCCAGGACTAGTGACCGCTGTGGGGGACAAGAAACAGGATTTTAAAAGGCTACACGCTGCACCGGTGTCAATGGGGGCATGCATTCGCTGAGTATTGATTACTATAACAACAGTTGGGGATTCACAGAACTTAGAAGACACCAAAGGTACACAAGGAAGTTCTGACTCACCGTCCATGAATCGTACTCCCGGTGATTGTTCGCGCCTTCGGAAATTGCGGGGGTGTCGTACTGACTTCTCATGGGGTGAATTCTGGCACTTGGGACAATAACGACAGCAAGTATGTGAGCTTTGGCTTTGGGGCGGTTCCGTCCGGTTCATCGTCGGCGGCACACAATCAATAGCCATCAGTTTGTCGACCTCCTTCGGACGCCTATCGCGCATCACCTCTTCTTCGCGCGCAAGCCGCGCCGCGGTCGCTAAGTTTCTCGGCGGCTCTCGTATAAAACGCTCCGAAGTGCGATCGTCGTTGATGCCTTCAATAAACCGCTCTAAGATGAAGGCCTCTCTTTCTGTTACTGATTTCCTTGGAAATGCTTTGGCCGATAGCATCCGAAGGTCCCACAAAAAGGCATCGGCGGACTCTGCCTCTCGCCGAAACCACTTCCAGAATATGGATCGAGTAGCCGACCAGTGCTCCTTGTCTGGAAAAAGGGCCTCCAGTTGATTCCAGATTTCTCCGACAGAGGCATCAGCGCGAATGTCAGTCGATAACAAAATTTCCTGAACTCGATCACTAAGTGAATTCATGATAACCGACGATATGTGTTCTTCGGGAACGCAGGCCAGAGACATTTATACCCGTCGCCGCCAGTTGCATAGGTTAGTGTCAAGATCAAAAACCGGTGGGGGACGGAGAGACAGCTGCCAAAGGCCCAGTTCCAACGGTGGCTGTCCATAATTTGACGGATGTGCAGCAGAAACACCGTGTTCCTCGTTCTTCGGTTTAGTAGCGCGGGAGGCCATGACGATATCCCACCTCTGTCACCAATTATGTAATGCACAATAATCCAGGGGGCACGAAAGATCCTCAAGGGCTAAAAAACGGAGGGAAGAACTGATAACGATGGCAGCACGCGTCACAGTGATCACAGCGCACGAGATAAGTCAGGGCAAAACACAACGTGCACACGGCAGCGTGTAATTGGCAAGAATCTAAAATTCAGGTAATTCAAACAAAAGGGGGTTAACTGTACACAAACCGGAATAGGAAATGCAACAATAATAATTACTATTGTTCTTTAAAGTCATTGTCATCTGATAAACAGTCCAAATATCTTGCTTGGTTGTCAGGCCACCAATCTGAATGGGAAAACAAGAGAAGGTCAAAAAGAGTTCGACCATTGGCACTTTTAGACCCATCAAGAAGTCGGAGCACACCTATCAACTCCTGGATCGACGACCCGCTCAAGAAGGAACACTTACGGGATTCATCCTATCGTTCCAGTCCCACTTGAACTTGCTACTCGCAGTTGTACTCAGCCACACCTGCTTACTCCAGCCTATCGAGGGTTTAGCTCACCATGTATATCTCGCGCGCGCCCGTCTCCTTCACTAAACTTTGGAAAAAAGCCAACAGCAGCCCTACTGAATTCACTGTATGGACTGCACTTTTAGACTTAGTTGAAAAGCATGTACGTTCATTATTGTCTATATACCACTTTTAGCAAAACATTGAACAGGCTCGCATCGCATTCACTGGCTTTTTCCAGCATTTCCCTTACTGTTATGGGTACTGGAAAAAATGGGCCGATATGGAAAAGCACAAAGGCAACAAAGAGCTTTCACTTGAAGTGAGTGTTTATGCTTTGAGTGTTTGTTTGGCGAATATGTATTCCCATTAGTTGTGTAGTCTAGCTGGAATGAGCTACCTCCAGCAATAATATAATGCATTACCGTATAGACCTTTGAAAGAGGCCTAGTTAGATGTTGGTCTCAATGCTTTCCAGAATTATTGTAATTTTGTTGTTTCGTGTCGCTGTAATTTCGTACTACATGACAGTACGGAGAATGCTTTTGTTTTCACTTCAGTCTCTTGCAGAAGCCGCATGAGTAAATCAGAAGTCGCAGTATCGAGGGTTCTTGCTCGCTTACCGGTGCAACAAACATGACGCTCGTTAGGCGGAGGTCTGTGTCGTCCTTGGAATCTAACCTGACCTAAATGTTGAGCACCATGGTATTTAGATCATGTAGATGATCCGCAGGTTTTTCGGAATTATGACGGCAGTGATGTACTTACGATTACTTCAGTTTTATGAGACTACACTGGTTCAGGCCTGCCTCCCATATCTACCTCGAAACTTGATGGCTGTTAGACAAACCCGACTAGTGAGAGATCGTGGTTGGATGATGATTTGGGTGGAGAAAGAAACACATCACAAACGCCATTGTAGCCGGCTTCTAGCCGTCTCAACAGGTGTGTCCAAGCAGACATTTTTATCATCCTTCGTACCTCAGCCTGGCAATTGGGAAATACCAACCGACGTCAACTTCGAAGTGAGGGTTTTCATTCTCCCTGACCAAGTCATTGCTTGGCCTCCCCTCATCTTCCATCCACATCTCGGGTGCGCAAACTACGCACGACGCGGGAATCGGTGGGCTCGCATCCGCAACACGCCCAGCCATCGGAGCCTGGTGCGTGATATAATGGTGCTGGACGGTTGACTCGCTCTCTGCACCAAATTCATGAGGCCTAACATACATTGCTCACATGATGTTCTCTCCAGACGAGCTGGACTGCGGTGGCAATAGCCTCTTTATGTCTATCGATCTGATGGGCCACGTTTCGCAGCCGTACAATAGGATTGAATGCACAGATGCGTTGTAAATTCTGCCCTTCTGGGCGGGAGTGATGTCGCACCGGCGTTGCCGCTGGTGTAGGTTACTAAAAACGCCTCAAGCTTCTGCTACACTGCTCGTGATCTCATCTGTTCCGCGTTCGCCAATATAGAAGCCTAGATACTTGCATTTTTGAACTGGCTGATTACCACCAAGGGTCAGCGCAGGAGTGGGTTCCTGCCAATCTTGGAAGACTTCACGTTTCGAGAGTGCGAAGCATAATGTAGAACGACTGACAACCAATGCTTATTTGTCCAGTGCTGCTTGGCACGTTCGGGAGCTGTCACATGACTGACGTCGGCGTACTCCAAGTCAAAAAGTCGATCACCTGGGAGCAGCTCCACACCTTGTAAGTCGTTCCAAATGAACGTAGTTTCCATGACATTGTCAATGGCGAAATTAAACAGGAAAGGTGACAGCGGGAAACCTTGTCTCATGCCGCTGGAAATATGAATATTGGCAGCAGTTTGTCATAAATCCTTACTCTGCCCGAGCTAGACGCGTGCAACGCTCTTATGACATTTACTATTTTTCGGACACCTTTCCTGAGCAAACAGTCCCAAATGACTCATTGAACCACGGAATCGAAGGCATCTTTGATATCGAAGAACACGACTACAGCGGGTCGCCAGTAAATATGACGTTGCTGCAAGAAAAGTCAGACGGACATCAGCAGTACCGGCGATTTGCTTCCGCACAACCACCATCGGTCGCGCATGGGCTAAGGATATTGCGAGAGTCGCCCTGCCCTTACGCAGGCTCGAACCCGCGCCGTCAGATTACCAGACAAGCATGTTACCTTTAGACTACCTGCCGGCGTAGTGTGAAAATGTGGTCGGTACAGCTACGACTTCGACAGAACCCGTCTTTCTCCTCACGAATCTGGCATTTACGAGTGCAAGTCCGTTTATGAAAAATGACAGCCAACTAATAGGCAGTTGAGATCAGACTGATCACTTTTCTGATTGACGCCTTCTGAACGTGAGCCTCCCTTCAACATTGGAATTATGGCGGGAAGGCTCCAGTCGGCTGAGACATTTTCCTGCTCCTACAGCTTCACTGGTAAGTTGTGCATTTTATCCATACGATCAGTTTCCCCGAATTTAAAATAGCTTGCGAAAGTCTAACTGCTACTGCGGCCTTACTTAATTCCAGCAGTCTGATTTCACTTTTGACTTCTGCGCGTGAAGACGGGTCCAGGGGGACGGCCTTGGAAGAAGGGCGATCACTGCCCAATGAGGAAGCTTATAACTGGCAGATTAATCTGCAGTTCATTTTAAACTGTTTGGTTATTGAAGCTGCCAAGTATGTTTTGACTTTCGGTCCGTCGAAATGCGAAGTTCTACTCCAGATTTGGCATCCACCTGCCCCGTTGCTGATTCTCGTAGACGGACAGCTTAGACGAATGCGTAGCTTCATTTACCTTGGGAGCTGCGTTTGTGCTGATGGCACTATTAGATAAGGGATTTCCCTCCGTATCGCAAAAGCCCAACCAGCTTTCGCTAATCTGAGTTATCTGTGGCGTCGTTGCGACTTTTCACTCTCAGTAAATGGCAGGTCTACAATGTCTGTGTTCGCGCGGTCTTGTATGGAAGTGAGTCCTGGCCCATCCGTATAAATGTTTGCGTCGGATTTCGGCCTTTGACAACGGTTGTATGCGCAAGATGGCTGGTGTAGTGAAAACACCACATTTACAACGGCGATGTTAGACCTCACTTCCTAGGTACTACGGGCCTTCTTAACTACAAGCTAATACCGCTGCGTCAACTTAGCTACGCATGCCGTGCGAGCGTTTACCACTGCGCGCTCTATCCTCTGGTGCAGTCGCACTGGAATAAACCACGCAGTGGTCCACCCACCACCTACCGTGAAGGCGCTAACTTCCATTTTAGCTGTTGTCGGCTTCTTACGTCTTCCGGGTTGCGGAGTCAGATATGAAGAACGCCGCTGGTTGGAGAATCAAGGACATGGCGCCGAATCGAGGACTGGAAGATTTGCAAATTTTTTTTACATTGATTCGATTTCTCAGGGCCATAATCACTAAGCTGACAGAAAAAGACAAAACGGCGAGGGAAAATCACAAAGACATTTTGTCTGTTTCTCACTTTGTGATCTTCGCATCCATTATGCACATTCATTCCTTGTTTTTCGATGGTTTTTATGTACACACCGTACAGGATTGTCAAGTACCTCTTCCCTCCATCAAAAACAGCCGGAAAAGCTAGATAGTTTTGTATACCTAGGGGGCTTCGTTTCTGACGACGGCGGTGTTGAGAGTGCGGTATCCCTTTTATGGCTGGTCAAACTTCGCCAATTTAAGACATTCGGGGCATTGTGGCGACATTTCGGTTTCGTTACAGGGCAGGATTGCCAGTACCTGTGTTCACGCTATACTCTTGTGTGGACATGGCAAAAAAGGTATCAGTAGTACGCTGGTATGCAGTACCTACGCTTCGCTACCGCGCATAAACTACCAACGGTGCATGGATTTAGGATACTGCGAGGCTCGAACCCACGACCTCAGATTACAAGGCAGGGTTGTGATCCTTAAGGCCACGGGCCGGCTTGTGTGGACACGAATCATAGCCGATCCGTGTCGATGGCATGCGCAAGTTTTCAGTCTACTACAGTAGCTTTTAAGGATGATCATTTGGAGCGCAATACTACCAGATGACACGACTTGGGCAGGGCAGATATCACTATGAGCTTGTTCTGCTGCGCCAATTAAGATCGACCACATCCTACACATATATGGTGAACGTTTACAACGCCGTGCCATGCTTGCGCACCGCATAGTCACACTGGAAGAGGCGGCGTGGAAAGGACAGCGGGCCATCTGGCGACAAAGCATGAAATCCCCGACTCTGGTTAGTTACCGTTGCCCTTGAACTTCTTCGCGGCTGGAGACCCAAGAGTAAAGAATGCCCATGACTTTCGGCACTCGGAACACTGACACAATGCCGGCTGTGTCAAACTTTACATGAGCTCACAATTTGAAAAGCATTGACTCTTAACGACCGAAAAGCGAAAGTAAGCGTGTGAAAAGACAAACCGTTCCTTGTATTCTCATAACCCTTTGATCTTGTAAGTGCTGCGCATAAAATTATTTCTTATTCCCATTTCCATCGCAATGAGGCTGGACCTTACCGTGGTGCGATGATTTGTGTGCCTCAGCAATCCATTGAGCTATGCTGGGTGGTGCTTTTTTTGCACCTTCAGAGCCACTCATACCAGATTCGTCAATGGTTAGAGGCACAATAGCTGAGGTGTTTTCCATCAGCAGCTAACGTGCATAATAAATGAATGAACGAATGGTTAGAGGCCAGACAAACTCAGCCTCCTGGTCCTCCAGGTTGGGAGTTGGAATGAGGTGGCTCCTTATTCCTTAAAATGGACTCCTTGTAGCCCAACGCCAAACTCGCTGCCTTGCGGTCAGGTTTTCGAACCAAAGGCTTTGGTTGATAACCCTCATCGTTCTCCTGTCTAGGCCTGGGCAGCTTGACAGTATCATGCGCAAGCAATACAATGAGTTTCTCTTCAGACAGTTTCTTGATGCTCTGGCCACCGCAGAGAATAATCAACGGTGCCCTATCTGCTGCATCGAGCAGGGTGAATAGGGGTTTGGATGCTACTGCTCAAGCCTTCCCATCTTCTTCTTCCCCCTCTTACGCTTTTTCTCTCTTACCGTCCCGTTCCAGCTTCACTTTTATCCCCCTGTTTTCAACTCCCCAACTCTTGGCTCTCCCCCACCTTGCTTTGCTAGGCTTTTACCTTCTAGTTTCAACTCGCATGTGAACGCGGAGCGTCATTCCAGTCCTGTCGATAAGTTCATGTCCAACCAAGCGGCCAAGCCCAGTTCATCGACTTCTATTTGGAGCCCTCGATCATCTTTCAGATTGGCATGCCTCAATGTACGCACATTGCTACAAATCAGTCAACAGGCAGCACTTGCCCGAACATTAGAGCCTCTCTCGATCGATATCTGATGCTTATCGGAGACCCGCCTGCAAGACTCGAGCTCTGTGCTCACTCTGCTATCCCCTTCAGGTGACACCAGCAGCACTTTCTCATTGCGCCTATTCGGTGACGATGCAGCTTCGAACACCGGCCAAGCCGGTGTTGTTATTGCCCTGAGTCCTCGGGCTGAAGCTATTCTGATTGACTGGATTCCAATCAGTAGCCGGATGTGTGCGGTCCGATTGACTGGCTCGTTCAAAGCTTCCAAGTCGCGCGGGACTAACAGGTGTCTATTCGTCATCGCTGCCTATGCACCCACAAACTCTAGCGATGATTCGGTAAAAGATGACTTCTATCGCCAATTGAACGAGCTCCTTCGCCACAGAAAAAGCTCGGACACTGTTGTGCTGGCTGGGGATCTGAACGTTCAAGTTGAAGAGTTGCCCACTGATGAACTGCATCTGGGCGGCCAACATGGTGTAGGCTCCCGTAATTATAACGGCGAGCGGTTCCTTCATTCGTGTGAAGATGCCCGCTTATTTCTTGTGAGCACTAATTTCCGACACATCACCCGCCGGAGAGTGACTTGGCTTCCACCAGCCTTGAACCAGCTATGGACGCAAATCGATCACATTGCGATAAGTTACCGAAGGAGAGGCTGCATCCAGAACTGTCGCTCGATTTGGAGCACAGGTATGGACACTGACCATGTACTTGTATGTGCTGACCTGCGGATGCGTTTTGGCGGACGCCCAAGACGACGTTGTGAGGGTATTGACACCAGGCAACTGGCGAAGCCAGCTGTTCTGAATGCCTATCAAAGTACGCTGTCATGTGAATTGGGTAAGCGATCACTGGATGCAGTTGAAGCTCACTGGTCTCATATTCACCAGTCCTTACTAGCAGCAGGCGAATCCTCATGTGGTAAGTCTAATCGCCAACATGGACATTGGGTCTCTTCGCAGTCTCTGGAACTTATCGATGCTCGCCGGGATATTCCGGCTAGCAGCGAACACAATGAAATTTGCAAAGAACTCCGGGCAAACCTCCGTGCTAGCTTGAAGAGAGACCACGAATCCTGGTGATCTCATCGTGCATCAGAGATGCAAATGGCCGCTGCTCTTGGTAACCATCGTAAGTTACTCCGGCTGATACGGGAAACGGGTAGCAGAAGACCTGGTGTTAGTGTAACTATACTGGGTGGTAATTGTTGGCTTAACTCCGAACGGACTGACAACGGTGAGCGTCTGCTGCAACTGTGTGCGGAGCACCAGTTGTTTCTTACTAGCACTGCTTTTAGACACAGTGGGCGCCGAAGTGCCACTTGGCGTCCTGCCGTAGCTGGCCAGCGATGGACCCAAATTGACCACATAGCCATAAGTTACAGGTGGCGTGGTTCTATCCTGGATTGCCGCTCGTACTGGAGTACCTGCGTTGACTCTGATCATGCCTTGGTACGCTGTCGTTTCTCCATGAACTTTACCGGGAAGCGCACCAAGTGTCCCCTACGATTGGCAACTGAGGTATTGTCTCAGTCCTCGGTCAGGCAAGCCTATCAAGAAGCGCTGTATACCGCACTTGCGCTGTCTTCTTCTAATGATACTGAGCTCCAGTGGAATAGGATCTCGGCCGCCATGCACGACGCAGGAGCATCTGCTTGTGGCACTATCCATCGTCACCGCACCAATCACTGGATATCCGAGAGGTCGGTGAACCTTTTGGAATCTAGAAGACACCTCCCGGCTGGCTCTGAACACAATGTGACCAGACGGGCTATTAGGCGTGAACTAAAGCAGAACTTACATGCTGACAAGGAAGCCTGGTGGACCAGTAGGGCTCAAGAAATGGAGGAGGCAGGAGCAGTAGGCAATTACCGCAAGCTCTTCCAGCTAATCCGCACCACTGGGCCCAGAAAACCAAACGTCAGTGAGACAATCAGAGACAGCGCGGGTACGCTGATACACAATAAGGAGCGCCGTATGGCTCGTTGGGCGGAACACTTTCAAGATCAGTTCAGCTGGCCCCCTGCTCCCGGACCTCTTCCTACTCAGGTGATGCAGGACGAGCCTTGGACGGTTAGTTTAGAGCCTCCGTCGGAGACCGAGGTCCGAAACGCGGTCACAGCTCTCAAACGTTTTCGTGCGGCTGGCCCGGAGCGGCGTGAGACAAGGATGCCCGCTGTCACCTTTCCTCTTCAACTTCGCTGTTGACGAAGTCATGGATATTGCATTTACAGGACACGACTTAGAAGGTGTGGAGCTACTCCCAGGAGAACGACCTTGATTTAGAGTATGCTGATGATATTGCCCTGATCTGTGACAGCTCACAAACGTGCCAAGCGGCACTGGACAGATTAGCACTAGCTGTCCATCACTTCGGGCTTTGCTTCGCACCCTCGAAGTGCAAAGCGTTTCTCCAAGATTGGTCTGGACCGCCTCCTACGCTGACCCTTGGTGGGGGGATCAGCTAGAAGTCGTTTAAAAATTCAACTACCTGGGAAGTTGTATCAGCGCCCGTGGGATTGAAGATGAAATCACGAATCGTATAGCAAAAGCTCGGGGCGCTTTTGCTAACCTTCGCCACTTATGGCGCCGGCGCGACATCACTCTCACCCTGAAGGGTAGAGTGTACAATGCAGCAGTACGTTCGACCCTACTGTACGGTTGTGAAGCCTGGCCGCTTAAAGCAGCGGACCTGAAGAGGCTAGTTACGTTCGACCACCGGTGCCTTCGAAATTTAGCTCACATTTGGTGGGAACACCGCTTGAGCAACGAGCGTGTTCGACGCCTTGTTTATGGCACAGGAAAAGGAAATGAACCGCTCAGCACCGTTATTTCACGCATCAGGCTCCGATGGCTCGGCCACGTGTTACGCATGCCAGCCCACCGACTCCCGCGACGTGTATTGTTTGTGCGCCGGGGGTGTGGATGGAAGAAGAGGAGGGGTGGCCAAGCGATGACTTGGTCCAGAGGAATGAAGGCCCTCACTTCTGAGCTGGCCTCGGTTAGAGCGTCTCGGCTCCCTGGTTGGGGTCCGAAAGACGATGAACACGTTTGGTTGGACACACTTGCTGATATGGCTAGGAGCCGACCTCAATGGCGTTCGTGCAGTGAGTTTCTTTGTCCCACCCCATCTTTCTTAGCCACCCCCTCCAACCACGATCTCATTACTTAGCATTTCATAATTTTGCATAATAATGTTTTTGGGTGCACAGCAGCCGGTTGGTAGCTTACCGAAACGATGCCCATCCGTTACCGGTAGCTCAGCCAGCTCGCACCAGTTGCTTTTTTTCTCCTTATTTTCTATGTATTGCGGCACAGTAGCTAAGGTGTTCCCCACCTCTAGCTAACGTGTATGATGATGATGATGATGGCTGGCCCGGATTACCTCCCACCTGCACTATTTAAGGATGGAGGTGAGGTCCTCTGCAAAGCACTAACCTCGTTATTCGAATGTATCTGAAAGGAAGTGTCCCGTCTACTTGGAGCGAATCGATTATAGTGGCAATATACAAGAAGGGCAGTCGCACAGACTGTTCTAATCACAGGGGTATTAGCCTAACACCAGTGGTGACAAAATTACTGGTCTCGATTATCGTTCGTCGCCTCACTGCGGAACGGGAATCTCGGATTAGGGAAGAGCATGTCGGTTTCCGCCCAGGACGTGGCTGTATAGACCATATATTCACTTTGCGGCAGGTGCTAGAGCAGCGCCACGCATACCGCAGATCGACAGTAGCTGTGTTCCTCGATTTCAAGAGTGCGTTCGATTTAGTCGATCGATCGATTCTGTTCGAAATACTTGCGGGGAAAGATGTTCCCACGTAATGTGTGAACATCCTTCGTGCTCTATACTCGAACACTACAGGCTGCGTCAGGGTCTACGGTATCCTATCGGATAGCTTTCCGACCACAAGTGGCGTTCGTCAGGGTTGTCCGATTTCCCCATTTTTGTTCAATTTTGTCGTGGATTCTGTCATGGAGTGTTCCCTTGCGGAATCTCACGATGTAGGCGTTGAAGTGCTGCCTGGTGAAAGGTTAGTTGATCTAGATTATGCAGACGATATCGTCTTGCTTTTCGACGACGTTGGGGCGGCACAATCAACCCTGAATAGCCTGTCCAGAGTGGTCCCATTATTTGGTATGCGCTTCGCACCTTCAAAGTGCAAAGTGTTGCTGCAGGACCACCAGCCACTTGATGACCCCTTGACGCTTGCTAACGAGGAACTCGAGGTGGTTGATCATTTCACTTATCTTGGCAGCTGCATCAGCAATGATGCGCGCATAGAAACTGACGTGAGCTCACGCATTGCAAAGGCCAGAGCTGCCTTCTTGAACCTGCGTCATCTTTGGCGACAGAAGGGAGTTTCCCTTTGTCTGAAAGGCCGTGTATACAAGGCCACAGTGAGGGCCGTTCTGCTCTATGGTAGTGAGACTTGGCCCCTTCGGTCTGAAGATCTGAGGCGTCTTCAAGTCTTTGATCATCGTTGTCTGTGAAACATTGCTGGAGTTGGATGGCACCAGCGTGTCCGCAACGATGATGTGCGTAGACGAGTACTAGGTGGTGATAATCACGCTAGCTCCCTAGAACAACAGATAGCACTGAATAAGTTGCGTTGGCTCGGGCATGTGCTACGTATGCCTGGTCACCGCTTACCTAGGAGGGCCTTGTTTAGTCTGCCAGAGGTAGGGTGGCGCAAGGCTCGATGTGGACAGAAGTTGACTTGGTAGCGTGAAATGGAGTCACTGACGACCAAACTGGGTGCCGTTGGTCCGTCTCGCCTTCCGGGTTGGAGTCCACGTGACTCGCCGTGTGCTTGGCTCGAGACTTTACAGGACATGGCTCGCAGTAGACACCATTGGCGCGTCTGCTGCCGTCTCCTAATCGGATTGCCTGTTTAAAGTGTGTTTTGGTGCTGAGTTATCTGCTGGGTAATGGCTGATTATGACGCGGGGCAGTGAAAGCCGCAAGGAAGCTGTCTCGCCGATGCCGCCTTATCTTTGCACGATAGCCAGCTGTTTGTGACGGTATGTTGTTAACACGAGGTGTAGGCGCTTTGACCCTGAATGTTTGCCTGAGGCATTAAGATTTTCAGGTAAGTCCCCCTTCTCTCCTTCTTTTTCTTTCATAGGTCATCATGTTTGTATGGCGGCGAAGCATCAGTTCAAATGGCTGATGTACTGCTGTTGATGATGATGTACCTATACTTGAGGAGAGTGGACAGCCTATCCACAACTTGCCAAAACGCTTGGAGCGTTGGGCTGAGCACTTTGAAAGGCAATTTAATCGTTTGGAATTGTTAGATTTCTCGCCGGCCACTGATCCCCCCGCTCCCTGAGCTGTCCCTTTGGATCCACCCTCTCGCTCAGAAGTCGAACGTGAGAACACACTGTTAAAGTTAAATAAAGCTGCGGGGCCAGATAATCTACCTCCAGCCCTCTTCAAATTCGGGGGACCTGCTCTTATGGATGATTTATAAGAGTTACTAGTGAAACTGTGGGAGCAGGAAACTATCCCAACCCACTAGAGCCGCTCCGTCATAGTCCCAATTTTTAAGGGCGGCTCACGATCGGAATGCGGCAGCCATAGAGGAATCAGTCTGATCTCCATCGCCTCCAAATTGCTTGCCTGTCATCCTTCATAGACTGACTGGCACTCGTGAAAGCCATATTCGTGAAGAGCAAGCCGGGTTTCGTCGAGGTCGTGGCTGCATTGATCACATCTTCCCTTTGCGTCAGTTGTTGGAGCACTGTCACATATATTGGCGGCCCACCGTTGTCATGTTCCTCGATATCAAAGGTGCATTCGATTCGGTGGATAGACGTGCACTTTGGGACTGTCTACTCAGGAAAGGTGTACCTGAGAAATATGTAAAAATTATCCGATCATTATACGCGCGTAGCTCAAGCAGCGTGAGGGCTTACGGCAAGCTGTCGTCGCCCTTTAATATCTCCAGCGGTGTGAGACAAGGATGCCTCTTGGTCACCTTTCCTCTTCAGCTTCGCTGTTGACTAAGTCATGAAAATCGCGTTCACAAGATACGACTTGGGAGGTGTTGATTTGCTTCCAGGAGAACGACTTCTTGACTTGGAGTATGCTGACGATATTGCCCTAATCTGTGACAGCTCACAGACGTGCCAAGCGGCACTGGACAGATTAGCACTGGCTGTCAGCCGCTTCGGGCTTTGCTTTGCACCATCGAAGTGCAAAGCGTTCCTCCAAGATTGGCCTGGACCGCCTCCTACGCTGACCCTTGGTGGGGATCAGCTAGAAGTCGTTTAAAAATTCAACTACCTGGGAAGTTGGATCAGCGCCCGTGGGATTGAAGATGAGATCACGAACCTTATAGCAAAAGCTCGAGGCGCTTTTGCTAACCTTCGCCACTTATTTCGATGGTGCGACATCACTCTCGCCCTGAAGGGTAGCATGTACAATGCATGGTATGGTTGTGAAACCTGGCCCTTTAGATCAGCGGACATAAAGAGGTTAGTTACTTTCGACCACCGGTGCGTTCGCAATTTAGCTCACATCTGGTGGGAACACCGCGTGAGCAACGAGCATGTTCGACGCCTTGTTTACGGCACAGGAAAAGGAATGAACCGCTCAGCACCGTTATTTCACGCATCAGGCTCCGATAGCTCGGCCACGTGTTACGCATGCCAGCCCACTGATTCCCGCGACGTGTGTTGTTTGCGCGCCGGGGGTGTGGATGGAAGAAGTAAAGGAGTGACCAATCCATGACTTGGTCAAGAGGAATGAAGACCCTCACTTCTGAGCTGGCTTCAGTTGGAACGTCTCGGCTCCCTGGTTGGGGTCCAAAGGACGATGAACACGTTTGGTTGGATACACTCGTTGATATGGCTAGGAGCCGACCTCAGTGGCGCTCATGCAGTGAGTTTCTTTGTCCCACCCCATCCCTCTTAGCCTCCCCCTCCAACCACGATTTCATTATTTAGCATTTCATGATTTCACATAATAAATTATTTTTTCTGCTGCATAGTAGCCGGCAGGTAGCTTACCGGAACGATGCCTATCCGTTACCGGTAGCTCAGCTGGTTACCATCTGTGGCATTTTATTCTCCTTTTTCTTTTAGGTATTGCGGCACAGTAGCTGAGGTGTTTCCCACCTCTAGCTAACTTGTATAATGTGAGCGTGTGTTCCATGGTTTAGAATGGCTCGATGTTTAATATATAGGCTGATGTATATATGCACATTCCCATGCCCGACGAATCAAATTACGTACTCCTGGAATTTTATCCTATTAGCCTTCGTTCCGACCGTTCCTCATTACTTTGGGCACATTAAACTTCGGGATATGTCGTTTATTTGCAGGCTTTTATACGTACGTTGATCCATTGACCTAAATGCAGGTCCGTACTTATTCAAATTATGCTAGTAGTGCTGATTTTTGCCTCTTAGGAGATACGATTATGCCTATTCCATGGATGTAAATTTGTTAGCCTTAATATTTTAGGTATACAGATCTGGAGTGAAGGCTATCCCACTTAGTATTGATCTATGGACCTCTTACCTTGATGCCGCTGTCGAGTTTTACCACGGTCAAGATGATTATGAAACGAAAATGCGTGGGTAAGCTTTGTGCTAATGTTTCAAACCAACAACTTCATACAGTTATGCGCACCAACATTTTTGATGCATTAAAATAGGAGTAACGTTGACGTCTGTTCCTGCATCTAACTTTTGATCTTTTCCAGCTTGTACGAGGAGGCAGTACAAGTTGCCGGTTTGGAGTTCCGTTCAGACGCTTTGTGGGAGCACTACATTAGTTGGGAAACCGGGCACAACCGCCTTGTGAATGTTGTCGATATTTACACTCGTCTCCTGCAAATACCTACCCAGTTGTATTTCCAGAATTGGGACAGGTTAGTTAGTTGTTGTGGTATTCTTTAATATTTTTCATTAAACTTGCTATCCATAGCCTTATTTTAAACTCCACTGCACGGTCTTTAGAATCGTACTAGGATCTGCAGAATGCCTTGCTGCCCTTACCGCGAATATGTACATGGAGGTTATCCATTTTCTTCACAACCTCAAGGCGTAAATGTATGTCACTAGTTCCTCCAGGTGCCCGTCTGACCTACTTCGAGAGCACGTGGAGCGGAGCCATTTGGAGTCGCTGTCGAATAATTTGGCGCACATCACTTCACATCGCGGTCTATTTTTCTCGCCTTCATTGGGAGACGCGGCGACGAATTGTGCTATCTTGCCACCATTTTTCGCGGTATTTAAAGAATCACTTGTGCTCAGCGTTTTCGCGCACCCGCGTTTTTCATGTTCTATAACATTCAACCCATTAAAGAGGTTGCTTTCTAATTCTCACATCCCAAACCTCATGCTTATGATCAACTGTGGGATGTAACACGCTCCGTTTCAGCTAGCTTCACTGTGCGGACCTCAGAAACGTGGACACCGCACGTTATTGGCGTTAGCAGCATATTTACCTTTGACGTTCGGTGCTTGTGTAGCACTGTCCACTATCTGCAGGTGGTCGAGCGAATTCCGCCAGTGTTTGCTGTTTGGGTTCTGGTTATTAGCCCTTTGGATCCACAGTGAGCCGTGTTAATTTTGATTTGGATATACCTTCTAAGGGTCGCTTCGCGTACCTCGCCGCACTTACAGTGTGACCACCAGGATAACAGGCGACGACAGTGAAAAGAGACGTGAAGGCTGCCAACAAGATGTAACTATTTCAGTGCATTTCGTCCACTTGGATAATGTCTATTAGTTGGAAATGCTAACTGCTACGCCATTTCTATCGGACAGTAACTTTCTGACTGTGACGGCTGTTTTTGCCTCAGCTGGTTGATTATTGTCTTCTCGTTACTTCTTTCCTTTTTACTGCTCATTCTTACCATCATAGTGATTGAATGAAGTCAACTGGGTCCACCGCACCTCGTGGCCAGTGCAGAGTTGGTTAACGGAGCCGAACTAAATGGTGTCTCATAAATCGGCACCATCATTAACAACAGTACATCAGCCATTTGAACTGATGTTTCGCTGTTGTACAACCACCGTGACATACGGAACGAAGAACAATAAGAGGAAGAGAAGGGAGACTTACCGGAACGACTTAAGGCCCTAAACAAACACACAAGGTCAAGGCACCTATACTGCCAACAACCTACCATCACAAACAACTGGCTATTGTGCCAAGATAAGGTGGCATCGGCAAAACAACTTCCTTGCGACTTTCACCTCCCTGCGTCATAATCAGCCATTACCCTGCAGATAACCCAGCACCAATCACACTTTAAACAGGCAGTCCGACTTGGATACGACAGCAGACATGCCACTGGTGTCGACTGCAGGTCGCACCCTGTATTGTCTGAAGCCAAGCACACGGTGGGTCACGTGGTCTGCACCCCGCAAGGCGAGACAAATTGGCGGCACCGAGTTTGTTCGTCATGAACTTCATTTCCCGCTGCTAAGTTAGGTATTGCCCACCTGGGCCTACCTCCACTTTAAATCTGGAAAATAGAACAACCCCCTCCCCGGTAAGCGATGACAAGGCATGCGTAGTACGTGCCCAAGCCAACGCAACTCATTCAGTACTATTTGTTGTTCTAAGGAACTAACATGGTTATCACTATCTAGTACCCGCTTACGCACATTATCTATGCGGACACGCTGGTGCCATCCCACATCAGCAATGCTTCGCAGACAACGATGATCAAGGACTTGAAGGCGCCTCAGATCGGAGGGGTCAAGTCTCGCTTCCATAGAGTAAGGCAGCCCACACTATGGCCTTGTATACACACTTTTGGACGTACGGAAACTCCATTCTGACGCCACATGTTACAGATTCAAAAAGCCAGTTCTAGCTCTTGAAATGTTTGAACTGACTTCAGTCGTTATGCACCCATTGTTGTCGATGCAGCTGCCAAGTTAGGTGAATTTGTTAACTACCTCGAAGTTCTCGACATCAATGGGCCAGAGGTTATCAAGCTGCTGGTGCTCCTGCAAAAACACTACCTTGAAGGTTCGAAGCTCGTGCCAAATGATGGGACCACACTAGAGAGATTATTCAGGGTTGATTGCGCCCCCCCCCAACATTGTTAACATGTTAGACAATATCGTCCACACAATCAGGATTAACCAACTTTTCACCAGGCAGTATCTCAACGCCTGCATCGTGATGCACCGCCGTAAGTGGACACTCCATGATGCAGTTCACGACGAAGTTGAACAAAAACGCGGAAATTGGACACGCCTGACGAACGCTACTTGTTGTCGGAAAGGCATTCGACCCATCACCGTCGACTCGGACGCTAACTGTTGTGTTCGAATACTAGTGTACGTAATATTTTCACATGTTTCATCGGAACACCTTTCCGCGCAATTATTTCGGACAGAATGTATCGGTCGACTGAGTCGAATGCACTCTTAAAGTCCTGCGGTACGTGTGGCGCTGCTCCAACTCCTGTCACAGAGTAAATATGTGGTCTATACAGCCCCGTCCTGGGTGCAAGCGTGTTTGCTCTTCCCTAATCCGTGCTTCTTGCTTCGCAGTGAGGCAACAAATGAGAATTGAGGCCATTAATTTTGTCACCACCGACCTTAGGGTTATACCTCGGCGGTTAGCACAGTCGGTGCGGCCGTCCTTGTACATTGCCAATATGATTAATTCACTCCAGTTAGCTGGGATGGCCTCTGTCTTCGATAAAAGTTCTTACAGGCAGGTCCGTGCTTTGCATAGGACCTCACCACCATCATTAAGTAGTGCGGGTACGATGGATTCTGGGCCAGCAGCACGAAAATGACTAAGGGCTGCGATCCCGTTTTGAACCTCAGCCTCCCACAGAGTCCCTAAAACAGTGCTTCTCAACTTTTTTGAGATTGTTGCCCACAAAGGAGGTTCACTATAAACAGTTACCCCCAAAATGTTTAACTTAAACTGCTAATTACTTTATTGACTTGCATTTTCTGCCTCAAATTTAGGTCATTGAACACTGCTTTTATTTAATTTCGAGCACTCTAGAGAAAACACCTATTTTTGAGCAACTTTTTACTAAGTGGTGTGGTGTTATACATTAATGAGACGGTTGGTACTGCTTACTTCTAACAAATACTGGTATATTTACTGTGCTTTCGGCTAATGCACATCGTAAGTCGTGCTCCAAGTTCATTCGCTTACTTGCTTTTTTGTTCATTGTCACCATTGTTGGAGATCCACTTTCACGGCGTTAATTTTTGTCGAATGGGATTAGTATTCTCAAGGCTTTTACCGATAACAATGAACACGCCACAAATCTTTGCCCAAAATGTTTCTGGTTATGTCTTGAAAATCTGTTTTCATTGTTGTCTTCGCGAAGTCCCTGGAACTGTGCTTTGGCTTCGATTTCAGTATCTGGAAATATCCCTTCATCCATTGGAAAATGTCATAACACCCAATCAATTTCTAGGTAATTTTTCAAATAAGGGAAATATTTGCTGATAGAATGTAGAATTGAGGACAAGTGGAAACTTATTTGATCTACGAATGTGCGATTTTATTCCTTCCAAAGAGTACCATTGTTAGTCGTGTGAACATCGAAACCTCAGCAGCACCAGCTATGCGTTGGTCAAGCTGCAATTTTCGAAGAAAACGGACAGTCCCTTCCTGGTCCGCCTCGCCTTCCGGGCTGGAATCCACGTGACTCGTCTTGTGCTTGGCTCGAGACTTTACAAGACATGGCTCGCAACCGACACCAGTAGCGCGTCTGCTGTCGTCTCTTAATCGAATTGCTTGTTTAAAGTGTGTTTGGCGCTGAGTTGTCTACGAGGTAATGGCTGATTATGACGCGGGGCAATGAAAGCCGCAAGGAAGCTGTCTCGCCGATGCCGCCTTATCTTTGCACGATAGCCAGCTGTTTGTGACGGTATGTTGTTAACACGAGGTGTAGGCGCTTTGACCCTGAATGTTTGCCTGAGGCATTAAGATTTTCAGGTAAGTCCCCCTTCTCTCCTTCTTTTTCTTTCATAGGTCATCATGTTTGTATGGCAACGAAGCATCAGTTCAAATGGGTGGTGTACTGTTGTTGTTGTTGTTGGTCCTTTGCACTGCTCGTTATATTTCCTGGCAAGCTCAGGTTAAGCGTATTTATTAGTTAACCCCTAATGTAGGGAAGCTTCTTTGTAGGACCGCTTTTTTCTATTGGACATGGCTCGCGAAATAAGTTATCCATTTGGGTATGTCTGTAGGCAGGTGACATCGTCGTAAACATTATAATCGATATTAAAAGCTGTAGATTTATTTCACTCACCTGCTCCTACTCGCCAAATTAGCTGCAGATTGATGTGACACACCAAACACCTAATGCGCACGAGCCTCAAACCTGCCTTGGTTGTGTGCATTCAAATACAATATTTTTGTGCACTTGACAACACTTGCAGTTATCCGGATGCATGGCATCTTATGACCCTTTTCTGTATGATCCCTGATCAAACATGAGCAGATATCAGTGGCTTCTCATTTATTTCAACCATCCCTTCCAAGTCCTTCATGGGTAACGGCTTACATCACTACTCTGTAGCGGTAAGTTCTGAAGACTAATCGCCTGTTTTGCCCCTTCTAACTTGTCAACATTCGCTCGCTTCTTTACCTGGTCTACTAACCCTGCTTCCTCCTTAGCATTCAGTCGACTGTTTAACAGGACCTAGTGAGCGACTGCTTGACTTGGAAGTGCAACGAGCGAGGCGATAGAAGTGCTGTCTAGCTGCGCTGCTTTGTAAGCTTTTATTCATATTTTAGGTAATAAAAATTTATTACCGAAAATTGTCTAATTCGCTGATCACTCACTATTGATTAGTCCCTGATGGCTAATCCATAGTGATTAGGTAGTTAGTTGCATGTTTTGGCGACTGATTGATGATCCAATCCTCGTACTCATATTTAGCCCCGGTAAAACTCCATTTTTACCCCCTTTGGGGGTAATTACTCCCAGATTGAGAACCACTACTTTAAGCTGACCGGCCATGTAGTTGTTATTGCAGTTGTAGTTGTCCTAGTTGTAGGTGTTGTTGTAGTCGTAGTATAAACAGCCATCTATTGGATAGACAGGCAAGCAAAACCATGGAAATCATCAAAAAAAGACTAGTTTAACACCGCATCATCATCACACCATTTTGCTTCAAGGTGAACAACACACTTCAGCTATTGCGCTGCAATAAAAGAAAAAAAGCATCTTTTTGTTCTTTTGTGCATGCCATTTTCGTTGTTTGCCTTCACTCGTTAAGTATTAAGCATGTTAATCCAAAAAATTATATACACAGATCCTCCATGGGTTTCGATTGCTCGCCATGTCCTGAATTGTTTCCAGCCATCGGCACTCTTCGTCCTTTGGTCTCCAGTCAGGAAGGCGTGTGAATCTAAAGGTAGCGAACACGTGAGGGCGACAATCGTATATGCTGTCGCCAGGTGAATGGCTGGCAACCACGTAGCCTCTTTCAGTCAAGTCCTTCACGAGCAAAATGGGCGCAGCGGGGCAAACGCTCAGCCGACATACGCAAGACGTGACCGAGCCATTTTAACTGGCGCTGCAAAATCAGTTTATTGAAGGAAATACTCGCATTCCCTGAGGCACGATGTCAGACTTCCCTGTTGCAGCTATGTTGTTGCCACCACATACGAGTAATCCTCCTCAAGCACCCATTGTCGAAGGTCGAGAGCCGGCGCATGTCGTTTACGCGAACTGGCCATGACTCGCTTTCATATAGCAACACCGCCTAAACAATGGCATTGTAAACACGGCCAAGATTGAGACATCCCGGCGACGCCACAAGTGTTTCAAGTTGACGAACACTAACCGAGCTTTGGCGATGCAGAGAGAAACTTCGCAATCTTGCCACTAGCATATACCTAGCTGCCCAGACAGACAAAGCTAATTACTTGCTCAACCTGTGTGCCTTCAATAGTTAGTACAGGAATGGGCGAGCTCCAATCCTGAAGCAGCACTTTACAGTTTGACGGGACAAAGCATATTCCGTACTTAGATGCTTCAATCGCCAAACGGTCTAGAATGGGTTGCATGCTTTGTGAATCATCACCAAGTAAGGCGATATCATTGGCATAATCTAAGTCGCTTGCCCGGTAGTAGCTGTTGATCAAACTTTTGGTAATTGTTTAGAGCTCTCGACTGTACACCTTCAACCACACATTTGAAGAGGAACGGGGACATAGGGCAGCCCTGTTTTACACCGCTTTCGATAGGGAATGACAACAAAAGCTTGCAATAAATCATCACTCTACAGGAGATGTGGATTTAGAGTGCGCGTAGCATTTCAGTGTACTTTTCTGGGACACCGTTCCTTCTCAAACAGTGCCATAGTGCAGGTCGGTCAATCGAGTCGAATGCGGCACGGATGTCTAAGCATCCAACTATGGTAGGCCTCTGGTAAAGTTGGCGATGTTTCAGGATTTGGCGGAGCGTGAATATTTGATCCACACACCCGCGGCCAAGTCGGGAACCAACTTGTTCTTCCCGGTACTGCGATTCACGAATGGAAGTTAGTCTACAGAGTAGAATGGATACCAGTAGCTTGATGGCAATTAAAATGAAATTAATCCCCCGGTGGTTGGTGCATGATGTGCGAGCACCCTTCTTAAAATCGGGACAAGAATTGACTCGCCCCAGAAAATAGGAACCTTCTCTTCATGCCAGATTTTGGAGAACAATGTGGTTAACTGGCTAATGATAACTGCCCTCGATACTTGAACAGCACCGAAGGACGTCCATCTAAGCCGGCAGCCTTGAATCGTTTCAAGTATCGAATCGCAAGACAAACTTCGCTTCGCTGAGTGGATCACATGTAACAACCCAGGGCGAGCAGCCGGGTTCGCAGGGCATACAAGTGGACGGTGAGGACCAATTGGACTGGGAATGAAAATGTGCGGCCCATCGATTCGAGCGTCTCTGTAGGTTGGCACTCGGCGAACCATCCGCTTCGCAAATAACCTCGCTGACACCAGGCTTTCTGTGGTCAGTGTATCGAATGAGCTGGAGGAACTTGCGAGTATTGTCAGAGAGGGCAACGGCATCCATTTCCGAAGAACGCTGAAGCTATCATCAGGCTTCACGATCAGTGCGTAGGCCTTATTTCACCTGCTGACTAACAGGACGACAGGGATATTTCTGCGGCGGTCAAATAGATCCAAAGAGCACATAGAGATCAAGGCCTTCATAGGGTGTGAGTAAGGCCACAAACTAACTGCCCGGAAGAGATCATTGTCTTTTGCATGAACATCCAATGTTCATCACTATCTTGCGGTGGATCGCAGCCGAGTTCACTGGTCAGGGAAGATTGATAGCTCTGCTAAATCGAGAGAGTAGATACCTTTTTGTGTTTATTTTACAGTGCTTCTCTTTTGAAGGCCTTCCGAAACTCATGCTGATGGTCGCACAGACAAGTGCATGGTCTGATTCAAGAAAAGTGGACCAGATGGATGTGCAATCCTTTACACCACCCCGCCATCTGAAACTGATTTCGATATGAACCATCTGAGACCATGATTGAGACACAGAATGGGGCCATCAGGTAGTGGAACGTCTCCTCGAGAGCAGGAAGCTGATGCTCAAGAGAAATAGTCGATTGTCTTCGCACAGCGTCTTTTTCCATTATCTGAGCAGCTCTCACCGAGCGCTTAAGGGCCACTGAGATGACTTTGCATGATAATAGACGACCGGCCTGTGTGTTGAGATCCCCGACAAGGATTTGCAAGCTCCGTTCTAGAGCCAATGAAGTTCACGGTAGAAACGTCTAGCCGAGTCGTAACTGCAGTTAGTTGTAGCGTCAGCTGAGATCACAAACAAGTTACGTCTCTCCTCACGACATCTGTTGATTCTGCATGATCCCGAAGTCGAATTGCACACAGTCAGCTATTAGTCGGGAACCAGTCCAGCAGTGCGGCCTCGGCTTTGCTACTTGGCGCTACACCACTGCCAGCCAATCCTGCCGCAGCTATCTCCGTGTTACCATATAGATGTAGGTGAAATATGTCTCCTTGGTCAGTGAGAGATCTCAACTCAGTCACAATACTGGGATTTTGCAAACGCGGTTCGGAAAGACTACAAACATCGATGGTGAGGGATCCCAAGGTACGCGCCAGACCGGTCTACTACCCGATCTGCACGTGTATACGTACTAAAGCATGCCAGACGGATGAGGACTGAGACCGAAGGTGAGCCACTTGGAGTTAAAACATGGACACGAGAATCAGCTGGTAACGGATAACTGATTGGTAACACATGAACAGGTGGCGTTTGAAAGTGCCTAGATAGCAAGAGCAAAGACAGCCATGGATCGATCTGCAACACCTGAGTAAAAAGAAGTCCAGAATCAGTAGGACAACTGAACTGCTTTCGAAAGTGCTCAGCCCAACGATCCATGCGGCGCTCCATATTGTGAATCGGGACACCTGCGCTGTCTCTGTCTCACTGACGCCTGCTTTTCTGTTACCAGTAGTGTGAATCCATTGGAAGAGCTTGTGACACTTGCCTACTACTCCTGCTTCATGCATTTCTTAAGCCCGACTGATCTACAAGGGTTCCTTGTCAGCACACAGGCTCCGCTTTAGTTCCCGCTACTAGTCCGTCTAGTCACAATGTGCTCAGAGCCAGCCGGGAGGGTTCTTCTGGATTCCAACAAGTTCACCGACCTCTCGGATATCCAGTGACTGATGCGGTGCCGATCGATAGTGCCGCAAGCAGATGCTCCTGCATCTTGCATAGCGACCGAGATGCTAATCCACTAGAGCACAGTGTCATTAGAATAAGAGAGCGAAAGTTCCGTACGCAGGGCATTCTGGTAGACTTACCGGACCTAGAACTGAGGTAATTCATCAGTTGCTAGTCGAGGGAGGCGCCTAGTACGCCTCCAGCAAAGGTGATGGAAAAACGACAGCGTACCAAAGCATGATCAGAGTCGACGCATGTCTCATAGTTTTGTATCGATATTGTTAGCTGCGCTTATGTATTACCAATTATGGTTGACTGGAGAGTAACATGACATAGTGCGACGATCTGTGTACTTCCATGCTTTCTCCCGGGTTCTTTTGCCATTCCCAATGAACCGACAAATAGCTACGAGTTAGACCAACTTAGTCTCGGTTTCCTTTTCGTAGAGATTCGAGTAGAAGCGGACACTCCTTTTACCTTAATATTAACCACGCTGGGATCTCCCACATCAATCAGTTTGGTCCGAGCATACATCAGGAGTAGAGAAAGGCATCAACAGTACGCACATATCGACGTTTTGCTGCCGCGCGACCAACACCAGTATCGCGTGAGAAATCTGGGCTGTCGATCCTTTTTATGGCTAGTTAAACAGGTTTTCTGCGATACTGCCGTTTACTGAACCACTCACTTGGGAATTTGATGTCACGCCTCACATTGTAGGGGAAATTCAACATGAACTTTTGCTGTGACGCTGTCCTCGCCTCTGCTCTGCGTTGCCAACCAGCCGGGGAAAATGAAACACCGAAACCTGCTATACCGAAATATATTACCGAAGTATATTACTTTTATAGGGCACCTTTTATCATTCCCGAGTGCACTTTCTGAGCTGACTCACGCCACTTACCTGGACAGATTCCATACCTACTAGCGGTCCGCACTGGCCAGCTGTACTCGCGTTCACCCACGCCTGTCGCGTAGCAACGTGTGTCATGCTGACGGGTTGATTTCACCAGCTTACTGCGTGACTTAGCCGTGCTATCACCTGCCGGGCAGCAACCCGTGTCATGACGGACGTCTCAAAAACCGTGTCACGTTCTTAGGTTGCGGCCCCCGCTTAGATTTTCGCGTCGAAAAGAAAGAAGACTCTTTCGCGCGATGACGTTCACTTTTACTATAAGCTGGAGGTGGCTCTGTTGGCTAGATTTGCCGCTCTGTTCGACACTATTTGGGACTCTGAAGAAGTGCCTTCAGACTGGCAACTTTTGACTGTGCAAAAACCATTGAGGCATTTGTCTCATTTCCATTGCCTCCAAACTTTTCACGAGTATCATTCTTGGACGCCTTAATGATCCTCGTAAGAGTGGAATCACTTAAAGCCGGCTTCCGCCCTGATCGCGCTAACATCGAACACACTAAAAAGTGGCATCAGCACTACTCCGGTACGCAGTACCGACGTTTCGCTGCCACTCAACCTCCAACAGTCGCGTGTTGGCCAAGGATACTGCGAGGGTCACCCGGTCCCCTTTGCAAACTCGAACTCGCGACCTCCGGATTACAAGGCAGACGTGTGATCTTTTAGGCCACGAGTCAGCTCTTATTCACGTGTCAAACTAGAGACACGGACAAGCTACTATGGTGTTTTTCCTCGACCTAAAAGCCGCCCTTAACTCTGTTGTTAGAAGCAGTTTGTGGCAATGCTTCTCCGTGAAGGGCGTGCTAGGGAAACTGCTTTCCTTTCTCAAGTCCAACTACTGTGACAGTCGAGGCCTTGCAGGCATCTACTGAAGTTGTCTCCTGAGTTCTCCACGGCAAGTGGGCTTTGTCAGGGTTATTCTGTATTTTCTTATCTCTTCAACTGTGCATGTGCTTTGCACCTTCAAAGTGCAACGTACTGTTGCAGCATTGAGTCGATCTGCCACCGGTTCCAGCTATCACCGAACAGCCACTGGAAGTGTTCGATTGGTTCACTTAGTAGTTGTGTGGTCGCATCACTGAGGAGGTCATTTCGCGTATCAGCAGGGCCTGTATGGCATTTCAGAGGCCCAAGGATACATGGAAACGCTGGGATCTCAACATGTTAGTGAGGGGTAAGGTTTAAAGCGCTGTATTGAAGTCGATGTTACCGTACGGATCAGGGACCCGGCGAATTGGAGCGATTGGCCACATTTGATTACCGGTGCTTGCGGGGTGTTACTCACATCTGGCTGGAACACCGGGTGAGCGTCGCTGATGTTCTCCAGATAGGTTTTAACAAGGAACCTGGTGCCTCATTGGAATGTTTGCTGATACTTAACTGCTTCTGTTGGCTAGCTCAGGTCATCCGTGTGCCCGTTTACCGGCTTCCTCGGCGTACCTTATACGTCGTCACTGCACTAGGTCGAAACCGCTCGGCGGCGAGTCGATGACGTGACATAAATGCATGCAGGAATTGGCTAAGAGACTTGACAAAGCGGGTACCTGCCGTTTTCCTGGGTGTTGACCTCGTATGGTCATGATGTGGTGCAGTCACGCAGTCACTGGCACCTCCACATTTGGTTTCTTGTATCTCGCTGTTAATGTTCATTCCACTTCATTTCATTTTTACATTCTATTAGTTTTCTAACCATTATTATTTATTGTTAATTTGGCGAGGTAAGTGGTGGCAACTAGATCAGCCGCCACACTTTACGTAATTCAAGCTCATCTCAGTTGGGATGTAAAGCGAGCGCCACGTCATCCTTGACGATGGAGGAACGCAACTATTAGCTGTTTTCCTATCACCCACCAAGGTGCAAGTCTGTCTGCGCCTGCTTATCATCTGATGCCATCCCAGAGGACATTATCTCTTCTATGCCGGTTTCAAACCCATCTTATCAGGGTTTTCTCGACTTTAGCTGGCCTTTTGGTGGGTCAGGCCATCAAGTCAAAATCTCCTGGTGATCTTCTGAACAAATTACTGGCACAGTCGCTGAAATGTTTTCAACCCCCAGCTAACGTGTGTAATGATGATCATTGCCTATGAACCAAAGGACGGCGGTAGGTGCACTTTACAATTGGTGACCGAAGACTAATACCTAGCACCAAGACCCCACCTTTTCAAGCTCTGTTCCTCATCAACCAGCAGTGTACAACCCTGCATATCACCGCACTGAAGCTGCCACCTCACATGTTGATGAAACGTATGCATTCATTTTATATCAAGCTCGGAGAAGCGATCCACAGGTGAGCAACCAACCCAGGCTATCAGTGTTCCAGATTACTTGGTTATCTGTTGATTAGTTCGCCAAGCTTGATAAATTGGTTGCGTACCTTTCGCTACAATGCGTGGTGGCATCCTCAATACGGTGATGTGCAGTGGGCAGTTTTGCCTCACTTGATGTCTGGAAATAAACTCTTGTGCAGTTTTAGGCCATCTTTGTACTTTGATAACCTACCACCACACTAGATTGCGCAAATCCTCTGGCTGATCACCCGGTGAAATAGTAAAGATTTAAGAAAAAATTGACAGGTGGCCTGATTCGGGCAGTTATATACCGTCTTCGCGAATAGGACTCTCAGAGTCAGCCGCATCAGAGGTTAGAGACCTCCTCTTACTCTGTTCACTAGCGGAGTTAGTGGCGCTTTTTCATCCGATTTGATTCTTGTTGTTGTTGACTTCCCTGGATGAATTTATATTTTTATCCACTCCTCTTTATTTGGTCTTCAAGTGTGGAGCTACTCCCAGGAGAACGACTTCTTGACTTAGAGTATGCTGATGATATTGCCCTAATCTGTGACAGCTCACAAATGTGCCAAGCGACACTGGACAGACTAGCACTAGCTGTCCGTCACTTCGGGCTTTGCTCCACACCCTCGAAGTGCAAAGCGTTCCTCCAAGATTGGTCTAGACCGCCCCCTACGCTGACCCTTGGTGGGGGGATCAGCTAGAAGTCGTTCAAAAATTCAACTACCTGGGAAGTTGTATCAGCGCCCGTGTGATTGAAGATGAGATCACGAACCGTATAGCAAAAGCTCGGGGCGCTTTTGCTAACCTTCGCCACTTATGGCGCCGGCGCGACATCACTCTCACCCTGAAGAGTAGAGTGTACAATGCAGCAGTACGTTCGACCCTAATGTACGGCTGTGAAACCTGGCCGCTTAAAGCAGCGGACCTGAAGAGGCAAGTTACGTTCGACCACCGGTGCCTTCGTGATTTAGCTTACATCTGGTGGGAACACCGCGTGAGCAACGAGCATGTCCGACACCTTGTTTATGGCACAGGTAAGGGAACTGAACCGCTCAGCACCGTTATTTCACGCACCAGGCTCCGATGGCTCAGCCACGTGTTACGCATGCCAGCCCACCGACTCCCGCGACGTGTGTTGTTTGCGGGCCGGTGATGTGGATGGAAGAAGAGGAGAGGTGGCCAAGCGATGACTTGCTCGAGAGGAATGAAGGCCCTCACTTCTGAGCTGGCCTCGGTTGGAGCGTCTCGGCTCCCTGGTTGGGGTCCGAAAGACGATGAACACGTTTGGTTGGACACACTTGCTGATATGGCTAGGAGTCGACCTCAATGGCGTTCGTGCTGTGAGTTTCTTTGTCCCACCCCATCTTTCTTAGCCTCCCCTTCCAACCACGATCTCATTGTTTAACCTTATATAATTTTGCACAGTAATTTTTTTTTCTGCTGCATAGTAGCCGGCAGGTAGCTTACCGGAACGATGCCCATCCGTTACCGGTAGCTCAGCCGGCTTGCCCCAGTTGAATTCTTTTTTTTCTCCTTTTTTCTGTGTATTGCGGCACAGTAGCTGAGGTGTTCCTCACCTCTAGCTAACGTGTATGATGATGATATGATGATGATTATTTGGTATTCCTTGTCTTTGCTGCTTCTTATTATTGTGATGGCTCGGTTCATGGCACTTGGATCTCCAATATTATATACTTAAATAGAAGCATAGGTGAACAAGTGTACCTAGTTCACTTCTAACACCTGAGCGACACTCACACCATTGGTTTTTGTAAGCGAACCTAGTTTGAGATTTCCTACTCGCCATCTGCCATCCGCGATTCAATATTGCCATTTTGATTCGCAACGTCAACAGTCCACTGACAAGCTTAGAAAACAGACCATCTTTCGATCGAAATCACTTATAGACTTTGGAAAAACTTCAAGCTATTTGTCTACTCGACCTGAAACCGGGTATTATCGTGACTTCTGCAGAAACCGTAGATTTCTTAGTGTTGTGTTCGGTTTTCTTACGACCTCTGCATCTTCCCTAGATTTCCATGGTTTTCGTTGACTCTACGTCTGTTTCTAGACTTCTGCAATTATATATATTTATATACTCAGATTTGGATTCTGTATTGAGGATATATTCATGATTCGGGCTTAATCACACTCTGGTGACGAATTGAATCATGAAGCAAGTGCCTTTGGCACAAGTCGAGCACCGTTTTTGCTCATCCTAAAAATCAACCCCTAGAAGATTTCAGTCTATCAAAAATGGACGGTTGATCCACTCCTAGACCCACTCGTCCGAGCATTTTGAAGAATGATCCAATCACCCCGTTCTTTCATCGTTTCCTATACCCCATGAACCTATTTTAAGCCTTGACGTCACGTTTCTCGTCACCATAGTTATCCAACAGGAGTCGGTATTGTTAAAGTCGCCTAGAATCGACGACGTCATTTCATCACTCCCGGGAGATGACAATTCACTGTCGGCTGATCTAGATATTCTTTCAATACTACATCGCACCAGAGAGATGCCCTCGAATTTGAGCCCTCTCTATCTTTATAAATGTTCAGCTGACGTTACGCGAACTTCACCGGGGCCTTATTGCCATAGCTTTCATGCCACTCAATTCCATTCTACCGCGGTGACTGTTCTTCGTGGGAGTTGGACCGATGGAAGCTGGTCTTCACCCTTTCAGCAAATGCATTAATCAAGTAGTCACGTTTTCTAACACACTGCAACAAGCTCGGATGCTCTTTTCCTTTCATCTGTTTGTTATGTGCCCCCCCGTATTGTGTGCTCCAATTTGATCTTCCATGCTCCTAACTGTCACTACTCGGGCAACGTGTGGTTTGAAATTGCCACTCAATTTACGAAGACGGTTGAAAGTAGAAATACTAATGTATACATTCATGTTCTTTGCTTTTTTGGACCGGAACGTTTGCCGTATGACACGAATCCACAACACGTGCTCATAAGATACTGTCAATGCACGATTGGTACTGCTTAGGCGGACACACAGGAAAGCACACTTTGAAATTACAAGCATAACAGTTGTGAAGAGTACACTTCAGCAATTCACTAAACGCAAACACAATTACAAGGTTAGGTCAAACGTGACAGGACAGCGAAAGATGGGAATTTGGTTGATTAGGTCAATACAGCCGCTCGATGTTTCACACGAACCAGTCAGGTTGTAGCCTTCATATGACACGCGAGCCCCCCCCCCCCCACACACACACACGCACACACACCAACCACTGGCGCTTTGGCCGACGTGGGCGACAATGATCACTTTACACCGCAGTCACTGTCCGGCGTAAACAAAATTTCGTTACAGACAAGATAAGATGAACGCTTGTACCAGTGTTCTCTGCTTGCACAACTCCGGCTGCAGTATTCTGAAATGTGCTTTGTACCTTCGCGTTGCAGTGCTCAGCCGACAACTCATCTGTTTCCACCACCGTCGATCAGTAAATCGAAGTGATCGATCTACCTACCTAACACGATACGGTTATATTGATGGACGGTGCCTTTAAATCGGCCGTTGCCTTTTCATTGAACATCACTTTTACTTTATCTCTTGCGGATATCTAACTTATGTAGGGATATTCTGAGAACCCTTTTTGTCCCCAACATCGTCCTACGCTTCATGTTTTGAATATTAGGTCAAGATACCGCACACGATTCGCGATTTGCTACTTTTGCCAAAAGCTTTTGGAACAGCTAAAATCAATTATCGAAAGATGTCCTCGTAAGACTCTACTCTATCGCCTAGAAAAATAGCCAAAGGATTCTGTCAATCAGTTTGCGCTCAGTGCTCAAGAATGTGGGTCCTTTTATTCGAGTGACAGCATTGCACTCTTTTCCCTTTTCTTTACCCATTTATAAATTTTCGCATTTTTAGTGACGTCATTTTACTTCATCCGCAGCTGATACTGTAGTGTAATGAAAATGCACCCATCAGAGTACATACAGCTTACTTTGACTCGATTTGTTTCACATATGGTCAAATCGCCTTAGAAATTTCGTTTGCAAGCTTCTTCCACCTATGAAGCCAGTGTCATCGTAGCGTGTCATTCAGGGATAGAGTGTGTGCAGCGTCGCAGCGCACAAGCATTATTGTATGGATTAGAGACTGCGAATGCCCAATGAAGACACTATAATCTTGATACTCATCGCGTTTACGAATCCATGTTCACATTAGGTGGGAGCGCCACTGGAATTCACCAGTTTGGACTCCGCAGAGTCGTCTGATACCAACCTGGTCGTATGTTGAACTTGTGCCACATAGTACTCCACCCGCTCGCTTACCGGTTACTCTGGCGTTTGCCGTATAGTCGATCGCATGGTATCACCAGACATTACATGAGGAAGTTGATCGAGAAGCTTAGCTAGATTGCTACTTGTCAGAATGCTGGATGAGGTCCTCCGAATAAGTTGCGTCACCATTTAAATTCCTCGCCCGATATGGTTCAGTCTCGACATTGATATTATTAACACTTACTCTCTTCATCCGACAGTTATCTGGCCTTGCCTTCTGACATCCGCTGTTTTTCTTCAAACACCTTTGGTATTCTTCTTGCTTACTACTCTTTTATTATCTCACAGAGGCTTGGGTCATTGTAGCTGAATCAGCTGCACTTTTGGGCTTTGCTCATCTTTGCTTTAATGACTTGGACTGGACCGGAAAGCCCCCTTATTTTACGTGTCATAGAACTTATCTTGCGGTATTAAGCATTCGTTCTTATTTATCTTAACATTTGAGTACGTTTCGACTCACGAACCTCTGAGTCATGTGCCCCGGTGACTACATGGTTCAGTCATCTGACTTCTTTAATCTTGCTCAAGGATGGGAGATCTCGCAGAATCCCTTGGGCGCATGCGACTTGTGGTGATCGCTTAATGGCAGCGCGTCGGTACGGCGTACCGGCGTACTGCTGATTTCGTTTTTAATGCCCCGGTCTCTCTCCATTTTCAGTCTAAAAGGCGTCAATATATTGTATTAAATCCACGAAATCAGAGCCCTGGCTGCTTGGCTTCGGATTATGATCCAATCAATTCATGTCTCTTGAATAACTACACTATCCCACCGTATCATGGTGCACGCAACGATAAGAATTTGATCGGCGAGCCCCGTTTATCGTACCTTTCGTCGAATATTTGGTCAGCAATGCTGCCCGCGATGTGTACCATAGGCCATGTTAGTTGACCGATGAAAACTGCGCATAATGAAACCAGAAAGCATCCTGGTTGTTACACCACTTTTTGTGCTTCCTTGCGTTTGTTGACACTCGCTCTCTGGTACGGTTCTGGATTTCAATAAACTTCAGAAATTCCATTTTATTTTGCTGTACTCTTGTTCCCGCTCACACTAATGTCTGATGTTCTGACATTGAGTCTCCATGCACTTCTGACCGATGGTGGGAAGCTCGATTTTTTATTCTCGTCTTTGCTCATCCTAGATTAATTTCAAAAGACGTAAGCAGATAATATTGTACACTGAAGTTATTAACCAACCAATGAGTTCTCTTTCGTTCTTTATTAGAGGCAAACTTGTGCATCACTTCGGTTGTTGTTACAATTAGATGGCGGCTATATGCTCAATTTTCCTCCAGACACTTTGCTTTCCGTCGATTTCTCATTGGTTTGATCCACAGTAGAGTCCTGTTTTGCCACTTGCCTAGCGGACAGAGTCAAACGCCATTATCCATGTCTTCCCACATCGATTTTAGTTTCAACAAGTTAATTGAAGATAACCGTCCTGAAGATATTTTATCGCTTTGTGAGTTCGCACGCTTCCACGCTCAGGTGTCGCTTGCGGCTGCAAAATCTCTCTCTTTCGAGCAGCGAAGTGATGACCTGGGTGACGACCTAGAACCTCCCATCGTTGGTGTCACCAAACCAGCCGTCGAGGTCAGTTTGCATCACGTCTTACTGGGGCGACCCTACCTGTGCTTGTTTGTTTGATAATTCGGTATGCCGCTCGCCCCACCGGCGTGTCTTGGTCCGTCGCAACTTTATGCTGTTTTAACTATGCTTGTCGCATAGGGTCATTATTCTCATGCATGCTGCGGTCCTTATCACTCAGAATCGTGTGCTCATTGTACGGGTGCAAACTCTTGATTACTATCTAGGGATGCATTCACTTGCCGTATGTTCTTGAATATCACAATCACTGTAGTAACAGCGGCAACATACACATGCATATTAACCTGAACCGAGTGTTCATAGGCGCAAATTCGGCTTTCGATGGTTTACCGTTTCCTCCAAACTAACATTTTCTAATGTACTATTGCCAGTAGTCCTTTCAACATTCATTCATTTAAGGTGTTTCCAGAGTAGCTTTTGCCGTCCGCGGCCTTCACCTTCTATTATCAACCGTGTATGCGTCTATTTCCATAACACTCCTTGACATGTTCAGTCTAATTGAGTTCATTTGTTACCCTTATACAACGCACCTATCATCTGGATGACTCCATGTTCTTCACTCAGAGTGCCTCTTCAATCTATCATCCATTGTTTTTGTTAGATAACAGACGCTACTCGGAATTCTATTCGTGAACTGTTAATCGCATCCAGAGAACAGATTTATCAGACTACATATACACAAATCATGAAACGGTGGTATTTTGAAGAGAAGGTCAGTTTTCTTTTGGATTCGTTGTCTTTTTCTAAGGATCCTTGCATTTCATTGGGCGCTAAGCTCCGGTTATTATGTACAGAATTGCAATCTGTGGTCTCGGCTCCACTGCTTTCAGTCGTCGTTTGTTCTCTCATTCCTTGTACACTATGATTTATTTTCACTCAGAATTATAGCTATGCGGCTGACTGATGTCTCCACTTTAATCTTTCATTGGCACTGACTTATTGCGTTTCCAACACCGGGTATGCCATCTATTAGATAGGTATTCCACAACTTTCCCTACAAGTATCGACCGTTTAGAACACCGGTATTCTACTCAGCTATATCTGCGGCCTCTGACTTGTACTGCATTCTGCTATACCACATCGCCTGGTGCATGTATTGACGTGATTTCCTTCTTGACTGTTTTTGTCTTAGCGAACATACCTCTGTTACGATGGTTTCACACCTCTCTACCCATTTGACTGGTGATTGTCCGAAAGCGTTGATAATTTCGATTTCTAGGCTGCGCCACAGCATTGTCTCACATTTGGCACTCGTCCTTCCTTAGCCCAAAGACAACGACTTCCACTATCATGTTCATGCAATCATCTCATTTCTCGAAAATTCCATTTGTGATGACTACAGTGGTGACCAGCGCTTTTTGTCCGAATCATCCATCTAGTGCTACATTCACGTAGCCATACTCTGTTTCACTCTAGGTATCGTAAAATCATGTGTAACTTAATAAAGCCTGGCTTTTGTGATAAATACAGGCGTTCAAAAGATGTAGAAACCAAAACGTCATTTGAATAAATAGATCTCGCATGTTGTCCCATCAAATCAGTCCTTTAATCATCTCGCTTAATCTCTTGTGCGACGGCTGTTAGCACGTTTAAATACCAGGCATTACCGGATGTTGTTTCTTTGCTTTCATCGTTCATTCACACTAGCCATATTTGTATCGCTGCTGGCGTGTCGCCCGTGTGTACCTATTCGGTCAAATTGCTTGTTTATCCAGCTTATTCTCCTCTTTACCCTGATTCTATGACTTTCCCCATCCATCACCTTCGGGGATCGTTCAGCGATTAAAAAGCGTTTGAGGTCACTCCCATAGGCCCGTATTACGAAGAGCCCTGACTAGTGTTAAATCAGCCAAGGAGCTCTCTATGCACATACCCACTAACCGTCGTTGGAATAAATTTGTCCTGTCAGACACAACGATCTCGCAGTTAGATGAACTTATTGGTCTCTCTTTTCCTCGACTGGTCACGGATGTCCACAGTCGCCTGATAATCCGGAAGTCACCGGTTCGAATCCGTGTGGGTGCGGCGACTTCGCGGTATACCCACCTCCCACCCACGACTGTGAACGGTCGCGTAGTAGCGAAGTGTCAGTGCGCGATGTACCGGCGTACTGTTGGCTCCTCTCAACGATGTCCATTTGGCGTCGTTTGTACTTGCCCAGAGTAGCTGGTGCATGTATTCGAACTGCTGCAAAATCCGTCCTCCTAACGTTGTTTATTCGGTTGCATACTGTCCCCGCTCATTTGGTGGTACGCGGGTTTTTCCTGTGACAGTACAACTGATTCGATTCAGTTTGCTCCATCTTTCTGCTTGAGACATCAGAGCGAGTCATTGTTTCTCTTTACACTGACACGAGCGACTTTTGCATATCTACCGCTTCTTACTGTGAATTTTGTGTTAATACCTCCATTCTAGATTCGACGTCCCTACTTTCACGTGAAACCCCTTGAGGAAGTTCAGTTAACCAATTGGGCAGAATATCTGAGCTTCGAAGAAAACGAGGCTGCCGTCATCTGCTCTGCTGTTATGGAAGACGCAAAGGCCTCAAAACCCGAGATAACAGAAGAGGAACTAGACGCAATCTTATCGTCGTCAGAGCTAGTCAGATTAGCGAAGCGTCGGGTTATTATCCTTTACGAGCGGTGCTTGATTCCATGTGCCTTATACGAGAATTTTTGGATCCGTTACGCCCGGTATCTGGAGGTAATTGTGTAGCATCTTCTTTATGGTTATATTCATGGACCAAGCGATAACATCCTTCCTTCAACACTCACCTCACATCTGTTATGTCTTAGATCACTGAACGTAACATCCCCGCGGCTCGCGAAGTGTGGCGGAGAGCTTGCACTATCCACCTTAAGTACAAGCCAACAATTCATTGGCATTGGGGCTGTTTTGAGGACCGCTATCCATCTGATTTGGACAACCCTCCAACTTTTCCCGTCAAAACTTGCCTACAGATCCTTACGGAGTTGGAGGAGCGTTTAACCGACAGTGCTCTTGTATGTTGTCGTCGAGCGGACGCTATGCGTCGTGCCAAAAAGCCGGTGAGTATTTTTACACTTGCATCGCCTTCGTCAGCTTAATAACCCAGTTTTCTCCCACGTATATATATATATATATATATATATATATATATATATATATATATAATTAAAGTTTTACCAAAGCACACGTATCTAGGATATGAACTCTCCAATCCGTAAGTAATACCAGACAGATGCACGTTTTCTCACTTGTGAATGCCACTTGTCTGTTACCCCGTCACATCTGCCTCGAATAGGGCCGGCAGAGCATTCGCGGCTTTTGCTTATGTAACTTATACGCTTTAAGTTTACACTCTTTGGTTCGCACTCTTCCTGGTGGTTATTTTACTTACTTTATTTTGGTCATTTGGTTTGATTTCACCTCTCACCACCTTTCTGTTCTGTTGCATCCGTTTTCACAGCTGTTCGATATCATTGCTTGTCTGCGTAGCGGAATAAATCGTCTTCGTTATTTGTCTGAGGAACAAAGTAAGCTCGCCAAATCGCTTTCCGGGCCCACTGCTTCGCGAACTGTTGCACAGGCCATTGCAACATCGGCCCAAGCACGCGCCGGAGCCGGCGTGCTTGCTGGTCGATTGGCTCGCATGTTGCATCGTGACGAATTGTTCAAAGACGGTCTGCAAAAGTGGATGCTCTTGCTGCACACTGTTCACGAAGAAAGTGAGGACGCTGTGGAAGAATCGGCGCCACATGATTCTGAGATGCAAAAGGAGGATGACGATGACATCAAAGTTGATCAAGTGGAGAAAGGAACCGACCAAGTGTCATCCGCAGTTGAGGGTGACAATATGGATGCGCAACAGAAAGTGGAAGCAGCGGACAGCCATGATGAAGCAATGGAGAGTGGTGATGAAGAAAGGGACGAGGCGGAAGATAAAGTGACGAGCGATGACGAAGCGATCGATTCCGATTCTGCTGCGTCCATGGATGACGGTGATGAGATGGATGCCAGCGACAACGAATACCACCGAAGCGATAGGAAGTCAAGTGGTTCCGATCAGATGGCGGATGAAGAAAATGTCCCTCCAGTTTTGCCTGTATCCCAAGTTAAGACAGGTTTGAAACGTCCACGAGAAGAAGCAAAACGAAAGAAACGTGAACGAAAAAGCAAGAAGGTGAAAACGGAAAAGAACGAGGATGGCCATGAGGAAGATGAGGCTGAACGGGCTAGAAGAGAAGAGGAAGAACGTGTGCAGAGGGAAAAGGAATTGGCTGCGGAAGAAGAGGAACGGATCCGAACCATTTTAGATAAAAGACAGCGACTGATCCATTTGCATGCACCTCCCGTTGAGTCTCTCACAGAAGAAGATAAGCAACTCCTATCCTCCGAGGAAGCCGCTATCCTCGTTTTAAAAGAAGCCATTGAGTATGATCCTGTGAGTCTGTTATTATTGGCACTGTCATTATTGGCACCACTCGTGCACTCAGCTGATTCACCAGTTTCGCCCTATATATATTTCCATTCTTAGCAACATACGACGATGTTATCGAGCAGATTACTTACACGCGTTCTAGGATCTATATTTTGTCCCTTCGTTTCTCTTCTTAGTGCGCTGTACTCACCAGAGCATTACCAGCTTATACGAATTCGTGCAGCACCTAAACATGGCGCTTGTACTCAGTTTCGCTTAAGGATTCCTTCCAACTAAAATCCTGAGTACTGGATTGCAATGGCACGATTTTGCTATCCCATATTGCTTATCTTGGGTGGAATATTGAGATTAAGAATGCCGCTTGATTCATGTCACACGCTTCCCTCGTCTAATCGCTTACTTCCTACCACAGTCTTCTTTTTTATGCCATGCGTACTCTGTGGCTAGGGTACTATCGGCACGTTTTTATCTTCGCGCGTTCTGTGTTTCAACTTCACTGTGCATATCTTGATTTATAGTTGCATTGGTTGGTGAGATATCCTCTTACACACACACCCCTCTTGCCATTCACAGAGGAACGAACGTTTGTATGCTCAGTTGCTGGACATTGTTTATCAGCGGCATCCGGTTGACTTGGAAGGGTTCATCGAAATGACCAACTTTGCTGCCATCGACTCTGTTCTGCCTGCCACGGTGAAGCTGGCTTTCTGTCAACGAAAGTTACAATTCTTGGAGGAGTTCGATTCAGATATGAGCAGGTTCGTGTTCCGCCCGGCCTTTCCTTACTTGCTACATTATTCCCCTTCGTGTCACTGTCGTTTTTATGTATTGGGACAATACTTCTGCTCCCTTGGTATCAATATACCTCACCATATCAGTCTAATGATTCGCTGAAATTGCGGTAATTCAGTCACTTCTCCTCAGTCATTTAGAGTGGCGCAGGTTAAATTTCCTTTTTGGCGTTGAGCCTAGCGCATCTTGACACATGCTTCACACAATACACTCATTTTGAATTGCAGACTACATGTGGCGTACGAAGAGTTTTTGCATCTTTGCCAAGCTGTTAACAACGGTGTTGCTGCGGCTGCTGCTGCTCGAGGCAACAGCCGTTTTACTACGAGTTATCCTCTACCAGATCTTTTGAACTTACCATCAGCATCTGCCAGAATCAATGCGGTGGTAGCTGCAGGCTCGGGAGACACTTTGGTATCGGCCGGACCGGTTACACGTCAACCCTGCTTAACTACCGACCAATCGGTTTTGGATGCTGCGGCGTCTGTTGGCACTCCAGCCCCGGATCCATCGACGTCGGCAGGCTATTTCACTGCGGGCGCCTATGAGCCTTTGGCATCAGCTTTAGGCGCAGTTGGCGGTCTTCCTCCACCTGTCCCCACCAATATACCAGTGGTAAGAGTACCATGTTGATTGTGATAAGTATGCACTTCTGAATTGCCAGTTTGACACTTGGTCACTTTATGCGCAAATTTTTCTTATTATTTCGATCATTTCCCCATCATGCTGTGTCCAACTTCAGCCGTAAAACGTGCACCAATTAACATAACTTTCTATCATTTGGTTACTTGCGTCAGGCCAAACTTTCCGGGCGGTCAGTTTTACCTGCTTGCCCTTGTATTCGATTCCTTTTTCGGTCATCGCGATGACAACGGAGGCGACTTGGTACTTGCAGCATGGCCTCGTCGATTCAGTTCGGCTAAACAACCGTGATCCGGTATATGGTGGATTCCATTGTCATGACTCCAGTCCCCACCGATAGGGATGACGATCGACAACCGCCACTTTTTTAGGCAGTTCTTCAGTGTTCCATCTAGCGTCAAACAGGGTGGCCACATCGGTCCTCAAACCGTAGCCTAGAGGTAACGAGCATGTCTCGCAATCTTGCGGCGCGGGTTCGAGCCTGCGTAGGGGCAGGGCGACCCTCGTAGTATCCTTAGCCCGCGTGCGACCGATGCTGGTTGCACGGCAGCGAAGCGTCGGTACTGCGTACTGGCGTACTGCTGAGGCCTCAAACCTTATTTCTTACCTCTCAGTAACGATGGAGGAACGTTGTTAAGGTGAGAATATGCGTTCCGTTTCAACTGGTTCAAGTGATCCATCATTCGATGACTTCGTGGCAGTTTTGCTCGGCTGCACTTTAGAGTGATCTGTCCACAATGGCTGAGTATTCGTCTATTCTGCACGCAACATGGACTCATTTGTCTGCGGCTTATCCTCAACTTCTGGGCTCCTGTCGCATTCTCCACCGCTTCCAATGATCTGACCGTTGACGCACCGTATATAAACGGCTGAAGGGAATACGCGAAATAGCTGAATTCCGTATATTCCCTTAAAGTGTTTCTTCTTGCTCTACTGAAACTTAGAAGAGAGATACTTGCATGAAGTCACACCATTCGTTTTTTCGCTCTACGAGTTATAGATGACCGACTGTTTATAGTCAGTCGAAGCATACGCAGGAGCGACAAATTGCGCTTGTCAACTTATTTGAACGTTCAAATTTGATTTGCCGTCTTGTGTGTACCCAAAGATTCAGGAAGTTGATAACTTTCACTTTTTCCAGCGAGAACGTTACGCACACCCTAAGTCTCTCAACTCGTTATGCTGTTATTGCTAGGGCAGGTGGATTTAAGCTAATATCGATAGCTTCTGAACCAGATGATCAAAACTTCATTGGAACACTAATTTTGCACACACTTTTCGGGGTCGTCACATTTCAATTCCATGAGAGTGAAGAATGAGAATCTATGCCATCTGGCAGTCGAATTGGCATAGTGCAGACGAGTGTCACGTTCGAATTCTGTACGCCGTTAGCACTAGTTGGTAAGTTTGCGGCAGTCTCCAACTAATGCACGTGGATAAAAGAGCTTAAGGAAACTCACTGGAGACCGGAGCGGATGATCTCCGGCTTCCCGTTTCAATAGAGATTTTGCTCATGACCACCCATAGCCTAATCCACTAGATGTAACGGGATAAACCAGAGTTTACCTAGAGGATTAGGAGAATCCCTAACTCAATGATAGTGTGGCCCACAAGGCGGTGAGGAAGTTAGTTCTTTAATTGGACTGAGCACCTTTCCGCACAACTCAGCGCAGTGAATATTCATCTATACTGCATGTGACATGGATGCATTTGTTTGCGGCTTATTTTCAACTTTTGGGCTACTGTCGCGTTCTCGACCGCTTCCAGTGATGTGACCGTTGACGCATTTTTAAGTGATAGTGGTGGACTGCCTCCCAACTTGACTCTTTGGCTCTTACGACCCGCGCGCCACATTCACTTAGCATCCATTACCCCCTGTCTTCTCAACTTTCTTGCCTTATCTACTCAACTGCGTTTCTCCTAACCCGCACCATTCGGATGCTTATCATTGTTTCTCGTTTTGATTTTGTAGAGCGACGCATCTGCATGGGCAACAGCGGCCGCTGCGGTCGATCCATTCGCTTCCTTTTACTACACTGCTGCTGCCGCTTCTGGAACCGTACCGAGTTCCGTTGCAGCGTCAAGTTCCACTTAGTCACAAAGCAATACAACGTTTTATCCATTCATTCGCATTTCTTATCTTTTTACTGTTTCACACACTTTTTTGCATACGAAACGAATTCGTTTTCATTGCGTCTCTATTGGTGAACTTCATAAAGCCTGGTTTTGAACACCCACTGGCTTTGTTACTTCCTACCACGCTTTACAGTCAGTTTCCAATAGCACTATTTTTTGGCAGTCGTACTGTTTGTTCCCAAGTCACCAATCTACCTGGCATTATCAGTGCGTTATGTGCGCGAGCGTGACCTTTCGCTAGTCAATATACATACCAATACTTCAAAAACCAGTGGTCATTCTTTCGAGTGGATGCCTCGTAAAATCCTTCGAAAAATTTTCAACCACCCCAAACGTACAAGCTTACTTTATCTCCACCCAGATACAGATTCATATCGTCCACTGCGTCGGATTCGTTTCTCGTGTCACATTTAATCAGGTCACTGGAATCTGTTCGTAAACAAAGTTTGATAGGACACTTATCTCGTTTTGTTAATCCGTAGTAAGATAACTAACCCAACGAAACACTGGCTTCTTGGTACTCTTCTGCTTACTCATTAGTCAAAATGTGAGCGACATGAGCTTTCCAACTGTGCAGATCATTGTTCTCATAGTTTGCAACTGGAACTCAATGGTTGTGTTGCCGCTGCTTCTATAACTACGGACACACTAGCTACTGTTTGTTTCCCGACTTGATGAGACATTTCTCTGGATCAGAAGTCAGTGTAAGCGAACATGTGTTTTCGATAATTCCTCATCATGCTTCTACAGTTATATACAAATAAAAACGAAATGGGTAGACAGACATTACTAGTCGTTAGTCCGGGGTCGAGTTAAATACTAACAATGGCTGTCCGTTAGGTTACGATAATTGACCTCGCGAGTCAGAGGTCGTCTGGCGTTTGGGCCAGGGTAGTCCCAACCCTCTAGTTAGCTTCTGGATACACAGCTCCGGGTCATCTAGTCGAATAGCAATTGCCTCAGCAGATTCTAGTACTCTTTTATGCATGTAATTCGATCGGTTCGCGTGGGCCTGATAGGAAATTTTGAGAGTCAGCTGATTTAGTGGCATGCCCTGTGTCAACGAGGTGCACGGATATTGAGGAGCTGACTGGTTTTCTGTTTCCAGTTCCATGCCAGGCCAGGTGGTGTTCCTTCACTCGCTCGGATAGACACCTTGTTGCACGACCAATGTATTCTGCTCCACAGGAGCACGAAAAGGAATAAATACACATTGAATTGATGTGGACAGGCCTCTTATCCTTTGGGTTCAGTTTCATTATCGGAGTGCTGGTGAACTGGATTTGCATTCTTGCTGCAGGGTAGGTACGTCTGAGTGCACGCGAAAGACGACGAAATAGAAGTACCGTCGTAACTTTGCCCATGTATGTCAACTGTAGGAGGATCGGCTTACGTTCTACTGTCACCACTACGGGCTGTGTGCGCTTCTGTTGCATGTTGGCTCCAATGAAACTTTCGGGGTAACCATTCTCCCTCAGCACCAAGCAAATACACTCCAATTCCTCGGGAAACGTATTCTGAGCACATTTTCTCAGCTCGGCTCACTAGATCAGATTCCGCTTAAACCTTAAAGGCACAAAGCTGTAGAAATTTGTGTACTGTCCAGTCCATGGGCATTTCCTATACACGCGAAGTTGCAGCGCACCTCCATCAAGTCTTCTCAGAGCGACGTCTAGGAAATGAAAGAGGTTGTTTTCCTCCACTACGTAGGTCAACTTTATCGCTAGGTGGAACTGGTTGAAGGTGTTTGTTAGCTCATCAATACTTTGCGACGCCTAAAGTAATACAAAGATGTCATCCACATACCGGCAATATAGACTGAGGTCTACGACTGTTGATTTTTACAGGCCGTGTTCCAGCATACCCAAGAAAACATCGGCAATGAAGGGTCTAAGTAGGGAACCCATCGCACTGCCGGTATATTTCGCCATTGAAGAGGAATTGAATATTAAATGTACATCTGAGTAATAATTCCTTTAGGATCACATTGGGCATGCCCACACTAATGTGATGTGCATCAACATACAAGCAGTGGCACGTTGATGAACAATGAAGCAACATCCAGCCAGCACATGGTTAGATTGGTGAAGTTTACATCCCGTATGGTGTCGGCGAATTCAAGGCTATCTCAGACTGTGCACAGCAATTCGCTTTCGAATGGGTGCGAGAACCGCAACTAGCCACCGAGCGATCGAGTGGTACGGTGAGCTTTTCATGTCCATAGAGTCTTGGAATCACCGTGCCTATTGGTCGAAGCTGTTCACAAGCGGCATCGTTAATAGAACCATCATTTCTAAGCTTTTTGAGAGTGTTGCAAAGTTGAGTTTCAATCTGCTTTGTTTTGTCTCTCTAATCTGTGGTCTTCAAAAACTTAGTTTCATCAACCAGTATTTCATTCATGTTGCTCACATAGTCCACTCTGTTCATGAAAACAATGCCCACGCCCTTACCTGGTCAAGAAAGTGCAAAGTCATGGTTGATGACTAGATTATTTAGAGCTTCAGGTGTTGCTGTCTCACTGAGGTGTTGTGTGTTAGCCTCGCACGTCGATATTCGTACCAGGTATGCAATAGAAACGATTAGAACTCATCCACATGCATTTCAGAAGAATGGATCAGTTGGGTGGTCTGCGTGTACACATCTTCGAACTGGCTTTCTATTGCTAGTCTATTATCCTTTCTAGTAGGGAGGCAGAATTTCGGGCCCAGTGATAATCCATCGCAATACGGTCAAGCGTCAGGTAGGCCAAATTTTTAACATACCTTTCTGGATAGACTGGGAAAACTGTTGTAGGCTTCCCTTTTAATGTCTTTGTGAGCCGATGGCGTAATTTGGATTCCTGCTTTACACTAATCTCCTTTATCATCTTCTCTAGCTCTGAGCGGTCACTTGTTGAAAGACTTTCCAGAGCATAAGTTGACTGAATCAGGGCACGTTTGAACTCCTCTCTCTTGGTGCGAGTGCTATCTATCTGGTTCAGTGCTAAGCGCTTAAGACAATTGCTATCCGGTGTGACACGTGAACGACGAAGAGATTTCCAATAGCTCGCAGGATATATGTTGCTGTCTATACGCTTATCGAGAAAATCTAGACATATATTCGTCTCCGCAATCCTGGTTCTGTTGAGCGGCTTTACATTTTTACATATTTGAAAAACCCCATAGCAAGATCATAAGTCAGCGTAAACGAACATGTCTTTTCGATAATTTCCGACCATAGAAATTTTTAACATTGGTAACCACGCGTCTTGGAAGGCTTGCGGATTGCCGTCTTACAAAGATTTGGGGGAAGAGGATGAAATATTCTCATTACCAAATAATTGATATTGGCCACCGATTTTACAGTAGTGCAGCCACCTTTTGGTTCGAATTGCCAAACAGACGCATACGTATGGACTACAGAATGCTTGACGTTCACGATTTTAGTAGCATTTTGCAAATTTCTCCAACCATAATGCTTAATAATTTGCGAGAATTTTACAGTTCCGATGTGTTTGACAGTGGTTTTGAAGATTGTAATTACAAGCTGAAGACTAACGGAGAATATTGTTAGCAAACGAGAATGACAACGGAACTAATTCTGAGAAGATGGGTAATCTATCAGATCCCATGGTCTCTCGCTTGGCAATTTCTCTCGCTCTACTCTCCGTCATTCGGGCTTGCACAAATAGTCGGAGTGATGCTTTGGGACTGGTCTGTTGTGTGTAGGGAAGTCGTTACCAGAGCAGACTTCTGGCCTAGTTCCGCTATCGCAGGCCTCTTTGTTAGAACTACCAAAAGCGTTTGGTGTAGTCCCATCATAAGGGTTATTCGCTGTCCGTCGAACACAGAATCATCCACACCCCTCAGAGGAATTGTTGCTTATTATTGCGGTCAGCGAATACTTGAAAACGAATTCTCCCGAAGCCAGTCACATCTGCTATCGGCGTAAACTGTTGCATATGAATCGAATCGTCTAAGTATGCTCATCTTGACGATAGATTTATAGCTTGGACAGATGTCATTAAAGGGCTTATGTATGATCTGAGAGCACTCTATATGTGATTACGGTTTGTAAAATAAAGTTGGAAAAAGTGGTAAAGATAGACATATCTAGATCAGAGCACAATGTCGGAAGTAGTGTATGTCACCAGTCGGAGCTCGACACCCTACACTAACGGTCGTGTTTAGCTAATTTTCGTGGGAGTGATGTTCCAACATGCCACACAGAGTTAGAGTTAGTATGGACTGTACAGTTAATCCCAGAAGTCTTGTGCCTTTTTACTCCGTTACTTGGGGACCAAGGGTCACGCCTTCGGGTGAGAGAAGAGCGCACTAAATTGCCAACTGTCACATAGTAGATGTTGGTCTTTTTCAAAATGTCCCTCACCCGCTCACATGGATGTGAACGACCGGAGTGATGGCCGTATGCCTGCATCTGGGTACAGGTGTACTTACCAGTCTCGTCCATCGTGAAAACGCTGGATGGGCACGGATCGTTGAGTTTCAGTCAACGTACGGCACGCCACAAGGCAAGTTCACCGATCCATACGTACCGTGTTTCGGGCTGGTTGGAGCAAACACGCGTGCAAAAGCAAGACAACAGTGCATCGGTACCTGGCTACTGCGGTATAATTGTGATTGCGCTTGGACAGGCCTAACTGGCCGGAGCAAGGAGTGTTCAATAGGTGCTTATTGTTGTCCCAGCTACTGACAAAAGGGTTATTGACAACGCTCTTGTTGACTGAAAGTTACCTTCCAACAACACACCTTTGCAAAAGTGGTATTCCTTTCAATCACGCCTTGCACATATGAAATGTGACGTTTTGAGAAAGGAGTCATGAAAAGCTATTCCGCCTAAAGACTACTCGCTGCCGCATAGTCTATTCTCCCGTCACAGTCTTGATCGCAATTGCAGGAAACAAGTGGGGTTCCACTGTCCAATTTGTTTCAGAGTGACCTTGAGGGGACAGAAAATTGTCTTCACTGCCGCACATGAGCGTTCATTCTAACGTATTCACTGAAGAGGCAATATTCCATTAGCATGCAACTGAGAAGCTGCATTTCTAGGCAATATCTGACCCTCTCGATACTGTGATTCACGTATTCCACCAAGCGCGAAGTTCATTGGCTCGCAACACTGATTGACAAATTGTGAGACCACTGCACACGTATGTGGGTGCTCACGCATACTGTCCACCATAAGCCAGTTATCCCTGTGGTAACTTTCTTGACACTGCTGCAAACTCCGAACAAAAAATTAAAAAGGATCGATAAGCCACGCTTTCACGGTCTGTATTCTTATTGAAAAATTGTGGGATAATCTTTCTTTCCCTTTTATGTGACCGGTATGTCATTGTTTAGTTGCACTCATCCCACGCCAGAGTATGTACGCCGATGAACACGATTAAAAATGCGAAACCGCGTAGCCTATTCTCACATCAACCATCTCGTTCACATCCTCTACGTATTCCTTAGGCATACCCATGAAAAACAATTAATGGCGTTGTGAACCAAGTTGGATGGAATGTGGTCAGTCTAAGCGATGAGTAATTGTGCCAATATTTCTTGTGAGTAGGATGAATGCAGACCCTGAAGTTAACCTCGTGTTTGCTAAGGCACTTCAATTATGATTACCTGCCATTCCTCCGTCAATCATGGTTCTCACGTGCTGAAAGAGCAGCAGCTAGCAAGTAACGTAAGAGCGCCTTTAAATAAAGATATGCTGTGATTGGTTTATCAGTACAATAGTGTCAAAGTTAACAAGTTTGGTCCTTGGTATTCATTGCAGGACTACATAGGCAGCACAGTTATTATTTATAAGGTAGGAGCTGTTCTTTAGCGATGGAGTGAAGTTGGTTAGCTAGAAGATG